>JADMNL010000034.1:113520000-113950000 GCA_016271365.2 Neoceratodus forsteri | reverse complement strand
GGCTGAAGATATACATCGGCCCCCACAGATACCACACTGTCCCAGATGGTGTACTTAATGAAATGTTACCCCCTCCACTACAAGCCAGCAAGGCTAATTAAAGGAAAATGGTATTGGCCCAATAAAAAATAAAAATATATACCAGCATTTGACAAGTCAGCTAGTACCAATTCTGACTTCTCAATACTATCTAATTCAGACATAGGTGCTCTATACCATCCCAGCCTGCAAGGATTACAAAGTACAGTTACGTAAGAACTTACCGTAACATTAGATCTTCGAGAGGAGCTCTTGCAGCAGGCTATAACAATTAGGACTATGCCGCAGGCACTAGGACCCTCCGGAAAAACGTTTCGGCCAGCAGTATACAGCAGGGACCACCCCAGACGTTGGCTCCACTCCGACGTCAGCCCTGGTACAAAAGGGGCGGACCCAGTTCCACCTCAGTTCCCCCACCAAGGCCCGCAAACAAACTCTGACAAGAGAAGGAGACGAAGCACTCCATGAAGATGTAGATGAAGATCTGCACACCTCAAGGGGGAAGGCAGGTGGGAAGGTAACGCCTGCTGCAAGAGCTCCTCTCGAAGATCTACTGTTAGGGTAAGTTCTTACGTAACTGTACTATCTTACTTCAAATGGGAGCTCTTGCAGCAGGCTATAACAGTTAGGACTGAATACCAAGCAGTCCCACGCCAAAGAGGTAGTTGACCCCGAGAGGTGGAATATGCGGACTCCAAAGGCCTAGGACAAAAGTCCCTGCAAAACAGCCAGACCAAACCCGGCACTGCGTCTGGAGACGATATCCAAGCTGTAATGCTTGACAAAGGTATGCATCGAATTCCAGGCAGCGGCCACACAAATGTCCCTTAGAGACATTTCTCAGGGCAGCAAAAGAAGCAGACACTCCCCTGGTACAGTGACCCCTGACCGGACTTGGTACGGGTTTATTGTGCTTTTCATAGCAGAAGGATACACAGTGGACGATCCACTTCGAAATCGTCTGCTTGGTCACCGGTTTGCCCAAGCATTGTGATGCAACGGCCACAAAGAGTTGCTCCGACTGACGGTGCATAGCCGTCCTTGCGAGGTAATATCTCAACATCCTGTGGACATCCAATGTGTGAAGGAGAGCTTCCCCTCTATTAGACGAGGAAGGAAAATAGAATGTAAGGTCAACCGACTGGTTGAGGGTCAACTACGAGACCACTTTCGGGAGAAACTTAGGATTTGTTCTAAGGGAAACTCTTTCCCTGTGAAAAACCAAATACGGCTCTTTACACATCACAGCCTGAAGCTCAGAAACTCTTCAAGCTGAGGTAATAGCAACCGAAAAACACACCTTCCAAGAAAGATAACGCAGCTCACAATCCGCTGCCGGCTCAAAGGGAGGGAGGGTGAGCTTCTCCAACACAAAAAGGAGATCCCAGGGTGAGATAGGGTCCCTAATGGGAGGTCTCACATGCAAAATTCCTCTCAAAAGAGGTGCGGGCTACATCCAACTGTGCTAACACCTCGTCTCCAATCACAGCATGATAGGCAGAAACAGCCCACATGTGCACCTTAATAGAGGAGTAACTCAGGCCATGTTGGTACAAGGAGAGGAGGTACTGTAACGCTGAGTTCACTGGACAGGTGACTGGGTCCAATTGCTGTGACAAGGCCCATAAACAAAACCACTTCCATTTCATAGCATAGGCGGAGTGGGTGGAGGGCTTCCTCGCCGACACTAGGACTGCCGCCACTTCCGGGGAAACCCCGTATCTCTGTTGAGCTACATCTGAAGGAGCCAAGCATGCAAATGTAAGGAACGAAGATCCTGATGGACCAGCGACCCCTGTTCCTGGGATAGCAACTGCGAGCATGTGGGCAGTGGAGCTGGAGGTTCCGTGGATAACTGCTGCAGGAGTGGGAACCAAATCTGCCGACGCCATCTGGGGGCTACTAGAATCATTCGAGCCCCTTCTGCCTGTAACTTCAGCAGCACTTTCTGAATGAGCGGGAAGGGCGGGAAGGCATAGAGAAACCTCCCTGCCCAGCAAAGGGACAATGTGTCTGGCCAAAAACTCCAGGCGCGTGCTCTTGCGAGCAAAAAATTGGCAGTTTGGCACTGCGTGGTGACAGAAAGAGGTCCAGCTCTGGATGACCCCACTTGTCGAACAGCTGATCTGTTACAGACTGTAGCAGCTCCCACTCATGCGCTCTGGAACGAGACCTGCTTAAGCTGTCAGCCAGATTGTTCAGGACACCTGGAACGTGCACTGCGGACAGCAGAATGTGCCGCTCCAGTGCCCAGTGCCAGACTCTCATCGCCTCCCCTGCAAAGCGGATACAAATGAATACCCCCTTGCTTGTTGATGTAGAAGACGACCGCCATACTGTCTGTTTGAATTAGAACAGAGCAGGCACCAGGTCCTCTTGAAAGGCCTGTAAGGCATAGAGAACCGCTCGCATCTCCAATACATTGATATGGAGAGATCGCTCCTCAGGTGTCCGAACCCCTTGCGTTTGATGAGCACCCAGGTGCGCTCCCCATCCCAGATCCAATGCATCTGTCATAAGAGTCTGACCTCATGGCTCCGGATGAAACCTGACCCCCCTCTCTAAATTCCGGGTGTCCATCCACCAAAGCAAAGTTCTCCTGGCTGGCTCGGTGATCCTGACCAGAAAGTCTAGATCGTCGTAGCCCTGGTTCCACTGTACCCTGAGCATCCACTGTGGGACCCGCATGTGGAGGCAGGCCAGAGGAGTGACTGGAATGGCCGCCGCCGTGTGCCTCAGTAACCTGAGGAAGTTCCGTGCTGGAATTTGAGGAGTTACTGAGATCCATTCGGCAATCTCTCGCAGGCGATCGCCCCTGTCTGGGGGAAGGAAAGCCATGCCCTGGATAGAATCCAGGACCGCTCCAATGAAGACAAGTCTTTGACTAGGCTCGGGGGACGATTTCTGAAGGTTCAGGGTGATCCCCAGCTCTCGGAAAAGAGTATAGGTGTCTCCGAGGGCGTGAAGTAGGCTTGACCTGGATGGGGCTGAAAGCAGCCAATCGTTGAGGTAAGGGAAAACATAGTGCCCCATGCGCCTTAGAGCCGCAGCCACTACTGCCAAGCATTTTGTAAAGACTCGCGGAGCGGAGGAGAGGCTGAACGGAAGAACTCTGAATTGGTAGTGCTCCCCTTGGAAGTGGAACCTCAGAAACTTCCAGTGGGGAGGAAAAACCTCGATAAGCATATATGCATCTTGCATGTCTAGGGAGCAGAGCCAGTCTCCTTGGTGCAGCAGGGGGAGTAGTCCTGGAAAGGTCACCATCCTGAACCTTTTGTACTCTATAAAGAGATTGAGAGAGCCGAGGTCCGGAATGGGACAAAGGTCCCCTGTCTTTTTCGGGACTAGGAAGAAGGGGGAATAAAACCCTTTTCCCCGCTGATGCAAGGGGACCACTTCTATTGCCTTTTTCTGCAAGAGGGCCCGAATTTCTCCTTCTAGAAGTGGGATGCGAGGAGGAGGATATCGGGAGTACTTTGGTGGAGTACTTGGAGGAAACTCTGAACTCTAGTGTGTGTCCTCTCCTGACATTATCCAGGACCCATTGGTCCGCAGTTATCGATCTCCACCCTTAGAGATGAAGGGAGACGCGGCCCCCGACCGTCTCTCCTGAGTCTTCCCTTGGAGGGGGGGGGGAGCACGGAAGGGAGTCATTGGGCTGATCTGGGCATGGGCAGAGGCCTGGGAGGACTTGAGCCCATGGTTAGGAGCGCCTCCAGGTTGCTGGTTACTGGCTCTCCTACGAAAGCCGCCTCTCTGACCCTGCTGATTACCATGGGCTCGTCCACCTTGACCACCTGAGGGCTTGTGAAATGGCTGTTTGCCGTCGCTGGTCGCCGCAGTACATTTGGAGGACTGACCAGATGGACCTGCCCAACTCCTGGAGACGCAAAATCAAAGCTTCCATCTCTTGCCCAAACAACACGGTACCTTGGAATAGCAAATCCCTGATACCGGACTGCAGATCCTGGTGAAAACCCGAAACTCTTAACCAGGCGTGGCACCGAAGGAACACCCCGGAAGCGGCTGCCGTATCTGCAGTGTCGTACGAGGCTTTCAGGACACGAGAACCTATGTCGACGCCCGATTTAATAATATCCAGAAGTTCCGTCTTCTGCTCGGAATCTGGCATGGCTCTCAGTAGCTCTTGTCCCTCTCCCACAGAGCATTCTGGTACTGGACCATATGGAGCAGGTAGAGGCAGAGTAAATGTTCTTGCCCACCTGGTCCAAATACCAAGACTCCGGATTGGGAGGCTGTGAACTAAGGTGCTTTGGCTGTCTGGATTTATCATGGGCAGCAGTGATGACCAAAGAGTCTGTCTGAGGGTTCTCTGCTAAAAAGGCTTCTGCCCTCGGGGACTTATACAGCCTGTCCAATTTTTGGGGAACAGCCGGGATGGAAGCCAGACGCTTCATGTCCTGGAAAGTGTCCACTAAAGGAGGAGCCACCAGTGGTTTCAGCTCCTTTTGCCTCAGGTATGTGGCCAACCTTCGGCGTTCCAGATCCAGGTCCTCCATTTCCCACTCATTGGAGGCCTGGATATGCCTTATGATGTCCATAACGGTCGGATCATCTGGAGGAGAGCAAGGCTGGTCCTTCTCTCCTGGGGACCGCTCCACGTCAAGAGAGGAAGAAGATGCCGACGAAGAAGAGGGAGATTGACTACTAGGTCTGGAATAGTCAGATCTCTCCTTATGACCAGACTCCCTCTGTTGTCGGTAGCTGGGGAACCAACGTCAGTCCGAAGACCGACTCTGGTCCCAAGACCGACATCTGTCAGAGGACTGACGTCGGGAGCGCTTTCATCTAGGAGATCGAGAAGGGCTGCGCATGCGAGACCTGGACCAGCGACAGTCTCCAGAGTCTTTGGAGTGTCGGCGGTGGTCTTTGGACCAGGCACCGGAACGAGCCCTGGATGGAGGTGTAGGCGGTCGCTCTGGGGACTTCCTCGGGGAAGGCTTACCTCCAGGCTGTGGATTGCCCGCCAGGTCCAGTACCGGTGTCTGGGCTGGCAACAGAGGGCTCCACTTCTGGACCTGTTCCCACCAAAAGGAGAACAACTCCTGCAGCTCGTCCTTCGAGAAAACTTCAGCCGCGCGGCCCGGAAAGGGAGTATCCAGGACATCAGCCCGCAAAGGAGAGCCCTCTTGGGAGCCCGGGGGGGGGGGAGGAGGACTTGGGAGACGGGGACATCGGCTCTTCCGTGGCCGCACCCACACCCTTCACCCCTTCAACCGGCGTCAGTGGTGGGACAGACGACGGGGTGCCACTGGGGGCACCTGTGAGTCCTTTGGCTCCGGAGGCGCGCCTTTAGCAGGCGACACCGGTGCCTTGGGAGGTTAGGCCGAAGCTTTGACCTCCAAGGGCTTGGTGGTAACCCTTAGCGGGGTTACCTTAGGCTTGGCTGGCTTCTCACCCGATGGGCCGGCCTTAGCCTTAGAAGATTTTGGATGTGAGCGAGAACGGGACCGGTGCTGGGACCGTCTACAGTCTTTCCCATGGCGCTTGATCTTCTCCTTACACTTCCCCTCCGAGAAGTGCAGATCCATCTTCTTTTCCAAAAGGAACGCCTTCAGGGCCTTGAGACCTCGGATCCGGGACCGGCTGGTGAACGCCTGGCAGGCTGAGCAGGCCGCGATGTCGTGGTCCAGCCCAAGGCAAAAGACACAGCACTTGTGCCCGTTCTTAGCAGGGATCTGCCTCCCACAGTCGCACTTGTTTTGGTGTGGCTCTGGAGAGACCGAAGACGGCAAAGATATCCGTCGAGAACTTGAGAAAAACCGTTGAAAACGGTACAAAACGGGTTAAAATTAACCACTTAGCTGTTTATGGAAGCTGAAATGAAGATTCTTCTCACGTGCCCGGGATGCGCCGGGAAAAGAAATGAGGTGGAAATGGGTCTGCCCCCTTTTGTACCAGGGCTGATGTCGTAGCGGGGCTGACGTCAGGGATGGTCCCTGCTGTATACTGCTGGCTGAAAAGTTTTTCCGGGTGGTCCTAGTGCCTGCAGCATAGTCCTAATCATTATAACCTGCTGCAAGAGCTCCCACTCGATGTAAGATCCCCTGAACTTAACTTCCCTCTCTCTGGCTATGATACTCCTTCCTTTACCTTGATCCTGGGAGACATATGTCCAGGGGCAATATGGTACATCCGTGATGTAATCCTGTTTCAGTTCTTATCTGATGTATAAATATTGGTTTGTGTAACTGTGCTATTTTATATAAGTATCATATAAACTTCGTGTACTGATGGCATATATAGAACATCGTTAAAATAAAAGTTTCAAAAAAAAAAAAAAGAAACCTAGCATGCAGGTCTTACTGGTAGCAATGTCGCCATGTCACTGGCTAACTCAATTTTTTTTTTTTAGGCCTAGCTGAAAATTAGGTGACATGCTGTGTTCAGTGATACTGCTACCAGCGCTGAATGCAAACATGTATGCAAATCCAAGAAGAATTCTAGTCAAAGTACAGCAGTATATGTGCTGGTAACAATGTTTGGTACAGAGTTCACCCATTCAGGTTTGAGCAGATCCCCTTTACAGAGTAAACCACAGTAGTCTGCTACAAGTTGGAGGGTCCCCACAGGAATATTTATCAAAAAACATAATTCATTTGGTTTCAGAAACTTCTTACAAAAGGGATGCATATAGTGTATGTGCAGCATCCAACTGGGGAGATAACTACACAATATGGCATGGAAGTCTTTGATAAAATATACAGATATTGGAGTAGGGCGGAAAAAGGAATTCAGGAGGGACTGATTTCTCCCGCTGTCTTTACTCTTGATTTCTACTGCCATCTTAAAAAAAATGCCTCTGCCATTTCCCTAACTGCCTGACTGCTAGCACAGCAAATGAAATAAATGCAAGCTTTCTACACAGCTGCATGCTGAGCCTGTTTACACTGGCAGACTGGAAACAGTCACTCTGTCCATCCATCAGGGCCAATATCTCCTGACTGTTAAATCAGCATCAGGAGTTGGGTAGCAGGCACTGACATTTCTGCTAACCAATCCACATTTCATCAGGGTTAATAGCGAGAGATATAACAAGCAGCAAATGGATTCTTACAGACAGATGAGCCCCAATCTGTGGTCGGTGCACATCAGTCCGTTTAAAAGGGCAGGGCAACCATCTCAAATGGATCTGTGGTCTCTCCATGACGAGCCCTGAAAGTTCACTATGTTCATCCAGGCGAGTCTCTCGTTCCTCAATTACCTAAAACTAATTAAAGCAGCAGTATTTCTTAATCGGCAAAATATTCCATTTCTTTAGCATTAATATATTTCTGACATAATTAGATTCACTGCCAAAGTATCTTTATTTCTCGCTCATGTTTTAAAACAGCTTTTCTGACAAACTGTTATGATTAATGACCTAAGTCATTAAAGATGACTGCCACAAAAAATGTTAAGTCCTTCCCACGAGGTCACTTTTCGACTTTACATGCTGGATATGTACTGGGGAAGTATTAGGATGGTGCTAGTGCACCTTTGTGATGGTAAACAGCATGGTACCACACCAATATGTTTAATTGTTTTCAATGTGGTCGTGGCCAGAGAGAACAGTGAGTTCTGAAAACGTAAAAACCCCATATCTCAGTTCAGGAGGGAAATACAATAAGAAGAAAAAAAAACAATATTTTGATGTTTTGTTCCATACATATATTATTACTAAATTAACTATACAATAACATTTTTCCCTGCTAACAAATACTGATGCTTTACATGTGAAGCACTAATTAAAACACAGATTCCACAAAATACACAGGCTTGCAGGTTAAAGGTAGTTCTCCTTTAAGCACACGGAGGTCACTAACTTGTTCAAGGTCACAGAGGGACCGTGTGGCTATGGTGGAACTGGAATCTGTGACTTCCTGTTAGGTGTTCACAGCTGAACCACTGGCACATACTGCTTTCATTTATTTCTCGCATTTGTGCCGTAACTTAATTTTTGATTTTCTACTGCTTTTATTCTCTCCCTTTCACTGTAAGGATCAGGGTAACGGTGGCCAGTGTTGGCTCTATGTATTAGCCACCACGCTATTTGGCTTTTTTTTGTAATCATTTTGCTAAAAGAATCGTTTTTAATTAGCCACTGTTGGCTTGTGTTTTTATATGTCATGCTAGCAGGTGTCCATTTGAAACAATTTCCGAAATGGCTAAAACAAAATGCAGTGCCGGTGCTAAACCAAAAACAGGGTTTAGCCAAACAGCTACTTAAAATGCTACAGCCAGTACTACAAGTGGTATGAAAGACAGCATGCCAAATAAGACTGCACTGTCCTGTAGGAGCAGGAGGTAAGAAAGGACACAGAAAGACAGCAAAACAAACAGTTGAGCAGTACTAATCAATTACCTATGGTGACCGTGTAGATAGAGTTTGCGTAGCCATCGTAATTACAGTTGTCATTATTCTGGCCTCCATTGCCACTGGCTACTACAAAGATACTTCCAAACCCCTTTCGGCCAGCAATCACTCCATGCTGCAGAGCGGCCTGTGAACAAGAACACAGTTTATAAAACTACATTTATATATTTATACCGTATGCACATCACACGATTTCTTGTGGCAAACACTGTATTCAAGTGAAACACAGCCTTACTGGCTAGAGCCAAGGCTTGGGAACCGTAAGACCCAAGTTTCTAATCCCACCAGCACCCCTTACGGTGTGACCCTGAGCAAGTCCCTTAATTAACCTTTCAGTACCGGCCCCATGGCGCTGAGGGTTGAGGCACTAGATGCCACACCTTGTGTCATGCCAGCGACCCGGGTTCAGGAACGGACCTGGGTGGCCGGGTGGGGGGGGGAGAGACTGAGCGTCCGGAGGACTGCTCTCTCTTCCCTGGAGAGGGCTAGAGAAACGACTGCTCAACGAGCGACCTCTGGTGGAGGCTGGGGGGTAGCCAAAACCAGCGTTGTGGCATATGCCAGGGGGTGGAGCCACAGCAGTGTGTTGCCTTGGCAGCTGGGCTCCACAGGGGCATAACAGCATGAAAGAAAAAAAAAACCTTACCGCCTATAGGTGAAGGCGCCTCCCTCCACAGACCACACTCCTGGATATGGACTCAGCTCCCTAGGCTGCCCCCCGCCCTCGGCCCGGTGTCTCAACACTATAAGAAAGAGCGTCCAGGGTGGGGGCGGCCCTTCCCCGGAGGTTAGACCTGGGGGATGCCCGGAGCCAGAAAGGAGCTAGTGGGGTAAGCCGAGCCACGTTGGGAGGCAGAGACTGCGGTTCCAGGAGGTCGCTGGAGAGGTTCGGAGGTAAGGTGAAAAAATAGAGTTTGAAAAATTAAAAAATAATAATTAACCTCTCATTGCTTTAGTCCATTCAGCTGTAAAAATTGGTAAAGTAAGACTACTGACTACAAGATGCTCTGCCTAAATGTTGGGCTGAATAAATACACTGAATAAAAACTGCAACTTAGCTAAAGTATTCCAGCATACCCTTCAGTATCATTCTCTCTCAGGCTGATAACAAGCAGATGCTTCCTGGAGGTAAAGAATTTCTTTGGGGTGATGCATACACTGCTCAACTGTATCTCTACTGGCCACCAAGACACAATACTGGAAGTCCTCCTCTTGCAACCAAAGAAAAGGCAACATGACATGACCAACAGTGTGTAGCTGGGGACAGGGAAGTAAAGTGACAAAATGTGTGTGGGGGGGTGGGGAGGTAAATAAATGGTCCACTAAGTCTTGACCGAGACATCTTTTTACGAGTAAAAATAAAATCCATATTAGGTGCTTCATAGTACAGGAATATAAGAAACAGCTAGCATTCCAGTTTCTCTCAGGTGGAAGCCGCAGAACTCATGTAATAAGCCAATAAGTTTGGCCTCTACTCCCCCAAACAGCACAATGGAATCTTCAACACAGTTTATATGTTATATGGCTGGTCCGCTCTGCGCTGCAGTCTGTTTCACTGCTTCCCTGGCCTCCTGTGTCAACTGCTGTGTGTGTTTACGTGGCCCCTCTCAGTGCTGATGTAAGACGTATGAATAGGGTCTGAGTCCGGAGACGGTGGGCTGCCCAGCACTGGGAGATTTTGGGAGGGTCATCGCATGTGTGAGCGGTGCAGCCTGTTCACACGGCAGCTTACACAGCTCGTTCTGGAACCCAGCCCCAGATTTGCAGTGGCTAGGGGAAAGGTTCTGTGACTGACTTACCACGATAAAGTTAAGTGTCCACAAGGTCATATTTGCACCACAGCGATCCTAGTGGTCAGGTTGCTGCAGCGCAAATGCGGCCATGTAAACTGCTTATCCATCTTCTACCCAGACAACCACCTGAACCAGGCAGACAGGATCTCGGTTTCATGTCTCCTCTAAACGATGGCACCTCCAACAGCCCCCCCCCCCCATGCACTGCAGTCAGCATTGGGCACAAGTCGTAGTTGGCTAACTGACAGGGCAGAGAGGAAGCCCAGTATTTCCATCACCAGGCCTTTTGAGCCTTTCTACTGGCTTTCTATGGATGAAGTTACTGGCTGATCAGTGAGCTGGTAAACTGACTGTTAGCAATGAGGCACTCTACAAGAGAAGGTTTTTTAATCTCACCACACCCCCAGACTTTTATTTTGTTATACAATTACTTGCGTCCTTTGGCATCTCCAACTAGCTCCCATCTGGACCGGTCCCCCCAGCCCATCACCCGACTTCTCTGGGGCTTACCTATCTCTGAGGTGTCCTCTGCCACAGGGCTTACTGGAGGAACCCAATCATTTGTGTGGGGCCTGCAAGGGACCGGGCCATCAGTGGGCTGCCATCAGTTTTTTTATCCTCCATTTTCACTCTTGGGGACCACGAGTATGCAAGGGTACAATGTACGTGCTCCACCTCCGCAGAGATGCAACTGGAGTCCAGGCATGGGGGCCTTCCTCCACTGCTTGCGGTCCCACAGTGCTACCACCCAGATCCCTCCAGGTAGCAGCTGACCAGCAGCACATGGCATTCCCACTTCCTAGAGGGAGAAGAGCTGTCCTTGGGACAATCACAAACCTCCCTTCCCTCAGCCAGCCTCAAGCGATCCAAGGCCATTTACAAACCTGGGTTGTCAGTTCGGCAGGCGGTGATGCAACCACAGTCTCAACCCACCATGCCACAGGGGCCAGCCTCCCCACATTGAAACTTCATTGGGTTTCACCCATGACATCACGAGCTTCTTCAGAGAGAAAGAGAGGAGCGACAGTAGGTGCTCTTCTTGAAACAGTTTGCCAGACTTCCACCCCCAAAGAAGCTAGCTGCTGTCTCCCTGCTCAAAGGACAGCACTTCCTTAAAGCACTCCTTACAAACCAGTGAAACACACTTATAGTCTGCATCTGGGCCGCTGCCATGGCACTGTTAACGACTACAAAAGCGCTCCCACACAGTCAAAGCCTGCCATTCATGTGCATGAGATAACTTACTCTGCAAAGTGTACCCTACACACAGCTGCTCTGGAAACAGGAGCATTTGGAGGGACAATTTTACATAAATGTAATTGTGATCCCCTCACGATCTAGAATACATTTGTGGGTCCCCCCCCCAACTGCACTCTTCCAGCCATAAAACTAGTCTAAGATACATTCCTTAGTGCCAAAATACTGTAAAGGGCAAGAGACCAATCTTACAGCCATAACAGTGCTGTCAGCAATGGCGCAGGTGGAGACATTAACACAATCATGCAAAGGATGCATAAGTGAAAATGAAAAAAAAAACTATCAGAAGATCAGAAAAAAAGCCATAGGGACAAAAATAGCAAAATGAAATAATAAAGAACAGGAAACGGGTTTAAAGCACGTCATCCATCATTTAAATTCATGATGATTAACCACCGGACTGGGCAACGTGGAACCAGTTCTCGCTCCAAAACAAACTGCTCTTGGCTTCCTGGAATGAAAGCATTAATATGTAACTGGCTCCAGACTGAATGAAGTCTGAAAATGATATGCTGTGCACAGCAGGAGTCGCTCTACTGGTGGGCAGTCCCAACAACTGTGGTATGCCAACCAGAGGGAGAAGGCTCAGTGTCAGGAGTGGGGTGCTACTGCATGCCGACAACACTCTGAACTGCTCTGATGATGCTGAAGGAGTGTCTCCAAGAGACACGGCTGAGCTTGAGGCAAAGGCCACAGATTCACCACAGAAGACAGACTGCAAGGGAATGCATATTCAAGCAGCAGTACAGACAAGTACGTTCCACAGTTGCTCTCCAACTTTGACGGAGGCTTGTTGCCCACTTTAAACATGGTGGGCAGTAGGGTGCCTTTTACTGGGCCAGCTTACTATAGATACCGTCCATATGTTACAGCACACAAACCTGAAGGTTCACAATGGCCCCAAGTCAGGTACCCCAGCAAAAACTATGTACCACATCTATACTGGTTCAATAAAACGAACCACACTAGCCTGGTCTGTAGATCCCGTCCCCACAAACAAACACAGCTATGCACATTCTCTGCCCCTTCCAGTTCCAAGAGGTAAATTTTGGATCTCTCATTTTGACAATGGAATTTTCTTCTCCCATTTTAAAGTATGGACACAACTTTTTTTTTTTTTTTGTCATGATTGGCTCTAAATTTATTCTGTTTGGAAAAAAACACAAGAAAGGGCTATCTGGCCTTTTTTTTTTTTTTTTAATACTTATTTTTTCCTTCCTCACTCAGTGGGCCGGATCCCCATTTACAAGACTGGAGTTCCATGCCACCTGGAACGGCTGCCTTGCAGCCAGCTACCTAATGCGTCCCATTACCTCTCCAGGTGGTGACCAACTAACTAGAACCTAAGTCAACCGGAACTTTTCTGACCAGACAGATGAGAAGGCAGAGGACACAAGGTCTGGCTGTCACAACTGGACAGGAAAAGGCATCTTCTTGATCAGGATCAACAATATTTTCCCAAAATGTTTTACAGCACAGATAAATCACAAACAGGACAAGTGACCTGCCCAGTGTTGTAATGGTGCGATGGTGGCTCAGCTGGGGACTCAAAGTCAGACCTCAACCTACAGAGTCTATATGTGCTTCATTTCCATTAGAATAAACATCCATACCGGCCCAGTGGCACTGAGCGTTGAGGTGCTGGACGCCACACCTTGTGCCATGCCGGCGACCCAGGTTCGGGAACGAGCATGGGTCATCAGGTTTTGGCCGGGGAGGGAGTGGATGGCGCGCCTATGGACTGCTCTCCTCTCCCTGGGGAGGGCTCATAGCTTGCGCCGCACTGTAGTGGCCCCGATGGAGATCGGGGGTTGCACAGCCGCAGTGCAACTAAAGGTAGAAGTGCGACGGCATGCAGTGCACTGACGTCATTGCACGTCTGCACTCCTGGGCAAAATACACAGTGGGAAATGGCGGTCTTGTCATAGCGACTTAATGGCCATGCCTCTGCACATCCTCAGACCATGTGGAATTGTGTCTGGGTATTGGATCCAGGCCCGGTGACCAGGATTAGGGGTCCCTGCCGTGGGTACTGTGCATGCTAGCCCACATACGAGTGAGCTGGCAGGGATCGCATGAGGTGCAAAGGACGGTGGCCAGACGATGGCAGACGACCCGCAGGGAGTAAAAAGAGGGTTATGATTAAAAAAAAAAAAGAACAAACATCCACCTTTTGGGGGAATGAGTAATCGGCAAAAACAGAAAATAACAAAATTAAAAAAGAAAACTAGGAGGAAAAGAAAGTCAAGAATGATGGAATGCTTAAAGTCTGAAGGATGGTTCCTGACGGTGGTAGTAACCCTGCTACATGTAACATCTGCTGGGGCCTTGACAAAGACCTTTGAATGCTGGGTGTGTTTTATCTGCATAGCAACCACTTGTTTTCATCAATACCGTTGCCAAGGAAAGTTCAGCGCATACACTTTTGAAGGCTACTGTTTTTGATGCGTCTTACTCAGACAAATGCATCCGGCATATGAAGGAACTTGCCATTTTGTGAAGTTGCTCTAAGCATTAACTTTTGTGAAGTTTATGTATGTTCATGGAAAGTATTATTTATAAACTCACACATACATACAGATGTGTACATGTATCCCATTAGGAAACCACTATAATTAAACAACTAAAAGTACCTCTTACAGTAACACATATATACAGTCTATCATCCTGTTAGATGTGAGGTGCATACAGATATATTAGAATATGAAGAGGTGTTTCCTCTTTCTGTCCCAAGTTTCCAGTTCAAATGTTTGTTTTTTCCTAGGCTAGGCAAGAGTCAAAGTAAGAACTTTAAGAGAGACCTCAACGGTATGCAGTGCCAAGGAATAATAGTAATTTCCTGCTCCTTCAACTGAAGATGGAGCACTCTTCCGAAACACTGGGCCAGAAGGGTAAACTTTTGCAGGCAGTACATTGTGGTTAAAAGCACAGCTGCTCAAGAAGCACAAGAACTGGGTTCAAACCCACCAGTCATTATGTGACCCTGAGCAAGTCCCTTGACCTCCTGTGCTTCTGCCTCTCCCATCTGTAAAACAGCGTGAAAGCAGGAACATCACTGAGAATAGGAAGTCACTTCTCGGTTGGATCCTCCACAGTGAATCAACAGAGGTCACAATACAGAAAAAAATATAAAACTAACAAGTGTAGGCAGTTCTACATTCTGAGGGTACACAATGTATAGAAATCTCTTCCATACCACACTAATGAGTCCCCAAATAAAAGTATATTTAAGAGTAGATTAGACAAGTTAATTCTGTCAAGGGAACAACCTGACTTTAAACCCGGGCTTCAAATCACTGAGAAGTGTGTGTGGTGGGGGGGCCAGCCTCGACAGGCCCTCAAGGTCCACTTCTGCCTCATAAACCCTAGAATATAAAATGAAATTCTTGCATCGCAGCTTGAAATTACAAACAAAAAAGAGACAGCCACCTGATGGCCCGGTGTTAAGTGCATCGCACAGCCATGCCATGCAGATGACCTGGGTTCGGGAGCAAACCTTAGAGGTCCTCAATCGGGTTGGCTGTGGTTAGGGGCTGCTGCCATGCACTTTCTATTACCAAAAAAAAAAAATCCAACTGTTCCCAACTGACCTCCCAGCTGCTGTGACATCATAGTCCACTGTCACGATAAGCACTGTGATGTCACAGAGCGCGCACAGTGAAGTCAGAAAACACTGATGGAAACCTACTAAATAGAGACTTAATGGCGAAGATGGCAAATACATACTGCAAAACCTCAAAGAACTAGAAATTCTCAGTTCATTTTTTAAATGATAACCTAAGTGAAATCCAGGAATTAAAAAATTAATGGTACCTGTATGTAATGAGTTTTTTTCTGTTTGCTTTAGCACACTTTCGGTGATCGATGCTTGGTTAAACTCCTCAAGGTTTGCTCATGTGGCACTCCACACCTTGGGTGTACAAGAAAAGCTTACCTGTAGCTGGCAGCAATTCAGAGATATTGAAGGTTAAGTCTGACCTATATTAATGCTACACCGGCACCATTTTTACAACTTATGATGTCACTGGCCATCGTGTTCTGCTTGACTACAAAGTGGTTAGCCACATCTTGATCGTTAGTGATATCAAAAGGTTCTAAAAGTGGCAGACATGTAGTATCAATATAGGACACACAGTCATCAATATCACTGGTCTGCTGCCAGCACCAGGAAAGGCCAATACCCCATTTAAAAGTGCTTTTTACAGGCTTTCAAAGTGTGATGGTGGCATGGTCCTGACTGCTCCCCATTAAAACAATTGAATTTTGGGACATTCCATTCTTTATTACTTAAGACATCTGCCCAAAACCAGTACATTTGCCCTTAGACCCTAACTTTACCCCACTGCCTGTGACATCAAAATTATATCCAGAGCTACAGGTTATGATGTCATAAGCAGAGGATTCTCACTTCATAGTGGGAATAGGCAAGAAGAAAAGACAATATATAAGCAGGAAAAGATCCTGTATTAATCAAAATGGCTTCAATTAAAAAAAAAGAAAAGAAAATTGAAGATCTTGAAATTCAATATATTAGAAAACTTTGTTCAACTCAGTTCTGCTTAACAACTGTAAATTTGCTGCCGGAAGCCAAAGCATCCCTTTAATTTGCATGCCATGGTCTCCTGGGTCGAGCTTACTGCAGGCCTCCTCATGCCACCGCACACTATGCTACACCTCATCAGATAGCCAGTGCACCCCACCCCACTAGAACACCAGGGGCAGAAACACTGCGACCGCCAGTAGCCCACCCAGAAGCCTCATGCATGCCCTTGGGGATGACGCTCAAGTCTCATGTCACCGGAATGGGACTCTGGAACTGAGGATCAAACTCTGGTCCCCAGCACAGTAAACATGCAAGCTCACAATCTGGTCGTAACAAGAAGCAGGCAAAGGTAGGTTAGAGTAACAAGCTGTGAATGAGTTTGGTACATCCAGCAGATGTGGGTTTAGTTCCCATAACCTCCACTTGCATACTGTGTGACCCTGAGCAAGTCACTTCACTTCCCAGTGTTCCTGGGTCGCCACTGAAAACAGGCATTGTACCTCGTGAGCCTTACCCAGTTACCAAAAATAAAAAAAAAAAAATAATGACTACATGAATTAGAGATACAGCAGTTGTACCATTGAACTCCATCAGCAGAATTAACATTCCATGGTTCTTATTTTCCATGATTTTTGAAAATAATGAATTTAACGTGCATACCTCTGTGTACATTAAAATAAATGTACAAATGTATCTGTAAAGCTTTGGTTTCTAAAGCTGCCGGTAAGTACTATGTAGAAAGAGTGGGGATGTTCAGCTCTACCCATTCTTTCGGACCACTCCAAGATGAAGGAATGCTGGCGCTCCTTGGTGTCATGTGATGATCACTCTAGTCCTTCTTATAAAGAACCCACTGTATCACAAACATCAGAGTGGAGGACAGGGAGAAAAATGTGAAAACACTGAGAAAATAACACTTTTTTCCCCATCTCCAAAAAGAAAGAAAAAGTTTTCGGGTTGAAAGTCTGGAACGACACTCCCCAGATTAAGGCCCTTCCAGACTTGTCCTAACTAATGAGCATGGCAGCAATGCTGTGATAACACCCTCCAGGACACATGACTATCCAGAAGCTGATGCAATGCTACTTGTCAGGACTTGCGCAATAAAGGAGAGGGTGCAGCCTGAACTAGCACAGCCCTATACAAATGTGGCAAGAGCATGTTCATTTGTTTAGTTAACACACAGCCATCATTTGTAACGCCTTACATTGTAAATGTTTATCCATTTCCTCACTCCCCCAGGAAACATTCAAGCTGCCTCTTGAGAACTAATTGAAATATAAAAAAAAAAAAAAAAAAAAAAAAATGGATTTAACTGGTAAGAAGAGCAGTCACACACCCCCACTTCATGAGACTTCAATGGAAAAATAAATGACCCATTAGACCTGTATTCTTTTATGAACATAAAAACCTTTGTAAGAAGATGGAATTTAGAGATTAGCTTTGTTCCTGATTTAGCTCACTGCTTCGGTGTGACACCAAAGGATGTTTTCAAGTTAAGATATTACCAGTATTTAAAACCCTAATGGTGCATGGCGCAGTGGTGCCAGTGGCAGTGTGCTGAGGTACCATGGCAAGGCAGGATTTTTTTTTTTTTTTATTCTTTGGTAACCAGGTAAAGCCTACTAGGCACAAGTGTCTGCTTTCAGGGGCGAGCCAGGAGCACTGGGGTGGTTAAGCGACTTGCTCAGAGTCACATGGTATGCAAGCAGAGGTTGTGTGACTCAAACTCAGGTCTGCTTGATGTATCAAGCTCATTCACAGCTTGTTACTCTAACCTCTACGCTAAACTACCAGTATACATTCATGATCCTGACTCTCGGGCCCCAGTCAGTGGAGTCTTGGGAGCACTGCAAAGGCAGTGTGTTTAGACATCATCTTTGTAATTGCATGCCTCCCTCAGGAGATTGTGGAACGCTGTAGGCCTGGCGTTGTGGGTGACCATGCCACTCACCCCCAATCCCCCAAAAGCTGGGATCAGCACAGGCGAATATCCTGAGAGGCAAGAAGGTCTCCACCAGAGGGAAAAATCCACTGTGTCACCAACAGATGACAGCACCATTTAGGACCCATATAACTGGTTCTGGAAATGCCCACAGTCATCACCCCATTTCAGTGAAACTTGTGCATGCTCGGCCCAACTCCAGACTGGACCCCCCCCCATGCAATTAAAGTTGGATACCCTAACAGGCAGCTGCCTGCGGTTGCCAGACTAGGCACTGGAGGAAAGCAGGCACATCAGCACAGAGAACATGAAAGAAACATAATGACCTGCTCCATTTTGGTGGCAGACAGGATCATTTAGGTCTGAGGACTAGAACAAATGGAGTCAATTTCTGCACTGCTGATATCTAAATCTGAATAATACCGGTGGAAGTGGCTTCTATCCAGCTACAACCTGCATTCTCTTACACCTAACTGATGCCTGTAAAATCCACTGTCAACACAGCATCTGTCATGAATGGCTTGTTAACACTCAATTGCATATGGCTGTCCGATGGGCTAGTGCTGCTGTGCCAGGTTCTGAAGCAGACTTGGGCAGTGTAAGGGACAAGAAAAAATGCAGACAGAAAATAAACGGTTGCCATCAGGATGATGACACCAGCACTTTTGGGCCCCACGTTCCCATGGAATGCCTACTACATGGGGTGACCCTACGTGGGACATCAAGGCCAGGTGGTCTGGTCTACAGGACACTAGCCACAAGGATTAAATGCAGATGAAAAAAAACTGTTTTGTATGAAGAAGGAACTAAATGTCACCACAAGATAAAATGCTGTATGCCTCTATCACAGAATAACATCATGACATGACTAACGCTGCATGCCTCCATCGCTGAAGAATGTCATGATATGATATAACGCTATAAGCCTCCATCACTGAATAAGTCACGATATGATTAACGCTGTATGCCTTTAAAAATCTCATGACCAGATCCAACGCTGCATGCCTCCATTACAGAATAAAATCCTGACACGACATACCAGTGCATGCCTCCATCACTGAATAATCTCATGACCTGACATAACTCCATGTGCCTCCGTTGCTGAACAACGTTATAGCATGATTAATGCTTTATGCCAGCATCCCTGAACATCATGACACGAGATAATGCTGCATATCTCCATCACTGAACAACCTCATGACACGATGCAACAACACTGCAAGCCTCCATCACTGAGTAACGTCATGATAAGATATAACCCTGTATGAGTCCATCACAGAACATCACGACATGATACAACACTGCATGACTCCATAACATTATAACATCATGACATGATATAACACTGCATGCCTCCAGCATCACAGAACATCATGACATGACATGATGCAACACTGCATGCCTCCAGCATCACAGAATAACAGCATGACATGATATAACACTGCATGCCTCCATCACAGAATAACATCATGACATGACCTAACACTGCATGCCTCCATCATCACAGAATAACATCACAACATGATATAACACGTCATGCCTCCATCACAGAATAACATCATGATATGATATAATGATGCAAATAACATCATGATGTGATGTTATCATTTTAGAAAACATCACAAAAATAGTTTGTGTCCGGGGTGATGCTGACCTATTGGATATCTAGGGGAAAGACCCTGGACACAGAATCCCTGGCAGAAACTTGGAAACAGGCACACCAATGGCCTGAAAGAATGACAAGAGGGGGGGATAAAGCATACTCCATGTTCTTCTGGGATTCCAAAAATGGTCTTTTCAGATTCAGAAGGGTTAGCAGTGCCCTTTTCAATATGTGGACAGGGAGGAAAAAAGGAAAGGCTCTTTTGTCAAATGTTAAACTCAATGCAGTGTCTGAATTCATTAGTTAGTGCTTTTCCATATGACGCCAATGAGAGAGATGCCCCCTGCTGTTCTTCTGCAATTGTTACATACACAACCCGTGAGACTGTGATGCAAAAACAGCTCAAGGGCCACCGAAACATTTCTGCTGACCATCAAGTTCCCAGATGGCTTCAATAACTGGGATCCTAGCCTGCACCCAGAAGCTGCATGACAGTTTCCTTTTTTCTCTGCTGT
This sequence comes from Neoceratodus forsteri, assembly GCA_016271365.2. Classification (NCBI taxonomy): domain Eukaryota; kingdom Metazoa; phylum Chordata; order Ceratodontiformes; family Ceratodontidae; genus Neoceratodus; species Neoceratodus forsteri. The sequence goes on along the minus strand of JADMNL010000034.1, from coordinate 113,929,928 downwards.
TAAGAAGTCATTCTCAAGTTCTCTTTCGTTAAGAAGTTATTCTCAAGTTCTCTTTTATTGTTAAGAAGCCACTGTCAAGTTCTCTTTCTTCATTTATCGTGTATACCCCCACCTTGATTTCCCCCCAGTTTTATACCTCTTCAGGAATGTGCATTTCTGACTGACCCACTCAGTGACATGGTAACAGTGCAGCATGTTGCCAGGTAGAAGACTGCTTGCCTGGAATGCAGCAGAGGTGACCTCCTAGCTGGACGATAGTGAAGCAGCAGTGGCAATGGCTGTGAAGACCGAGAGGGCGAAGGCCATCCCACTTTTACTCACCAACTGCCAGCTGACCAAGAAAAAGAATTGGTGTCAGCTGTGAAGGCAGTCGCTCACCTGTCCTACTAGGTTTCTGGAGAAAGGGTGTAGCCATAGCAACCCCGACGCCAAGGTAGGGGGGACAAGAACATGGTCATACAAAAGAGAGACTAAAACCTAAACAAATGCAGAGGCTTTTTTATCCACCTAATATACAGTGATAGGGGGTTCCACTTACCAGTAAAAAAAATGTAATCCCAGTCACCATTAGCACATCCCCAACTGTACAACTATCCAAACTAAAATGGAATTTCGAGTCACTCTGTTCTTTAAAACGAAGGGCACAAGACCACCTGGTGGCACAGAGAGGGCTAAGGCGCTGCAAAGCACCTTGCTTCGTGCCACGCCAGCAACCAGAGTTCAAAAACGAGCTCATGTCGCCAGGGGCTGGTGAGGGGGGAGGGCTGGGAGAATGAGTGAGCAGCCGTCAGTTAGCTCTCCTCTCCTGGGCAGGGGTGGTTCACCTTCCCAGCTCTTGGTTGTCACCAGGTGGAGGCCTGAGGGTAGTGCCAATACTCGTGGGGTGGGGGGGGGCCAGATGGACATCATGGGTGAATGGAAGAAGACTGCTGTTCCAGAGAACATGTGCACCTCCACGTGCAAGTGCTTCTGTGCCACACTGGGGCTGAAGCCTTGCCACATGTGCCACAGCCAGCCGGCCACTCAGATGGGGATGGGGACTTATGGATGAGAGTCACCAGGGGAGGAGGGAGAAAGTTTCCCCCATCCTGCTGCAGGGTGCAGTCTTCAGGAGAACCCCTCCAGGATGAGAGAGGCAGAAGGACAACTGATGGCACCGGGTGACATGACTGAACGGCTGCCTGGTCAACCCTCGAGACAAAAACTTTATTTAAAAAAAAAAAAAAAAAAAAAAAAACTGCAAGTTCAATTCTCAGTGCTATCCAAGATACACAGGAAGCCACTGCGCCTACTGGCATTCTCGATCCCCAGCCCCCCAGGGGCCTGCAGAGAGTGCCTTATGGAGGAGTTACTGTGCTGAACTGAACTGCATACAACTGAATGCCTGGTCTGGCTCACTGCAGGATCCATTTCCCCGCAAAGTGCAAGGGCAGGTGGGATAGTGCAAGGATTGCCATATCCCACCTGGGATATCATACATTTCCAAAGTTTCAACAGCTGGTGCTGGCATAGCCACAACCCTCTGTGGAGGTTCCAAGGGCTGGGATGGGTGGTTCAACTGTTGATCAGGTGGTGATGGGCATCCTGTGGCCCCTACATTGCATTAACACAAATTTGTGCTGTTCCGCTAGCCCAGGACTACTCTATATCTTCCTATTCCAGTGTGACACTGCTACATGTACTATAACTAATGTAATTAACTTAGCCACTGCCTGGCACTGTGATGTAATCTTACTACCTTGTACTCCTCCTCCTCCTCATGTACCTGTCATATGAAAACTGTATTGCCTGTAAGTAATTAATTCCGGGCTGCCCCTGAAAAAGGGACCCTTGGTTCCAGTGGGCTTACCTGGTTATCCAAATGAAATAAACAAACAAAGGGATGCATACCTGCTACTACAGTCTTTTGGGCTACATAGCCTTGGCATCCTCTACCAGCCCTCCATAATGGGAAACTCAGCTTTAGAATGGGTACATAACTGCCCGTCCCAGCAGTGCGTGTAGGACTGCCAACTGCAAGGACTAGGTGTGGAAGGAGCACACATCCTGGGGCCATTGATGTGCTGAAGTCTCTCCATGTACAAAGTGGTACACTGGAGCACCTGCAACCAGTCTGCACACCTCTATTGTGGTGTGCTAAGCCTCTTCAGTCTTTCTAGGACGGGGACATAAATATGCCCTGTCCTTCAAATAAACAGGTTACTCATCTGTAACCATAGTTCTAGGAGTGGTATATGGCTCACATCCACACACCGGCAGTTCTTCCTTCAAGGCTGATTCGCTAGAACATCTTTAAGCAAAGCTCCTCCCACCACCTATGTGGTATATCCCTTGGCTCCACACCGTGATGTCAGATTATTGCAAGCTGGAAGCAGGGATCTCTATGCTACCTGCCAAGGGTGGTGTGGATGTGAAACATATACCATTCCTAGAACTACGGTTACAGGTGAGTAACCTGTTTTTATAGGGGCATGGATATGGTTGACTTATCCTCACACTGGCAGATTTCTAGCAGTTCTCCATGAGAAGGGGGCAAGGTGCGCACCCTTATTTGACAGAGACTGGAAAACAGAGGTCCCAAATGCAGCATCCTGTCAAGACTCCAGGTCGATGCTGTAATGGGAAATGAAGATGTGTGCCGACTTCCAAGTGGAAGCAATGAAGAAGATCTCCTGGACAGGGATGTCCCAGAAAGGAGACATCGAGGCAGCGATACATCTGGTGAAATGAACCCTGCAGGTGGCTTCCTACCAGTCAACCTATAATAGAAGTCTTTGCAGGACATAATCCACTTGCCAACAGTCCTCTTAGCAGCTGGTTTACCAGGCATGGCTTCAGTGTATATCACAAAGAGCTGGCAAGCCTCACCTCAAACTCCAGCCATGCGCTCTACATAACAGTAGAGTGCCCACTGCAGGTCCAAAGTATGGAGCCTGGAATCGGCCTCTGAAGATGGATTCATGAAGAAGACCAGGAGGGTCATCACCTGGTTAAGGTGGAACCCCAAGACAACCTTCAGGAGAAACATCCAGTGGGGGTGAAGGACAACTTTGTCCTTGTGGAAGACCAGGCACAGAGGCTCCACCGACAGTACCTGAAGATCACTTATCCTTCTGGATGATGTGATAACCACCAGGAAGGCCATCTTCCATGATATGTGTGACACCTCACACCTATGCATAGGCCCAAAAGGCTTGCCCATGAACATAGCCAGAACTAGCAACAAGTCCCAATGTGGTGTAGGTTCAAGCACCGGTAGGGACAAGTAGTTATGGCCTTTAAAAAAACACCTAACCACCTTCTCCTGCACCACTGTCAGCATGCCAGCCCATGCCCAGTACGCAGAGATGCATGCCAGGTGCACCTTAAGGGTCGTTGATCGCAGTCCCAGCTGGGATAGAGACCAGATGTACTCCAATATACTAACCACATGGCAGGAAAGAGGATCACGCTCCTTGCCCTGACACCAAATGGAAATTGTTTCGATTTAAATACATACCACTGGCCAATCGACATTTTTCGAGAGGCCTCCACAATGTGGGGCACATTCTCTGAAAGACCCAAAGCCTGGAACTCTAGCCACTCAGAAACCAGGCTGTGAGGTGCAGGGAATGAAGGTCTGAGTGCAGAATCTTCCCCTGTTGTTGGCTTAGCAGATCAGGGTGAAGACAGAACTGCCACAGGGGTCTGCTGCCAAGGCTGAGGAGGTACCAGGCCAGTCTGGAGCCATCAGAATCATCCCGTGCCTTGTCCTGCTGTATCTTGAGCAGCGGAAAGGGAGGAATAGCATACAAGAGGACTATGGGGGGCGGGCACAGAACAGCCTTTGTTTTGTGTTCTACCAGGAGGCAAACAGGTCCACCAGAGGGGTGTCCCACGGGGAGAACAGGTGACTCACCACCTCCTGACACGGGGACCACTCATACGAAGTCACACCCACCTGGATGAGAGTGTCTGCCAGCTGATCGCTCCTTTGACATAGATCGCAAGGAGATCTAAACCCAGGCTGTGCATGAGTGTCCAGGTGCAGAGGGCCTCCCGACACACACAGAAAGAGTGTGTGTGTGCCACCCTGCCTGTTCACGTAGAACATGGTCATGGTGCTGTCCGTCTGGACTTGCATGACATGACCCCTGACTACAGGAGCAAAATTTGTCAGTGCTAGCCGCACTGCACAGGCTCCAGCCGGTCGATGTAGTGATGGAATTCTCTGGGTGACCAGAATACGTAGGTTCTGTGGTCCCCCAGGAGCGCTCCCCTCCCCACCAGGGACACATCTATCGTGAGAGTGATGGTCGATTCTGGGCGGACAAATCTGACTCCTTCCTCCAGATGTTCTGGGATCAGCCACCACTGGAGGGCATCCTACATTGGCTGGTCCGGATGTTGGGACCACTGACGGCCCAACTCCCACTGCATGTGCTTCATCCGCCAGTGAGCCCACCAGACCATACTGGTGCAAGATGCTGTGTACCCCAGAAGCCTCAGGAAGTCCTGGACAGGGTGCAAGTGCCCAAACTGAAATGATCAGGTAAAGGAGGTAAGATCTAGTGCCTGGTCCACAGGGAGGTAGGCCTTGGCCTCTAGGGAGTCCAGCTCTGCATCACTAAAATGAATAACCTGAGAGAGGATCAGTTTTGACTTGTCCAGGTTGACCAAGAGGCCCAAGTCTCTGCAGGTTAGCTCCCTGGACCGCTCCACTGCCTCTGTGGATGGCCCTGCTATCAGTCATCCAGGCAGGGATAAACCCTGATGGCCCTGCACTGCCAGAAGGCTGTCACCACTGCCATGAACTTGGTGAAGGCGCAGAGGACAGGATGAATGGCATGACCTGGAATTGACGGAGCTACCCTTTCTGCACGGAACCGGAGGTACCACCAGTGGGACAGATGGACTGGAATGTGTGAGAACACATCCTGGAGGTCCAGGGAGCAAAAGCACATGCCCTGCGCCAGAGATGGTACGATCTGGTTCAGCGTGACAATCCTGAACTTGCACTTCCCGAGAAACTAATTTAGACCATGAAGATCCTGCATTGGGGGGCCAGTCCTCCATCCATTTTGGAACCAGGGAGTAGCTGAACATACACCCCTGACTTGCCAGGGCGTGTGGAACACAGGCCATGGCTTCTTTCATGAGGAGCTGAACAACGTCCTCCCTAAGGGTGGGCAATGTGTCCTGTGACACCAAAGACTCCCTTGAAGCGTGGTATCGGTAAGGCAGGAGGGCCTCAAAGTCAACAGGCAGCCATCTGCCAACCACCTTGAAAACCCATTTGTCTGTTGCAATGATGGACCAGTGAGACCAGACATGGTAAAGCCAATCCCCACAGGGAGCCAAGTCAAGGATTGGAAAGGTGGGAGGTAAACACCCCGCCCCCCCGGACCCATCACTGGGCAGCTTTGGAGGGGGCACCAACCGCTGAGGCTGGAGGGGCACCACTTCCCCTACCCCCACCTTTTTTAGGTCCCTGGACAGAGAACTTGGTCTTGGGGCACCTGGCTTGAAACTGCCCCAGCCGAGGCTGTTGCTGCCAAGACCGCTGTGGCTAAAAGGGCTGAAACTGAAATGCATTTTTCTTTTGCTTCTGACCTTTCAGGTCCTTCTGGGGCCAAGCCGTGGAATGTAGGGTGGCACTGGATTTCTTGATCCTAGTGGGATGCTGCTCCACTCCTGGACCAAAGAGGCTGGTGCCCAGGAAAGGGACATTGGCCAGCTTATGCTGAGTATCAGCCATAAAGGTGGAGATCCTCTGTCAGGCCCTGCAACACACTGCGACAGCTGCTGCCATGGCACGAGCACAGGAATCGCCAATGTCCAAGGCTATCTGGAGCTGGTGTTTAGCCAGCACTTGAGCTTGGTCTCCGATGACCTTGACAGCTAACTGCCTATCAGCAGATAGGTAAGGAAATGCAGTGTTGAGTACTCCGAGCAGGGAATGACCAAAGCAAGCCATTATCAGGGCATAACCTGCCTGACAGAGTCCAAAAGAGGAAGCAGCATAGACCTTCCCAGATGCGTGGACAAGCTTTTTTGACTCTTTATCGGGGGCTTGTCAATGGCCCAGTATTCTCTAATTTCTGGAATATGGAGTCAAAGTCCAGACCCTCAGTCCGGGAGGTCAAAGAATCCCGACAAAGAACCAGTAAGAACCGCATATTTGTGGACCATACGGGCTGTGGGTGCCAGGCAGGATGCCGGATGCTGCCAAAGCTCTAAAGCCAGTCTCAGAATGGCCTCAGCCATGAGAAAGGCGACCCATGGGGATTCATCCTTATCCAGGATGTCAGTAAAAGGGTATTTAGCCCTTTTTGAACTGGCTCCAAAGGAACATTCATGGACTCCAACGTGATCTGGAGGAGAGCCACAAAAGGCACCGGCCCATGGTTGGTGCTCAGTTGCTCAATCGATTTCCAGTCGAACATATGCATCCTGAAGGACTACATAAAAGACCCACTGGAGTCGTCCAAGGACTCGTCAAAGACGGCCCTTGATCTTTCCTCGCCATGAACCAATCGAGAGTCATTCGAGTGGGTGATTTCCACAGATAACCGGCCTGGCAAGCCGGTTCCCAGATGGGAGTCCTTCGTACATGCTCCCCACATGGGCTACTGTGGAGGCAGTTTAACCAGCAAGGGTGGAGAGACACGTGTCAGCGACAGACGTCTCAGAAGGTTCAGTGTGGGCTTGACCGGCAGAACTCTACCGTGCCCTGCCAAGGCCCACTGCTGCCAGAGGAGCTCCTCATGGTGCAGCCACATCTGCCGGCAGAGCCTCCTGTCATCTGAGGATGAGGAGTGTCAATGAACCATATATGATGGTTCACACCTTTACATAGAAACATAGACTTTGACGGCAGATAAGGACCGCTTGGCCCATCTAGTCTGCCCATTTCCCTACCTACAGGATAGGCCGCAGATCCTAGTTAACCAACAGCCTATTTCTTCCTACCCCCCACAAGAATTGCCTTATGTCTGTCCCATGCATTCTTGAATTCTCCCCCAGTTTTAGACCCCACAACCTCCTCAGGAAGGCTGTTCCATGCATCCACTACCCTCTCTGTGAAATAATACTTCCTCACATTGCCCCTGAACCGCCCTCCTTCTATCTTTAAATTGTGTCTCCTTGTTCTTGCAAGTCTCTTTTGCTGAAAGATGCTACCCTCTTGGACTTTGTTGATTCCACTGAGGTACTTAAAGGTTTCTATCATGTCCCCCCCTCTCCTCCCTTCTTTCCTCCAGAGTATACATATTAAGCTCCTTTAGTCTCTCCTCATATGGCTTCTCTTGCAGACCCTGCACCATTTTAGTTGCCCTCCTCTGGACTACCTATATCCTGTCTATGTCCCTGCAAGATGGGGTCTCCAGAACTGGACACAATACTCCAGATGGGGTCTCACCAACTGTCTGTACAGAGGGATAACAACTTCCTGTTTTCTGCTGCTGATGCCTCTCCCTATACATCCCAGTATACCCCCAGCCCTCCCTACTGCTGCCTTCTCACATTGCTTGCTAACCTTAAGGTCATCTGATATGATTACCCCCAGGTCCCTTTCCTTTTTTGTTGTTGTTGTTACTACCTCCCCACCCATTGTGTATTCTTCCCCTAGGTTCTTATTTCCCAGGTGCATTATTTTGCACTTCTTTGCATTGTATCCTAGCTGCCATACTTCTGACCATTCCTCCAACCTTGCCAAGTCCCTTTTCATCCTTTCCATGCCTCCATGTGTATCAACCCTGTTGCATATCTTTGCGTCATCTGCAAAAAGGCATACTTTTCCTTCCAGTCCCTCTGCAATGTCACTGATGAAGACATTAAAAAGGACTGGACCCAATACTGAACCCTGCGGTACCCCACTAGTAACCCCTCTTTCTTCAGAGTGGACTCCATTTACAATTACCTTCTGTGTCCTGTTGTGCAGCCAATGTTTTACCAGGCTACCACCCTGGGACCCACTCCCAGGCTGGTTAATTTGACTATTAATCTTTTGTGGGACTGTGTCAAATGCCTTGCTAAAGTCTAGGTAGGCCATGTCCACAGTCCCTCCCTGGTCTACTACTTTGGTCACCCAGTCAAAGAAATCTATTAGATTCTGACATGACCTTCCCGCTGAGAACCCATGCTGCCTTGGGTCCTGTGCTCCACTGGCCTCTAGGTACTCAACTATTCTTTCCTTCAAAGTGACTCCATCACTTTCCCTACCACAGAGGTCAGACTGACAGGTCTGTAGTTTCCTGCCTCTGTCTTGGTCCCACTTTGTGAAGGGGAATCACATCTGCCTTCCTCCAGTCCTCGGGTACCACACCATCCTCCCATGATTTATTAAAAGAGTAGCCAGTGGTTTCACTAGTTCCTCCTTAATTCTTTTAGAATTCTGGGTGAATTCCATCAGGACCCATTGCTTTGTCCACCTTCAGTTTTAGGAGTTCTTGCAGAACCCTTTCTTCTGTGAAAGGACTGGGATCAACTCCTATCAAGAGTGCTTCTGTTAATTGGATTAGGCACTTCCTCCTCTTTTTGTGAATACTGAGCAGAAATACTGCGTTCAGTATCCCTGCTTTTCACTGTCCCCTCTGCCCACCCACTGTTCATTCTATTCAGCCTCACTAGCCCTCCCTTTGTCTTTCTAAGCTGATGTACCTATAAAAGGTTTTATCCCCCTTCTTAACTGAGTTGGCTATCTTTTCCTCAGTTTGGGCCTTTGCTATTCTGACTTCCCTCCCTGCTTCTTTCTGCCTTAACTGGTACAGCTCTCTGTCCTGCTCCTTCTGTGTTTCCTTATACTTCCGGGATTATACTTTAGGGATGCTTTCCGAATTCCACATAAAACAGACCATCTCTTTGCTGTTTTTCAGGAGGGAGCCCTGGCAGCACCTCACTGGAAATATTTATCAACGTCTGATAGCAGCAGGCCAAGAACCAACCCTTCCTATTCTTGCTAAATGAAATGCAGAACTAGGTACTGTGCATGCACAAGACATGTAGCTGCACTATGCCCTTCCAGCATGTAAAATCACTCCAGCATTGTATTTAAGAAAATTCTCATGGAAGTGCAGGTCCCAGTACTTCAGAACTCCCACACTGTTGGAACCCTATCTAGGCCCAACCTGGGGATTCTGCTGGAGAGTGTGGGGCACGCAACACATAGACCAATGTGCATGTCTTTTGGAGCAGTCCTATCCTTTCTCAATACTGGCGTAATGTTTAGTAGAACTTAGAAACCATATTTAACTTGCAGAACCTAGTTACACATTCTTTGTTCTTGTTGAATATTCCACATGCTGAATATAAATTGAAAGGTACAACATTAAAATTGTTATCCCTACTGACCGCACTACCAAAAAATGTTATAATGCAAATATGGAGGACTGCTAAGACACCCACAAAATACATGTGGTTTCACCTAATACACAGTATATATAAAGTGGAACGTCAAACTCAAACAGCAGTATATACAAAAATGCCAGAATCATTTGATGAGTTATGGCGCAGATGGGTGTTTTATTATCTGGAGATCGATCCAAACTTTGCCCCCTAAAGTCCTGAGACAGAGTTGGGCCTTCGACAAAGGGACCCATGCTCCCCTATTGGAACAATCTGTAAGCAAAGAGTTTTTAGTTCAAAATGTAATAAATGACTTTCAAAAATATCAAATATTACTATATAAACTATGCCTATGCTGCTATACATGTATTTTATCACTTATTTGAACATGGCTGTATACCCTTTTCCACTAGTACCTGCTCCTGTATATTACTTTTTAAGTGTTCATGAAGGCCGTAAACTTTAATAAAATATTAAATAAAAAATAAAAAAAACTGCATCCGACTGACAAATAGGTTTCACAAGAATTTGCCTTTATTTAATTTCATCTTATGTCAGTGTCCCCAAAATTAACTGCTCAGAGATCTTTAGCTGTTTTGGGACTTTAAAATGGTGCTGTCCGATTTGAAAATACAACTCCTCTTATGGCGGACAATGATATGAGGTTTACAACCGCTAAGGACAGATGAAAAATCAACTTTTTGGAAGCTATCCCAAGCAAAACACAAGTCAAGCAATTAAGTCTGACAAACTCAGTGACTCTAGGTCTGCTTGAATCCACATTTTCGTCCGACCTGCCCCATGATCTTTATGTTGGCTTTTCAACAATCTCTTTGAATGACAAAGAAGCATGCAGACAAAAGGATTTCACATCCTGCATATGCACAGGCACAGTTCATCACCTGCAGGAATTCTAACACATTCTGTGACTCTGGACCTCAGCTGTTGATAATTTCTTTTGGCTTATGACTTAACCACCAGGTATCTACAAGATGCTGAAATCCTTTCTCCTACAAATTCTCCTTATGCTGCTTCTGCTCTCTGGAAATGTTCACCCCAACCCAAGACCACCTGGGCAGCCAGCAGTGGCACCAAGCAGAAGGACAGGGACACTCAGCATGGCATCCATCAATGCCTGCAGCATCCTCAACAAACTTGACTCCCTCCAAACATGGATCCTACAGCACAACCCTGATGTCCTCTCAGTTGTGGAAACATGGCTAAACCCTAAAATCTCTGATACCTCAGTCTCCATCCCTGGCTACTGCATTTTCAGGCAAGACAGGATTGCTAAATGGGGCGGGGGCTGCACCATCTATCTTAAGGATACTCTTATGGGTCACATCATCCCATTCCCCAGCCTGAGCAACTCCTCTCAGGTCCTCACAATCAAAATCCTCCTTGGTGCACATAACAAGGAACTCACTGTCATCTCGGTTTACCTACCCCCAAGAGACCAGGCTGCTGGCTTCCACAGCATCATGGAATATCTAAGGGTCCAGCAACATAATTCTGAAACCATAATCATGGGTGATTTTAACATTAACTGGCTCTCCGCTGAGGCGCTACCTATAAGGATGCAGCCACGCGCATCACCCCCACTCAACTGGTCAATGCCCCACTAGGTGTAACTATAGGACAGGCTCTCACGCTTCTAGACTGGATTCTATCTAACCACCCTGAACGCATCTCCAATGTTTCTGTACTCCCGGATACAATAAGTGACCACTCGCCTGTCATCTGTTCCTGGTCAAACAAATACCACAAGCCCTCCCAAGCTTATCTATGCCAGGGTTATCAAACAAGGGCACCTCCAGCTGTTAAAATCCCATCTAACCAGGCTGAACTGGGCAGTGCTTGACTCCTCAATGACACCAACAAAGCTCTGGACCTATTTATCAAACGTTTCAACGAAGCCTGTGACATCTATGCACCAGTGAAAAAGATGAAGGTCAAAGGACAGACCAACCCCTGGGTTACTACTGACCTTTTAACTCTGCTCAAGCACAGAGACCACCTCTGGCATTGTGCTCGTGCAACTCCGACGCAAGTAAACATACAATTATACAAAGCAGCCAGAAATGATTGCACTCGAAGAATATGAAATGCTAAACGCAGCTATTACAAAGAGGCTCTGACCAACTCTTTGGGCCAGGTAAACAAATTCTGGAACAACATGAAAGAACTCACAGGCAAGGATCCTAAAGCACCACCCACTATGCTCAACCTTCATGGCACTCCTACACTCGACCTAGGTATCATCACCAGCACTTTTAATAATGCATTTACAAACCTGGACAGTGTCCTTCCACCAAATTTTTTCGACGACCTCCCCTCCAGCTCCTCCCAAGTTACCCCCCAACTAGAACGTACAACCCCAACGTTTTTTTTTTAAGGAGGTCCCACCACAAGTAGCTAGAAAATACATTCAAAAGGCCATCGGCAAACAAGGGTACAGTGGTGACTCCCTTGACCTGAAACTGCTGGCACAAGTCCTCGATGAAATCTTAGAACCACTTACAAAGATCTTTAATCTCTCGCTTAGTTTGGGCCATTTCCCCTCTCTCTGGAAGAAAGCCATTGTCACACCGGTTCACAAAAGCGGAGATAGGACACTGCACACCAATTACAGACCTATCTCACTCCTCCCCCCACTATCCAAAGCGCTGGAGCGAATAGTGTCAGACCAACTAGCTGAATTCCTGGATAAGTACAATGTACAGTGCCCAGAGCAGCATGGCTTCAGAAAAGGGCACAGCACCACCACTGCACTACTGGAATTTACAACCTTCATCCATGCCACGCTTGACAAAGGGAATTATGATGGGGCAGTATTTACAGACCTTACCAAGGCATTCGACACAGTTAACCACCCCCTACAGCTCAAGCAACTGTCCTCCATTGGGATCTCCAGCGATGCCCTTCCATGGTTCACCAGCTACCTTGATAATCGGATCCAACGTGTAAGGATTGCAGGGATCTCTTCGGATGAGAAACCGGTCCGCTCCGGAGTCCCCCAGGGGTCCATTCTGGGCCCTCTACTCTTCTCCCTCTTCATCAACAATCTCCCCAGTGCCTGCCACCAAAAAAATATTACTATACGCAGACAATGCAGTCCTGTTTTCCAGCCACCATGACATTACAGTCCTTGAATCCCAGCTGCAACTCGACTTCAATCACATCAAAGACTGGTTCAATTCTCATAAACTTGTCCTGAACCACAGCAAGACTAAAGCCATGTCCTTCTGTAACCGACAGAGCAGACACAACTCTCTGTCCCTCACCATCAAGAACCACGCTGGGAACCCACTCGAACATGTCAAGGAGTTCAAGTACCTTGGTATTACCCTGGATAGTACCCTCTCCTACACTCAGCATACTGACACTGTTGCCAAGACCGCCAATATAATGGATTGGACTACTACACAAACACAAGCACTGTATGCCCAGTGGATGCCCTTAAACTAGCCATCTACAGCTCTGTCACCTCTATCATTGACTACGGCCTTGCCATCTATGGCGCTCCCCAACAAGTGCCCTCCGCAGGATCTCAGTTGCTCTCAACAAAGCCTGTAGACTACTGACAGGTGCAGCCCGACTAACTCACACATGTGACCTCTATGCACAGGCCAGCTGGCTACCCCTAAGCAGCAGAATACAATACCAGACCTGCTTACTTACCAAAAAGATTCTCCTTGGTCTCATGCCACCTGGTGTTAGCTCACTCCTTACTATCTACAGTGGCACTCAACAAACACGTGGTGCTCAATCTCTAACCTTTCAGGTTCCCAGATGTCGTACCTCCATGGGTCAGCGGTCCTTTATCTATAGAGCTGCTCAATGGTTCAATTCCCTCAATAAAGAATCACTTTCCTCTACTACACTTGGACCCTTCAAAAGGAATCTCAAACTTTACCTCACCTCTACCACTCAATGTGACTGCTTTGTTGAACAGAGATCTCTCTAAACACCTCCCAGCTCACTCATGTCTCACAGCCCGCCCTTTCCCAATCTCATTCCCTCTGGCACTGGGCCTTCCTTGTGACTCTTTCCCTGCTTCACATCTCCACTGGTACAAGACATTTTCCACTACCATCGGACAGTGGCCCATTAGCCTGCCAACTTCCTCTCCCGGTCGCATGCCTGCAATACTAATTGCCTGTGGTGCCCTCTTTCTCTTATTGTTACCGCAGCCAGCTGCCTACTCAAGCTGCTCGTTTTATGAATATTATCTCAAAGTATGTTATAACTGAGTATCTTTATTTTTCCTTTTAGTTGTTTTGGTCATTTATTGTGCATTCTTTTACTACCTCTGTATGTATGTTGACCCTCATCCTTTGACGTGGAACCTTTGTAAACGAGCAGTTTCTGCTCAAAGGTATTTGTAATCCAAGAATTTAATAAATAAAATAAATAAAAAAAATGTATGGTATTACTTTACAGTGTAGTTCAAAGCACATGATCTCTCCTGTGCAATGACAATGACCAACGTACTGTTGTACTGTCCCCTTTCTATGGCAACTGCAATAAAGAAAGTTTAAAAAAAAAAAATGGTGCCATCCACATGATAGTGAGCACCACTTGGGTAGCCTCTGCATCCTTTAGGAAATGGACTCTCGGTATCTTGTTCTTTTTTACAATGCGTGGGCTTCTGCAAGGTCATATCTACTTGATACATTCTCAAGTATCTGTTACATCAACACAATACTTTCACCTAGTGCATAAGAAGAATGTTTTTTGTTTTATTAATACAGCAAAGGGTTACAAGAATGAATACAGCAAAGGGTTAACAAGACATGGAGTTTAATTACAGAGGTTGTTGTGACTACGGGTTCTTCATAAAAACAGTATAAATTGTACTGAGTTTAACAAAGCACTGATGAAGTGCTTTAATATAGAGTACAGGCTTAAACATCAGCAGTCTATGCTGTGTTTAATGTTTTTATTTGTTCTATCTTCTATGATTCAACCTAAGTAATTAGAAAGGCTGGCATATTGCAAACAACTGCGGTTATTAAAAGTGTAAAACACCAGCTCTACATTTATCAAATTACAGGATCGTGTGAATGTATATCAAATGTCTCGTGAATCAGTAGGGAGGTTCACAATTTGGCAAGGTCGCATGCGAGAATAAGGGAGGAGGGAAGTGTGTCTAGAGCGAGAGAACGAGAACTGGCTGAGCTGGGGGGGCTGTGTTTGTGTGAGGCGCGGAAGGAAGCAGGTGAGCACAGTGGGCGCGAGGGCTGCAGGGATTAGGAGACAGCTAGGGGAAGGGGGAGGTATGGCTGGGGAAGAGGGCAGGGGATCTCCCACGGGGTTGCACCAAGCACTAGGGTGGGGCACAAGGAAAGGAGTGCGGGAGAATACTCTGGGGTCACATATGGACCCCGGCAGATGGGGCCCAAGAGGAGGACACTACCAAGGAAGCACGCAGGTAACTGGGGACCCTCACAAAGGGGGGCCAGAGGTACAACATTCTCAGGGAAGTAGGCAGATGGCTGGGGCTGGACAGAAGGAAGCAAGGTTGGGAGGTGGATTGAACCTTACGCTCAGTAAATACAGGTTACTCACCTGTAACAGGAGTTCTAGGAATGGTATATGTTGTTCATCCACACTCATTGGCAGTATCCTTGCCGCTTTAAATCTTGCCGGAAGGTCTTCAAGCTTGCTCCTCCCACCCACCCGGGTGGTATAACTCGCCCGCCTCTACGACGCCAGATCTGGCCCGGCTGGAAGCTCAGGTTAAAGCGTCGGTCAGGGAGGTCGGTGGTCGTAGGATGAACAACATATACCATTCCTAGAACTCCTGTTACAGGTGAGTAACCTGTATTTCTAGGGACATGGATATGTTGTTCATCCACACTCATTGGCAGACTCCTAGCAGTTCTCCGGGAGGAGGGAGGCAAGACGCACACCCTCTACATACTTACTTGGGAAAGAGAGACTGAGAACCGAGGCCCCAAAACCAGCATCCCGCGTGACTCAAGGTCGATGTGGTAGTGGGTAATGAAGGTGTTTGCTGACTTCCAGGTAGCAGCCCTGCAGATTTCCTGGATAGGGACGCCCCTGGAAGCAGCCACCTGCTAGTGTAGCATGGCTGGGTAGAATGAGCTCTTATCCCTCTGGGAGGCTCCATGCCCGCCAACTTATAGCAGAGATCTATGCAGGAGGTTACCCACCTGCTTATCGTCCGCTTGGCTGCAGGTCTGCCAGATGCGGTTTCAGCGTAGGTGACAAACAGCTGGCGAACCTCTCCCTCGACTTCAGCCGTGGGCCTCCTTATAATAAGCGAGCGCCTTCTAGGGTCCAGAGTATGGAGCCTATATTGACCTCGAGGTGTGATTGGGGTAGAACACCGGCAGAGTCAACACCTGGTTAAGGTGAAACTCCGACACCACCTTCGGAAGGAATTTCGGGTGGGGGCGCAGGACAACCTTGTCCCTGTGGAAGACCAGGTAAGGAGACTCGATGGAAAGCGCCTGGAGCTCTCCCATCCTTCTGGCTGACGTGATAGCCACCAAGAAGGCGGTCTTCCACGACAGGTGAGAGAAAGCACACCTGTGCATAGGTTCGAATGGCTTGCCCATGAGCTTTGCCAGTACCAGCAGTAGATCCCACGGAGGTGGGGGTTCCCGCACTGGAGGGAAATGTGATCAAGGCCTTGAAAAGCGCGCAGACCACCTCTCCTGCGCATCGACTGCTTCCCCGCCCGCGCCCGTAAGCAGAGATGGCTGCCAGGTGCACCCTTAGGGTCGCCGACCTAAGCCCTTGACTAGAAAGGGACCATAAATAGTCCAAGATGCTTGCCAAGGAACAGGAGGAAGGGTCCAAGCCCTTGTTCTGACACCAAATGGAAAACCTTTTCCATTTGAAGGCATAGCATTTTCTGGTCGACTCTACGGGACGCCTCAACTACATTGAGGACCTCGTCGGAAAGACCCAAGGCCTGGAACTCTAGCCGCCAGGAACCAGGCCGTCAGGTGCAGGGATTGAAGGTCCGGATGGAACACCTTCCCTGATTGACTGAGAGCAGGTCCGGGGCGAGCTGGAAGCTGCCGCGAGTCCTGGAGCTGAGACTGAGGAGATCTGGGTACCAGAACTGGCGAGGCCAGTCTGGGGCCATCAGAATCACCTGCGCCTTGTCCCTCCTCGCTTGAGAAGCACCTTGTGGATCAAGGGAAATGGGGAAAGGCATAAAGAGGCCCGGGTCCACTGCCTCGAGAAGGCATCCCCTGCAGCGAGCCCTGCTGAGGGGCGGGCATGGAACAGACTCAGCTCGCTGCCTCCATGGAGGCAAACAGGTCCACCTGAGGTGTGCCCCAAAGGAGAACAGATGCTGTACTACCTCCGCAGGAGAGACCACTGTGGATGCAGCCCCTATCCGGCTCAGGGCATCGGCCAGGGTGTTGGAGGCCCTGCCACGTGAATGGCTAGGAGATCCGCCCAGGCTGCGCACGAGTGACCAAATGCGGAGAGCCTCTGCATAGAAGCATGGAGCGCGCCCCGCCCCTGGCGGATTAGATAGTACATGGTCGTGGTATTGTCCGCCTGACTCGGACCACTTGACCCCGGAGGAACGGAGCAAAGGCGGTGAGAGCTAGGGCGGACCGCCTGGAGCTCCAGCAGGTTGATGTGCATCGGGACTCCGCTGGGACCAGAGGCCATGAGCCCGGTGTTCCCCAGATGGGCACCCAACCCATCAGAGAGGCATCGGTCGACAGAGAGACCGCCGGCTCGGGCGGACGAACGGGATGCCCTCCTGCAAATGATCTGGAACGGTCCACCACTGGAGAGCTGCCACATCCCCTGTGTCACCGACACAAGCTGGTCCAAGGGATCGCAAAGCCAGGACCACTGGCTGGCCAGTCCCCACTGGAAGGGACGCATGTTCCAGCCGGGCCCAACGGACCACGCTGGTGCAGGCCGCCATGAGACCCAGGAGGCGCAGGAAGTCCCGGGAGAGGTGAATTGCCAAACCAGAAATGATCGGGCAAGGAGGAAAGAACCTCGGCCCTGTCCGCTGGAGCCGCCTGGCTCAAGAGAGTCGAGCTGCGCCCGATGAATAGAATCACCTGCTTCGCTCGAGTCTGACTTGGCCTCGTTGATAAGGAGGCCCAGTTGAGAGCAGACCTGGAGGGCAGATCTCTGACCACTCCGCCTCCTTCCTGGAGGAGCTGCTATCAGCCAGTCGTCCAGGTAAGGGTACACCCGACCCTCGGGCGCCAGAGGGAATGCTGTCACCACTGCCATGCATTTGGTGAAGACCCTGGGAGCTGGAGACAAGTCGAAGGGCATGGCTTGAACTCGAAGAGAGATCCTTCCGCCGAAGCGAAGGAATCTCTGGTGAGACGGACGGATAGGGGACGGAAAAACGCTGCCCTGCAAGTCCAGAGAGCAGAACCACACGCCGTGCTCCAAGGATGGTATTATCTGAGCCAGAGTGACCATCCTGAAGGTTCGAGACCTTAGGAACTTGTTTAGGCCGTAGGTCGAGAATGGGGCGCCAGCCCCCGTCCGCTTCGGAACCAGGAAGTACCTGGACACAAACCCTGGGTCTGAAGGAGGGTCCACCACCTCTCTTACCACCTCCTTCTGGAGGAGGAGAGCGATGTCTGCTCGACGAGCCGCCAGTGAGGCTGGGGATCCCCGAAGCCCCGAGGGGCGACGGCTCTGAAGGGTGGTGCCTGCTCAATTCCAGAGGCAGGCCTTCTTCCACCACCTCCAAGACCCACCTGTCCGTGGTAACAGCGGACCAGGTGGAACGGAAGTGCTGGAGCCGCTTCCCACGGGGACCCTAGGGTAAGGTGACGGGATGGGGCGACACCCTCAGCCCGTCACTGGGCAGGCTTGAGGAGGAGGGACCGCCGAGGGACCTCCTGGGCCCTTTCCTCCTGCCTCCTGTTAGAGGAAGCCGGCGGCTTGGGTTTGGGATGCCAAGGCCGAGCCTCGCTGGCCTGACGCTACTGGGCCGAAGGGCTACGGGGCAAGAAGGACGAAGGGCTTAGGCTGTGGTTTGCGGCCTTGTCCTTCTGAGCGGAAGAGACCGAGTCCAAGGTGGCATTGTGACTCTCGATCCTCTGCAGGTGACCTTCCACCCCAGGGGTCAAGAGGTCAGTCCCCAAAAGGAACATCCGCCAACTTGTGCTGGGTATCCGAGTAAAGGTGGATATCCTCAGCCAAGCCTGCCGAACGATAGCCACTGCGGGTCGCCACCGATCTGGCACATGAGTCCCCTATATCCAAAGCAGTCTGAGCTGTTGTTTGGCCACTGCCTGCCCTGGTCCCGCACCTGCTTAACCGTAGTCTGCAGATCGGGCGGAAGATGAGGAATGACCATCCAGGGAGCCCAACAGGGCATGAGAAAATGTGCCATGAGGACGGCCGAACTGGCCTGACTAAGGCCGAGAGAGGACGAGCGTGACTTTTCGCCGACGAGTCCAATTTCTGACCCTTGTCAGGAGGTTTGTCCACATCCCTGGCGTTGCCGGGCGCGCCGGAAAACGCTGTCGGTAACCAACCCCTCAGCAGAGGGTGTTCAAAACCGGACAAGGAACCCGTAGGACCGGATACTTCCTGGCCATCCTGGTCGAGGCGAGGGCAGGAAGCAGGGCGCTGCCAAAGTTCCAGTGCCGGACCCACTATGGCCTCGCCACCGGAAAGGCCTCGTCGGAGAATCCTCGGTCCAGAATCTCCGTGAGGGATACCTGGCCCGCTTGGAACGGGTTCGAGCTCCATCCCGTAGACTCGAGATGAGCCGAAGCAGTCCTAGGAAGGACGACGGGTTATCGCCCATTGACTGACTCCTGAAGACTCCAAGTCCAGTCGCTGGAGAAGAAGGAGGAATCATCTTCGGACTCGGAAGAGTCCTCAAGAGCTGCCTCTGGCCTGAGCCACCCTTCACCTGCCGAGGTCGGTCGGGAGTGAGGGTAACTGACAGTCGATGGGTGAACCCTTAGCCGACCGAGAATCTCTTGGTCGGAGCCCCAATTGGTGGCTGGAGGCGGAGGTTCCACCGAATCGGTGGAGCAGCTGGTTTTGGCCGAACAACCGCCTGGGTATAGGCCTCGGACAAGACGAGGTTGTGTCGGGTTGCCCGTGACAGCACATTTAATGGCCGGGAAGGCGCTGGAGTCGCTTATTCCCTCGCCAGGAGGAGCTGTTGCGAAATAAGGTCCTCGTACCGACGACTTACGCCAAGCCTCCTCATCCGGAGGAGGAGGACGAGGACGAGCGGCGACGCGCCATTACCGGGTAATGAGACCGAGACCGCTTATGACGGTGGGAACGCTGGACCGCGAAGAGGTCCGAGACCGAGACCGAGAGTCCCGGAATTTCCGGGGTCGGTGCGGGGAGGTGTCGGCCGGAACCGGCACTCCCTTAGGCTCGGAAGGTCCATCCGAGGGCTCCGGAACCGGAGGCACAGACGAGCCCACGGGATCCTCAACTCCTCCCGGGGGAACCGGGGAGAGGGGAATCTCGGCTGCTAAAGGCGACAGCCCGTCCAATGGGTCGAGAAAAAATCTCGACTTCATCAGTGGGAGTCTCGGTCAACTGACCTGACGGGGACACCGTGAGGCCAGTGGCCGAAGCCGAGCGGTCGACCGGAGCCGACGGACGACGGCCCGGGGAGAGGGACCTTCCCGCCCCAAGAGCCGCCGACGAGGGGATCTCTACCCTTGTCCTCTTTTGGACCGAGAATAAGGTCCAGCAGCAGGCCCTTCTCCTTTAGTGGAGAGGACAGACAAAGCTTCCTAAAAGAAGCCGTAGAAGAACCCCAGAGAGCGGGATAAATGCCGCGGCCGAGGAAGATACGGCCCGCGCCCGCCTTCGAGGGCGCACCATCCGCCGAGAGCTGATCCGCCGAGTCACCGCCACGGACACGGCCAACCGGGCCTCCTTGGACTTCACCGGAGGAAAACGCTTCTCGACGGCCTATTGCACCGGGCAGCACGGTCTTCGAGGACGAGGGCCGAGAAAGATGAGCACAGGCCTAAGCCTGCGGTCGTTCAAGGCTCCAGCAGTAGACACACGGAGTGTGGATCCGTCCGAGACATCTTCTGCCCGCATGGGCATCTCCGAAATCGGAGTCGATTTGTCCATCGCGGCCGAGGGATCGAACTTTGCAAATTTTATTTTTAAATCCATAAGCGGAGAATAGGAACCAGTCGCAAAATCTAGAGCGTTAAGGAGGGAACCTGAGCCTAAGCTGTAAGAAGATCTACGCCATGGGGCGGAGCCGAGTTATACCACCGGGTGGGTGGGAGGAGCAAGCTTGAACCTTCCGCAAGATTTAAAGCGCAAGGATACTGCCAATGAGTGTGGATGAACAACATATCCATGTCCCTAGAACTACTTCAATTCTCTTCTTCTGCTTGAGGATGAGGGAGGTGATGTAGCCATGGCAGGGGTGGTTAGAGATGGAAAGGGATTGGGGGGCAGGAGGTGGGGGCCGGATAGCAGGAGGAACAGGGGGGAACCTGGAATGCAGGAAAATGGGGGAAGCAGTGGATCAGAGCAGGAGGGCCAGGGGGAAGAGGGAGGAAAGCGCAAGGAGAAGGACCAGTTGGGAGGAAAGGGCAAGGAGAAGGACCAGAAGTACAAGGAGGATACAGTAAAGGAAGCTGAGAGTTTAGGCCAGGGGAGCATGACAACCAAGGAGGGGCTGAACGGAGACAGGAAGGAAGGGAGGACGAGCCAGGCTAGTTTAGTGGATGGGGGAGAAGGACCAGTCGCGAGAGTGAGGGGGGAGTTAGCAAGGTACAGAAGGATACTCGGGAGGAGGAGAGGCATAAGATCGGAGGGGAGGGGTGGCCAGGTAAATAAGGTGGAGGCAGCATGTGGCACCCAGATAGGGGGAGGAACAAGGAGCCGGCTGGGTGGAGGGGCCGCTAGAAAGGATGAGGGTCATGGAAGGGGGGTGGAATGGAGGAAAAGGAGCAGTCAGAGTGCTCCTGTTGGGGGATTCTATGATCAGGGGTATCACATGGGACAGGGAGGGGGAAGCCTGGCCAGTTAGAACAAAATGCTTCCCTGGACTAATGGTGCACAGGGCCAAGTACGAGGTACATCAGCTGGCCAATGATTGTGGGGGTTCCCCGGACATACTGGTCCACCTGGGTACAAATGACACTGAGGGAAATAGCAGGCAGAGATACAGGCAAGGTTCAAGGAGCTTACCAGGGTCTGTCATGACATATAGTGCACGATTTCCTTCTTGGAAATCCTGCCGGTGCCAAGGGCTATTGGGAAACACAGAAGGAAGATTAGGGAGATAAACCAGTGGCTCAGGGAGTGGTGTGAGGCCAGAGGGTATGGGTTGATGGGGGATTGGGGGAAGACCTGGGAGGATAAGGAACTGTATGCTAGAGATAGGCTCCATCTCAATTTGGAGGGAAGGGGAATCCTTAAGTTGAAAATAGAGGGGTTCATTGGTGAAAAGTGGGGTTTAAACTTGTGAAGGGGGAAGGGATGGGAGAAAAGGCTGTTGAGGGGGGTCAATAAAGGAGGGACTCTGTCTCCATTCCCCCTGGGAAGCTGGAGGAATGTGGGAAAAGGCCAACTGGTAGGAATCCCCATGGGAACACGAGCAGGGGAAATGGAAGTATAGAGAAAGGGTGGAAGGTAGTCCTGCTAAATGATAGGAGCTTGGGCAATAAAATGCCTAAGCTATAGGTGATGCTAACTGAGGGAGGGGTGGATGTGGCAGCGGTCACTGAGACCTGGGCCACCGCAACACCGACTGGGATCTGAACATGGAGGGTTACACTATGTTCAGGAAAGATGGGGGGAGGGAAGGGAAGGGAGGGTAGCAATAATAGTTAAAAACTGCATTGGCATAGGGGGAGTAGAGGAAGCAGAGGGAACCATGGAGGCGATTTGGGTCACCTTGATAACAAAGAGGGGGGCAAGAGAGTAAAAACAGGAGTGGTGTATAGACCCCCTGCGCTGGCGGAGAAGCAGGAGGAGAGTCTGGTGGCGGATGTTGAGAGACACTGCAGATTGGGCAGGGGAAGGGTGGTGGTGGTGTTGGGGGACTTAAACATGCCAGGAACAGACTGGGAGACTATGACATCCTTGATGGCCAGGGAACAGAGGTTGTTAGATGTCTTTCAAGACGCATTCCTAACTCAGCAGGTGGGGGAACCGACCAGGGAGCCGCAGGTACTGGATGTGGTCCTGGCAGACAGTGACCAGATTGGGGGCCTGGAGGTAAGGGACCAGTTGGTGGGGAGTGACCATGCCACGGTCTGGTTCTGCCTGGACCTAGGAGGGTAGAAGGCTGCACAAAGATGAAGGTAACTGACTTCAGGGGGGCAGATTTTAAGGAAATGGGAAGGATCCTCAAGGAGCATTTGGATGTGATTGGGTCAGATAGGGACACGGACAGTATGTGGGAAATCATCAGGGGAGGGGTGCAAGATGCTACCAGCACCTGTGCAAGAGTAAGACAAAAATGCAGTAGGGCCTGAAAACCCTGCTGGTGGACCAGGGAGGTCCAGGAGGTGGTGCGGGGAAAGAAGGCAGTCTATAGGCAGGGCCCCTACTCTCTGCGGCACAGTGGGACCAAGTTCTGCAGCAAGGCTACCATTTGCCGCAGAACTTCTGCGTCGGTGGTTTGTAATTTCTTCGGAAGTTCTGCGGCACTAACAAACTACCACATCACAGTGACAGCTTGTCATCCTGACTTCACTTTCATGGCAGTGGTTATAGCAATCAGGATGGTGGAAAGCACAGTAACACTAGTACAAAAAAATAACAATTATAAAAATAATTTTATGCCTAAAAAAGCAAAAACAAATGTCTCTCCCTTAAGGTCCTAGCCTGTTAAATAAATGACATATGCAGAGGGGATCTGATGTGATAAGGTATTTCTATATGCATGCTATCTATCCCACTAATGAGGTATCCACTGTCCATCACATATATTTGTATGTGCTTTCTACACCACTCATGAGGTTCCCACTGTGTATCACATATTTATACGCAATCTGTAACATACATACAAATGTGTGTGTGTGTGGGGGGAGAGAGAAGCTGAGGAATAGGAGAATGGGGTGAGAGTCAGAACCGATGACCCCAACGAGCACCCCGATTCCAGTTGGGGGGGGTGGGCTGGAGGGGTGCAAAGGGGGTTTCAATCCTAACATTGAATTTTCTCGCTTTTGTTGCTGTGGAACAACCCTAACTGATGCATTAAATGGAGTTTTTTGCCTCTAATTTCCCTTCTTTTTGAGAATGATAATGAGAAATAGTGAATGTAATGTGGCGGCGGGAGCGCGGGGCCCGAAGGGAGCGCCACATGATGTCTTGTCACATCATAGCACTGTGCCCGCAAACGCAAATCGTAATGCACATGGTGGCGCAAAGCAAAACAGAAAGAGAAACAGTACTGTAGGCAGAAATGTGTTAAAAACAATGCAAGCGCAACCGCAAATGAAAACGCAAAGGGTAACGCACATGGTGGCGTAAACGTGAACAGTAAGTGAAACGGGTACGGAACCGCAAGCAGAAACGGTAATGGTAACAGTAATGTAAGCGCACAGGCTGGTTTTCCCCAAAGGCTATATAGAGAAAGACAGTGAGTACAAAGAATGTATGCAAAACAATGACTCTCGGAACAGAAAATTGAGGACTTGGAATAGTAAATTGCTTATATCTCAGGAACCGTACGACATAGAAAAAAAAATGTAAAAGCCATATGAATTATCACTTTCCTGGCTAGTTTTATGCTTAGCCCCCAGTGGGGGGCTAACCATTTTTTTGATGAAAAGTGCATATTCTGCACCGTTTCCTAGATACGGGCCTGAAAGGCGAGCAACCGTGAATGTTATCCTATGGGAAAAACAGAAGTTCGAGTGCCATAACTTTGCCTCCTGTAATATTTTTGCACCAAAACCACTGAAAGGCACATTTGTGGGATGTTGGCTGTGTTCCCTGCAAAATTCAGCCCAAAAGACCAAACCATTATTTTGCAGCAGGGCGCCAAACGATTGCTGCAATGCATCATACGCCGTAATGTTATCCTATGGGAAAAAGCATCAACTTTGGAGTACCGTAACATTGCCGCCATGTAATATTTTTTCAACGAAACACTGAAAAGGCACATCTGTGAGATGTTGGCTGCATTCCCTCCAAATTTCAGCCCAAAACTCCAAACCGTTCTTTTGCAGCGGGGTGCCAAAGAATTGCTGTCATTTTCCCACAACCTAGAAATTTGTGAAAGCTTTCGCACAAATTTGTAACACTTTCGTGAGTGCGACACTACTTTGCGAAAGTACTTTTTCCAGAAATCTGAAAAACATATTTCTGGGGTGTTTTACCCCAAAATAAAGACATGACTAGAATCCTCAGGGTCCGACTAGGTGAATACAAAAATAATTAGGTAGCTAGAGGGTCCCAAATTTAAATGCCAAGCATTTTTCTGATCACCAACTGAAAACAAAATGACAGATCTGCGACAGTAAAAGCGCCATTTGCAAAAGTAAAAACTGCATTTGCGACACTGTCAAACTTTTTGTTAACTTTTCCCATTGACTTATAATGGGAACTTGTTTTTTGAATAACTTTTGAACCGTTTAATATTTTTTCACAAAATCTTCAAAAGGCACATCAGGGACCCTGGCCGCACATTCCCTGAAGATTTTGGACCAGTCGCGCAAACCGTGCGACCTGTAGGCGAGACCGTAGAATTCCAGAAAAAGCGTAAACGCGCGCAGATCACGCTTAATAACTCCGCAGTCGTATATCCGACCAGTACGAAACTTGGCAGATCCCAAGGCCTATGGTTTTTGATTCTGTATTCCAGATTTCAGGCAAATCTGTTAAACGGTTGCAAAGTTATTAAGGTGCAAAATTTTGGGTTTAACATGTAAATGGCTCCTCAACCCTAACTATGGTAGCATACGTGTATATATATATATGTATATATATATATATATATATATATATATATATATATATATATATATATATATATATATATATATATATATATATATATATATATATATAATTTTTTTTTTATTTCCATGAACTTGCATCCTCATTCATACAGGTCCCATTAGAAATGGAGTAGAGGAGTTACTGCAAAACTCATTTTTGATGTCAACCTGCTTTCCTGACACCTGCATAACACCATCAGACCATGACATGCATGTGAACCGATCTGTGAGACAGAGCTCTCCAGACAAGCACAATGTGTCCACCATAGACAGAGACACTGCACCATACCTTCCCAGGCTCTGAGCAGTGATGTGTTCCACCAATCCTTGTACTGCCCAGCCAGCTCCCAGAGCTAATCTCTCGAACCCGAGTTGCGCACGGAAACACAGCATGCTATCCTCTGCGCCAACAGCTGTCCCTGCACACAACATTTCTCCATAAACTTTAGGTGATTCTATCAACCAATGACAATATGTAATCAATAACCCTGGCAAAAATGCATACAGTGCAATTATTTATTTAACAGGTCTGTTCTTTCAACAGGTCTACACATTATTATATTCCAGTTTTCAGGGCATAATTACTTTATTTTTCTTAAAAATGACAGTTAAATTCATTTTACCAGTTATTCATTTCAGATGGCATCTCTATACCTTAAAGGCACAAATAGGTCTGTACAAAGTGAGGCATGGACTTAACGGGTCTGTGCTATTGACAAGGTTTTGTTTAAGTTGGCCCTAGTGCAATAAAGTAAGACTGAAACTGTATTAGGCTGTAGTGCAGGTTGAGCAAATATCACCATGCCTGAGCTGTGCCACTTGCCTCTGCAGTAGCTGTGGTAGATAAGTGACTGTTCATTTCTGTTGCAGATTGCAGCCATTTCATTAGCTAATGTATGATGTTATAGCAATGATACATAACATTCTGAGCATATAGGGGTTTAGGATACAAAAAGAGTTAGAATCAGATTTATGGAAAACAGAAATTTAATAAAAGTTAACAAGAAGTGGACTTCTGCTCAAAAGTTTGTAGATTAGTTGCACAAATCCTATAGAATTTAGCCTTGCCTATAGCATTCAACAAGAGCAGTGATCGAGGGGGGCTAGCGATAGAAGGCCATTTCAGGGTGATTGAAGGTGGCAGGAAGGGCAGAACCGGTTAGGAGTGGAGAAGGAACATGGGTTTCTTTAGATACATCGGGAAAGCGTTAGTGAAGGGGGATTATCAGGAATAAAACAGGGAGAGATGGGCACAAGACCCAGGGAGCAGGCTGAGGTACTAAATGGTACTTCACCTCAGTTTCACCAAGAAAATGGGGTGCTGCATCATGCATGGGAGGAGACAGTGATACTGGCGGGGCAGCACTCACCGATCGGCAGGTGTGGGGGAGGGAGGCATCACTGGCAGGAGGGAAGGCTAAGCAGGGGGAAGAGGTAGCGGAGGTGGAAATCACAGCAGAGAGTGAGAGAAGCCCTCAGGTCCCTTAAGATGGAGGAAGCACCGGGGCGGATAAATTACATTCCAGAGTGCTGAAGGAACTTGCAGATGTCCTGGCGGAGCTTTTCACCATCTCTCTGAGGACAGGGTGGGTGCCCCAGGACTGGAAGGTGGCGCATATAGTGCCTATCCACAAGGGGAGGAACAAGGGAGGCAGCAGGGAACTACAGGCCTGTCAGCCTGACATCAGTGGTGGGCAAGGTGATGGAGGGCATTGTCAAGGAGAGGCTGGGGAGAACCTGGAAAAGTCAGGGTGCCTGAACGATAGACAGCATGGATTTGACCCGGGGAAATCATGTCAGACAAACCTTGTGGAGTTCTACGACTGGGTGACGAGTGCCTTGGACCTGGGTAAACCAGTGGACGTCCTCTTTCTAAACTTCAGCAAGGCATCTGACCCTGTTCCTTACGAGGGCCTGTTGGATAAGCTGGGAGAAATGGGGTTGGGGAACCAGATGATCAGATGGATAGACAATTGGCTCCAGGATTGGAGTTGGCAGGATAGTCTCATCCACAAGAAGGATCATTAGTGGGGTCCCACAGGGATCAGTCCTTGGGCCCCTCCTGTTCAACGCCTACGTCTCTGACATAAGGACAGGTATCAGGAGTGAGATGAGTCTCTTTGTGGACGACTCAAAACTGGGGGCGGTGGTGGATGGGGAGGAGGGGAGGGTGGCCCTGCAAGGGACCTGGAGGCTCTGGAAAGATGGTCTAGAAAGTGGAAGCTGAGGTTCAAAGCAGGGAAATGCAGGGTACTACACCTGGGGGCCAGAAACCCAGGCCAAGTTTACACCCGGGGGGGGGGGAATGCTACAAGTCTCGATGGCTGAGAGGGACCTGGGGGTGGTGGTGGATGTCAAAATGAACAACTTGGAGACTTGTAGGAGGGCAGAAGCCAAGGCCAGCTGGATGCTGCGATACATCGCTAGGGGGGGGGATCACCTCCAGAAGGAAGGAAGTGATACTCCCTCTATATGACTGCCTGGTGAGGCCGCACCTCAAGTACTGCATGCAGTTTTGGAGGCCACACTTAAAGAGGGACATTAAACTCCTGGAAAGGATCCAGAGGCGGGCAATCAAAATGATTTGGGGCTTGGGGGACAGAACCTATGGGGAGAGGCTCAAAAAGCTAAATATGTACACATTGGAAGAGAGAAGGAACGGGGGGACATGATAGAGGTCTTCAGGTACATGAAGGGGGTAAATTGGGGAGGAGCAGTCAGGGTGCTTTGTAGGAAGAAGGAGGGGGCAACTAGAGGGCATGGGTGGAAGATGATGGGGGAAGATTCAGGGGAAAATGGAGGAGGTGCTACTTCACTGAGAGGGTGGTGGAGCCATGGAATGCACTGCCCATGGGGCTGGTGGAGGGGTTCAAGAGGGGGTGGGAAAGGTATAGGGGAAGGGTTCTGGAAGCAAAATCCAGTGCAGCGAGAATATCCAGAACTGGGAAGGAGAAGCCAGAGAAGGCGAGGGCAGCAGGTCAGCTCCCAGGGTGGGGGCTGACCAAACAAGCAGACACAAAAGACCATTAGGCCTATTCTGCTGGCATTTTAGCATGTTAGTATGTTAGTAAATGTTTGTATGCACAGTGGGCGATGTACTTTCTATAATCTTGTAGGGGAATTTACTGCATGTTGTCGTTTTGCCAAATAAAAGCAATGTATCTATACAGGATTGCCTGACTCGAAGTAAAACTTGTGATTCGTCTCAAGGACCCATAATACAGCACCTGTTTTCCAACAATCTGAATTTGCAACGGGGAAAGCTTGACTTCCTGAAATGGCTGATGGGCATAGGAATCACTACCATCATGGTTTTTGTCCAAAAATCAAACTAATAACAAAAGCTTTTCATTTAAGAATCTAAAACATTAACTGGTTGGCAGAGTTAAATTTTCAACATACCAAAAACATGCTTAAAAGACTGAAAGTCACCCCCTTTTTTAATCTTGTGCTGAATTTTATTTTTTTGTCAGCTATTCTCATTACCAAATACCTGGTTTTAAGTCTGGAACAGGCTTATTATTTAATGAAAGCTTCCATTAGTGAGTGTCAGAGAGAAACAGGGGTTGTCAACGCCGTCCAAGTTACTTACCCCCCACCACCCATTCAAGAAATGATCTGTAAGTGCCAAGAAGGAATTTGCATGCAAGCACAATTCTGTTGAAAGTAAATTCCACAAGCTTTCCAAAGAGTGAGCTGGGACACCTGAAACCCTTTCATTTTAATGTAGGCTCATGCTTAAAGAACGTCTGACATCTGGGGGGGGGGGACTTTTCAGCCTAGATTTTGATATACATTATTTTTTTTAATTTAGCTTTTTTTTTTTTCCTTCTTGCTGTTGATACCCCTCTTCTGTCCTCCAGTGCAGCCTTCCTTTAGGATGCCCCAAGGATTCCAGGCCCCGCCACCCCTGACTGCAACTACCACCTCTATGTAGCTGTGGCTCACTCGAAACTCTCTGTTACACCTTCCCCACTGCCTGCTCCTCTGTTTCCATCATATGTATGCAGATAATATGGTTCTCTTTACCTCTGGCTCCTCTGCCTCTGACCTCATGAACCAGTTCCAACTGGACCTAACAACATCCAGCGCTGGTTCCGAGAAAATTGGTTATCCCTCAATGCAATGAAAAGAGTCTCTATGAATTTTGGCACCAGGAAGTGGTTTGTTAGAGTCTCCCCTCTTCCTTCCATTCATACCCCAGATGGTGCAACTACTGCAGATGTCTCCTCCTTCAAGTATCTTGGGGTCTGGTTGGATCACCAACTTGATTTTTCTGTTCACGTGGATGCAATCCACAAGACGGTCTACCCTAAACTATGGAGACACTGTTTATAGTGCTGCTCCAAAGTCCACTTTAGCTAGACTGGACCCTCTCTTTCCCTCCTTCTGTTGATCTGCCCTTGAAAAACCCCTGTATACTTACCACTGTTCTTTGTATACCTCCATCTCTCTCCCCTCTTTTTTTTGCTCTCAATTTACACTCCTGTTGCTACGGTCCTACTGCTGGAGGGAGCCCCCAGTTCCGTCCCCTGATGTCCACCAACCGGTGCCAACTTATACCCTTAGGGCCCCCTCCTGGCAGGGCTCCCCAACCCCCACTGAGGATCAGATCCAGTGTGGCCAGCAACATGGTTATTTGGGGGCGGGACACGTGAGGCGCCCTTCATCATCCACCGCAGCAACCCCTTCTCCTGCAATTTTCTCCCCTCAGAGAGGGAGCGTGCAATGATGCCAGTGGCGGCAGCGCACACGCTCCTGTGTGCACTCCTCCAGGCATCTGCCCCATATCTTCCCACATCGACAGCATCAGCGTGCTGCCCCCAGCCTCGCTAGGGGCCAGGCATTAGTCAACCACTGGCGCAGCCCTCCTCGGAGAAGGAAAGCAGTCCCTGGGATGCTTGATCCTTCTCCTACCCTGCCGACCCTCAGCGGCCCATGCTCGTTCCTGAACACAGGTCACCGGCACAGCGCGAGGTGTGGCAACCAGTGCCTCAACCCTCAGTGCCACCAGGCCGGCCCTCCCGCCCCAATCTTGATGTTAAGCACCTTTCCCACTGTACCTCATTTATCTCCACATTTTGGTTTGGCTCCATCCCCTCATATCTTGCTTCATTCCTGTCCTCCCCCCACCGCTTACTCCCTTCGCAGTGCTTGTGTTCGCTCTCTTGCTCTCCCACCGATGAAATCCACAGCTGGCCAAGCTCCCTTCTCATTCGACTTCCCTAAAATATGGGGCACTCTCCCCCTTTCCATTCACTCTGCTGCCTTCTCTTCTCATTCTTGAAATCTCTCCTCTGTGATTTCCTTACTCATTACTGCAGCTGTTCCTGGGGGCTGCCACCAGCCTTCCTCCCTACACTGACACTAGGTTATCCTCTCTCCCCCAGTTAATTTAGTCACTACTCCCTACTCCTCATACTACTGTTTTGCTGCTCACAGTTTAATGTTCTTTTGCCTGTTTACTGTACTGTGTGACAATTTTTATGAGGTGTTTTCTTGTAATTTGTATGTATTATTTTACTTATTTTCATACTGCTGTATTATTTTTTGTATACTGTACCTTGGATCTATTCTGCTCTCTTCTCCCCTCCCTGATGCATCTAGAAATAAGTTTATAACCAGCTCAGTATGACTTTCCCGGTAAAACATCTGACATAAATAAATACAGGAGTGCGCGTGTCGGCACGCTGATCATGCTCTCAAAAGATGCTCCCCTGCCTACTGTGTCTCTGCCACACTTCCATCAGTGGTCACCCAGGTGGGAGAACATCCCCCAGGATGCTCAATTCTCCTCCGCCCCCAACTCATTTCCAAACCTGGGTCACTGGCATTCCGGGCAGAAGCTCTAATGCAGTGCCGACAGGCCAGCCATAGCTTCCTCATTTTCTAAACTTCATCTGCTCTGTTTGTTTATACCTGACATCATAATCACCCTGCTTGTGGCATCAGTGTCTCCCGCTGAGGAAACAATTATGATATCAGATATAGACATAGTCAGTGCAGATGGGAGTCTAGAAAAAGAGGAAAATTATACAAAACATATGCTGAAATGTCTACAAAAATTATGATATTTTCAAGAGCACCAACTATTCTCATTTCAAGAAACTTCGGGGAGAGGTCACATGATGCTGCCTGGGTGAGTAGAGGCTGTCTGTCGAAGCTCCACTCCAACAGATAAAATAAAAAAAACCTTAAAAATCACTAACACTATAAAACAGCGAAAGTAGAGATATCAACAGTTAAACTACCAGAGATAACAATGCAGGACTCAGAGCAAGGGACTCAGTAGTCCCGACTCAGTCCAACAAGAAGTGAAAAGACATAAGGCCAGCTCAGAAGTAGGAAGCAGCAAGGATGGAGTCAACATGATAGTCAAACAGCTCTCGAGGAGCTTCAATGAAATGGCAGTGCTGAGAGGTTCTATTACTGATGCTCTGGATGAAATCAAAGACACTAACAAAAGGAAGAAAACCATGAAATGAGAGTAAATGACTCGGGGGGGGGGCGCTAGAATCACAAATTTGGAAAGAGCAACTGAAATGGAGAAAGATCATATAAAAGATGCTAGGAAAACACGACAAATAGAGGAAAGGGTGCAATACCTTGACATCGCTCCCACAGAAACAATCCATTACTCTTCGGGTTGCCAGAGGGTAAAATAGGGAAAAACCCAGTAGATTTCATTCAACTCCTTCTCAAAACCTTGTTTGGGCTCCCCAAGGGGAAACCAGAATAATTTATAGAACATGCACACAGAAGCTTAGCTTCAAAACTTACTCCGAATTAATGCCCGAGTTCTGATCTTCAGGTTTGTTAATTTCCAAGAGAATGTCTTTGTGCACAGTGAGCAAGGGACTAATCTAACATATAATGGAATGGAAATAAAACTCTTTAATGACCACAGTACCAGCATCAGGGAAAAAAAAAATCTGAAGATATTAAAGCAGGGCTGCACAAAGTAAACACAAGATTTCACCTGACTTACCCAGCCAGATTATGTGTTTGGCTAAAAACTGGAGTATAAACGTTTAAAACTGTGGAAGCAACTGAATCAGAACTGGCGAGAGTCTTCCCAAATATTCTCGTGTATCACCATCCTGCCAGACCAGAAGAAAGAAGAAATAGGGTCCAAATAAAGCCAAACTTCTCCAGTAGGAGTCTTATTACTTGTCACTAATGCACAACCTGCGAACATGACTTGGACAGCTGAGTGTGTGCCAGCCCTGAACCAGGGTTTTTCACTTGTAAATACAACCTTCCAGCCAAGCTACACCACAGACTTATCCTAAAACACCCCGTAGTAAATACAGAATTTGAACTGAATGAGAAGGTAATTGTGGCAGAAACGTCACACTAAAAGCCGCCATTGTCTTCGGTGACCCGTTTGCCTCAGGAACCACTGCTTCACAACAATCTAGACACTACCTTGCCGACTGCTCGATCATGTACAATTTCAAAGAGACAATCTGAGCAATTAATAGTGGTGCGAGTGCGCAGGATAATGAGGAAGGGGTGTGCAAGACAAGGAATTTGAACAGTAGACCTGAGAGGAGTATTAAGTTGCCGCAGGGATGGATGCAGGTATGAAATCAAGCGAAGGAATACAGATTATCCCCTTTATAAATACAGAACTTTTTGTACCCGAGTGGTCGGAACATCACTCTTGGTCAAATAATGCTCGTCTCCAGGTACAAACACAAATGCACAGAACTGATGAAATCTGGGTATTGCTGGGTGAAGTCGTTTATGAGGGAGCCTCAGGCACAAACAGATGCAAATCTAAGTTGCCCCTATTTGTGACAAGTTGATGGTGACCACAAAACAAAAGTACAAAATTAACTGATATAACAGTCAGATTGTTTAAAAGAACAGGAATGCTGAATGGGAAAACAGAATTATAAATACTATACAGAGTAAGGCTGTGGCCGTGACTGACGCATGTTATGTAAGGGGTTTTAAACTACGTTTGCTGGAGGTAAAAGGGGAGATGGCAGGCATATGTAAGAGAGTATTGTAAAGGAAGGTAAACATCCACATGTGGATGTGATGTCTAAGCAGAGCAATACAAGAAACATAGAAAAAGCAAGTAACAATTACAAAACAAGGAAACAAAAGCAAAAATAAACATAAATTTCAAGGCTGGGAATATCTGGTTAAATAATGGGTCTGTTAACTTCACATGGTACACCTCATTATGACTCACTGCCTGAATAGCATTTTTTATTGTTTTAGAAGTAATCTGCAAATACTATTATGTGGGGAAAACAAACGAGT
The DNA here is from genome assembly GCA_016271365.2 of Neoceratodus forsteri. Lineage (NCBI taxonomy): Eukaryota > Metazoa > Chordata > Ceratodontiformes > Ceratodontidae > Neoceratodus > Neoceratodus forsteri. Next base: position 113,896,386 of record JADMNL010000034.1, on the reverse strand, counting down.
TGTGATCCCCTTAGAGAAATGTTTATATACATTAATTTCTCCTGTTACTTAGGCTATAGCTAAGACAGGTTATTACACTCCTAAAACACTTTTTAAAATTACAAGAAATGAATCATCATGTTTCAGCCCAAACTTCATGGTGCAAAATGAAACAAGAAAAAGAAGGGGGGGGGGGGGACAGAGAAAGGTAGAAGGTGCGGGGGGGTTACCCCCTGGTGCACCTGGGTTAATGGAGTTTGGGCTGAAACATGGCGATTCATTTCTCATTCCAGGTCTCCTGTGGTCCCTGACTTGCATTACTGAAATGCAATAGCTGTTGCTTCCAGGCTAACTCATGTGGATCCCCAGAGATTTACAGTTACAAAAATGAGATGTGGGTGGTCACCTGATTTAAATTTGGAAGCCTCAAGATACAGGAACTTTAATTAGTAAAGATTCTTGAAATATCTGGGACACAAGCACTCTTGCAACAAGACGACATTTTGCATTGATTAAGATGTTTGAATAGTCACTCATTTTATTAGGCACAAATGGATGAGGTTTAAATAACGTATTTGAATGCTGATGGGTGATTTTGTACAATGATGTAGTTGTGACACAGTATTTAAAGAAGTGCTGAGGTGTAATTGCTTCCCGGTGATGTGAATTATTTGTATGGACTTGGGATTTTTCTATTAAAGCTTTGAGTCTGAATTTACTCGGAACAAATCCCAATTTATTCAAGCGTGGAGTGCTTCTTACTTGGAACTGAGGCTTCATCCTTCCTGTCTATGCTTCCGTTTCCTTTTTTTCTTGGCCCGCCCACTCCTCTAAGAGTATAATGGGATTGGTGCACTGGTAGAGCCAGTCTAGCCAGTCCCGGTGCTCTGTCCAAGGGTCCTTCCTTGTAAGTCGCTGAACCGCTGCACTGTCACCCGTGGTCACCCAGGTGGCAGTATTGCAGTGGGTCGCAACACCTTCCCTGCCTCCCCGGAGGACGAGAGTGTCCTGTGGGACACTCAATCTTACCTTCCCCCACCCAGCCCTCCAATGGTCCGGGCTCATTCCGAACATGGGTCACTGGCGCTGCGAGCAGTAGCTCTACCGCTGTGTCGGCGGGCTGGTGGGAGCATCTTTTAAAATATACATCTTTATATTTTAGAGGGTCACTGGCGGCATATCAGAGCCACCGGTCAACTAAGGACAGCCTTCTTGGTAGATTGGTGGCTCTGATATGCACCCAGCGGCAAAACACTGCTCAAGTAGGGGAATGGATAGGGCTACCAGCTTCTCTGGGTGAGGATTTACAAGCCCTTCCCTAAACGAAAATTCTAAAAAAGTGGAATTTGGAACTCCAGTGCAGGTAAGCTACCCGTGGTGGACTTTGGGAAAGCACCAACATTGTGCTGTTTAACAAAATTTAATATATGGGGCTTTTAATGCCTTTCTCTGTACTGCAACTCAAGTTATAAAAACGGGTTGGGAATTTCATGCTTCCTGATTGACTAAATAACTGTTGAGGCCCATGTGTAAATCCCCGATGAACAGCCAGTCCGCTGGCGCAGAGAACTGAGGTGCTTTGCGCCTTATCTCTCTCACGTGGCGACCCAAGTTCAGGAAAGGATGATCAAGCATCCCAGAGACACTGTCCTCCTCTGGAGAGCAGCAAGTTCTGCAACTATACTGCCACCTGGGTGACTACAGGTGGCAATGCAGATGGAGAAACTAGTGAGGACGACGACGTCATCAGGCGCAACACGATACAAGCTTGTGTGTGTACATGCTTGGTGTTCCCTTGACATGGACATCCTGTGGAACTCGGGAGAAAAATGGGGAAATACCCTGAGCGGTATGATGAAGCCAAGCAGTGGGGGCCACTGCAACTGTCTTCCTAGGCGCGTCCTTCCACACCAGATCCTTCTGCAGCAGAGGTAAGAGAGAGAGATCCTGCTGCCTTCGCCAGAGGGGGAAGCCTTAGGGGAACGGGGGGAGTCTCAGGAAAGACCTAGGAGGTGCCAGAGTGATGCGACTGGGTCAAGCAGATGGGGGCTGTCCGAACAGCAGGGGGCACAAACAGATAACCAAACCAACAACAAATGCACTCTTGGGAAATGTTCGGGTAGTGGGATTTGTAACATGGACAAATCACATGCAGAATTCAAGAGTCACTTCACTCATCCCCTGATTTCATCATAAACATGGCTGCCGACTTTACTCACTGAAAACCATCAACTAGGCAATAAAAGTAAAACTCATTTATATTACAAAAAAAATAAACTTAAAAGCCACTTCCTCTCATGATCCCCTCTAACACAAACAAATTAAACAAATGAAACACAATACACAGGTTTAGTTTCTAATGCTTCTTTAGTTAACAATGAAAACACCCATCCTACCCTTACCAGCCAGAGAGGTTGAATGTCAAAAGGCTGTTCAGTGATAGTCAAATCTCAATAAATAATCTAAAAAATGCAAAAGATGAACCCCACATGTTTTACTCCAGCCTTTAAAGGGGGAACAGTCAGCACAAGGGGCCTCACACTCAAGTGTGGAGCTGGCCCCAGTGTGCACTGTGTTTGCAAAAACAATCTGGTTTATTTACTGTTTACTGTAGTATAGTAGATTTTATCAGACTTAACTTTGTTTTCTTCTAGACTGACATCACCTGTTACTAAAAATTCCAGAATCCCTTGCTGCTGACATCAGAGCAGTAGGCAGTAGTGGGAGATTCAACAGCCTGCTGTGCATGTTATTACTTTTATAATCTCTGACCGTATGTTTTCCAGTTCTGCTGTTTTCCAGGGGCTAAGTTCAGTCCTCTGTGACTACACTTAGCCCAGGGAGGACAGCGTGACCAGTTAAAAAAAAAAACAACATTCACCGCAGGCTACTGCATCTCCCATAGCTGCCAACTGCTCTGATGTATGCTGCAGGGAATTCAGGGATTTATATTAATAGAAGATGTCAGCCTAGAAGTAAAAGTAGTCCGATAAATCTACTACACTACAGTAAACAACGAGTAAACCAAAATGTTTTTGCGCACAAAATGCATGTTGGGATCAGCCCCACACCTAAGAGTACATGGCCCTTGGTGCTGACTGTTCCCCTTTAAATAAAATTTCTTATATCCATCATTTCTACACAAATGTATTTTGCCAGAATGGGACTCTACAACTTTGTGCAGGGCACATAAAAATCTGTTGCATGGGTGTCCCGAACTCTTTCAATAAATCATCTACCAGAAACTCTAAATATGCCAGTTTACTAAAGAATATTTTAAGTCTGTACCTTTCCAAGTGCATGAGGGCCATCCACAGTCTTTCCGTCGTCATCAGGACCCCAGCTGCAAGGATAACCAAGAAAAAGAGCAGACGATCAGGAAATGAGAAAACATGCAATGACCTGAGAACATCCAATGGACACTGTGCTGTAGCACCAACATCCCACTGTTAGTCTAGTTCAAAAGTGGTTTACAAGACAAAGCCCAGCCCTACCTGCGCTAGCCTGAGAAATAAGACCTGAGACCGCTGGCAATTCAGGAGGAGTGAGACTGAGAAACAGTGAGGTCTACTGACTAGCGGATATGCTTCAAACACCACCAGGGCCACTTACACATTTCATGACCTTGAACGCATCACTTAACCTCTCAGGGCTTCAGTTCAGCTGGTTATAATAATGGGTAAAAACAGGACCCCACTGAGAGAATGAGATGCTACACCTCAGCTGTGCAGGAGAGGGCTATGCTAGAGAACACACAATCAGCAGTCAGGTTCTAGTAGGAAGTGCTGTCATTGCTAGTTTGCTGCAGGAGATAAGTTTTCATCGAGTCGTAGAGAGCAGCATCTTAAAGAGTGCCTGAAATCATAGCAGGAAATTTGGGAAAAATCATATCTTTCCCTCTGAATTTAGCTTCCTGTTTTTTTTTATGTTTGTGCTTGCACAAAGCAAATAGGATGCTGTGATAGCAGACTTGAGAGGTGCGTCACTGTCAGTACAATGCAGAGCACTGTGCAGTGGGCTTGATACTGTTAGACCAATCACCAGCCAGGCTAATCATTACACCTTTTCTGAGCTTCTAAGTCGGAAACTTTGTGAAGTTCAAAGAAAAGAGCTGCCCAAATCACAGGCCGGCTCTTCCTTTTGATCTGCATGATGCTACCCAGCAAGCACAGCTGACTGGCATCATAATCAGCCTGCTGTCATCCTCCCCTCCAACAGTAAAAACAATCCCACCTTCTGCCAAGTATCCCTCCCACCTCCCACTGCTTCCCATGCTACGTCTGAGTTTTCCAACACCAGAGCGCCTGATCCCAAGTGCTGGCTAGTACCCCCCATCCTGCCCATTTCCACTGTGCAACACTGGGATGCCCACTCCCGGTGCCACCAAACATGACACCCACACTGGCCACCCTCTGCAAAGTATCCTGCCCACCTCCCACTGCTTCCCAAGCGCCTTTTGAATTTTCCAACATCAAGGTGTCCAATCCCTAGCTCCAGCTAGTAGCCCCTAACCTGTCTGCTTCAACTGTGAGACACCAGGCAGCCCACCCCCACTGCTGCCAAATCCCCCAGTGTTGATGCCTGAAATAAAGAAAATCATGCCTCATAGTCTTTTTTAATCTCTGTAAAAAAGAAAACAGTCCAACAATGTCTACTGCCACCACCACCACATCACCGTTACCTGACGCCACCCCTAACTCAACATTCACCACCCCACACCCTCCTCACCCTAACTTATCAGCTGGGGGTCCAATGCCGTAATCCACTCTGAACCAGAGACATGTCTTCACTTTTCAACTGGAACTGAGGAAAATCAGGTATGCAGACAATGCATTTCAACATGTTTTGAACTTGTACTCATAACTTGGTCATTTTTAATACCCCCCCAGACGGCATAAGGGGAGAGGACAGTACTTATCTGTGGAACATCCTTTTGGTGGCTGCTTACAGGCTATTACCAGGAGATGGCTCTCTCCGGACCAACCCAGTCTGGGGAATTGGTATTCCGTAATATAACAGATACAAAACATGGAAGAATTAACCCACAAAACGAACAATAAAACCAAGATATCTGTACAAAGATGGTCAAGATGGCTGGTCTCTGTGAACCAGACATCAAGGCACTGATAATAAGTGCTCTGGAAATACAGTCAGTGTAACTTCAGAGAACATTAATGCTCTTGGACTGGGTCCTCCTGGATGGCTGGTTCACCTGGTACTCCATTGGTATCTGAGCATTTGCTCTCTATCGATCCCACTGGGAGAGAGAGGTTAAGGGGGTCTATTTATTCATTTATTTGTTCACTTGTATTGTATATATTATATCAACTTTTAAACTGAGGGGGAACGAAATGCTATCTTGTGAAATGCCTCTTTTTTTTCCTCTGCTGGTATCTCTGGAGTAATTTAAGAGTGCATAACCCCTGTTTATTTCTACTTGTATGGAAAACTGTGTAAAGTGTGTAAGCTCTAAAACCTTAATAAACTTGAATTAAAAAAAAAAAAAGAACAGAAAATGCGGGGTCAAAATGTTTAAAAACAACAAAGTTATGAAGGTACACTGAAATGTTTCAATACTTGCATTGTAAAGTGCCTTACCTCACATCACACCAGTGACCAGAGTTCGGGAATGAGCCCAGGTTGCCGGGGACTGGTGGGGGGAGGGGGATGGAGTGAGCAGCTGACAGGTGGCTCTCCTCTCCCCAGCATGGGTAGTTCGCCTTCCTGGCTCTTGGCTGCCACCAGGTGGAGGTCTGGTGGTAGTGCCAATGCTACATGGGGTCAGGCAGATATCTGGGTGGCTGGAAAAAGGCCATGGTTCCAGAGCGCATGTGTATCTCCACAGGCATGTGCTTCTGTGGTGCGCCGCAGCTCTGGGTCTGCAGGAGAAAATGAGGAAGAAAAATTGAAGGGAATCAGGCTACATGAAGCCCTGCTTGAGGTGATACATGGCCCTCTGCTGCTCCGCTGGGTAAGGAGGGGACTTCCGGATGACACTCACTGGGGGGGGGGGCAGACAGACCACCCCTTTGGCCCTGCCACAGGGGAAAATCTGAGGGTGACATACCTCCCCACCAGCAGGAGAGAGGCTGCAGGCCACAAAATAGCACCCAGGGACAGGGCTGAATAGCCGCCCCAGTCTGCCCAGGAGGATAAACGCCTTTAGAACAAAAAAAAAACAAAAAACGGGGCAAGGTAAAAGGAGAGAATCAGAACCACTGAAATTTATACCTAGATGCTAAATGAGCATACAATCAAACGGCACACAAGCAGAATCAACTATACTTCTAAAACAATCATAGCTACCCGTTTCCCTCGGATATCATGGCCCTGTTGCCTTTTCTTTGCCTAGATTGTGCAGCATTCACATCTGTCCCTGTGCCAGGGTGCCTCACACTTCAGAGCAGCTCCCTTGTCATGGCGGCTCCATCTTTAATGATAAAACCATACAACTGTACACCACAGTTCAGTCATTCAACAGCTAACGGCTTCAGATTGTGGATCCAGTTCCTAAGCAAACACACATGGCAAATCCAGCATCATCTTAAAGACGGCTCCATCAGATTTTGTTGGCTTTAAAGAAGGCCCTTCTCACGTTTAGTTGGAAGCAGAAGTCTAGACTTGGAGGGAACAGTAATTTTGGACTTCATTTTAATTCATGTCATCAAGGACCCAGACTGCTCGATTTAGCTCACTTCAAAACAGTTTGGGGATCCTTCAATAATGAATCTACGATTACAAAAAAATCCTTACTGTCTCAAGGTAATGTGAGTATATGTATTAATCTTTTACCGGCGGAAGTTTTCCTGTGGAAATGCAAGTCTATTAATTGGTGTACCCTATTCTTGTAAAATGTGAAATCTTCAATAAAGTGAACCTTATAGTAAAAAAAAAAAAAAAAAGTTTGTGGCTCAAGACAATGTTTTAACTACAGTGAAACTTGCCAGAGAAGGACACTGTATATTAAAAGAGAACAGTCAGCACTAAGAGCCCCACAACCAAGTGTGGGGCTGGTCCCAATTTGCAGTTTGTGTGCAAACACCTTTTTTCTTATAATGCAGTATAGTACATTATATCTGACAGATTCTGCCGACTCCCAAGTTGACATCTGCTGTAACCAGAATGCCCAGAATCCCCTGCAGCTGACATCAGAGCAGGGCTGTAGCAGCAGAGGCTCAATAGCCTGCAGTCAATGTTACTGTTTTTATAAGCTCTGATTTTTTGTTTGCTGGTGCTGCCGCTGTCCATCACAGGCTAAGTACAGTCCCAGTAGAAGGCAGTTCCTCGGGAACACAGCATCCCTCGGAGAAGGGGCACTGCATCTGGCACTGATTTGACTGTTCTCCTGCTGGCCCAGGCAGGATGGGAGTCCAAGACATGCAGATTCCACTCCCCACTTTCTCTAAACCCTCTCTAGTGTTCAGTGAGGCTTGATGTGAGCCTTATAACCCTTAACACAGGAGTTCTCACACTTTGTCATAGTGAGCCTTCCCCAAGCCTTGGAAAAGATCTTGAGCCTCCCCCAGTACAGAAATAATTTTGGGCCTCCCCATAGTTAGAACAACTATCATACTTTGCACATTACAGGAAAAATACAGTGATATGCATAGAAATATAGACTTTGACAGCAGATAAGGACTACTTGGCCCACCTAGTCTGCCCATTTCCCTACCTACAGGATAGGCCGCAGATCCTAGTTAACCAACAGCCTATTTCTTCCTGTGAGTAGTTGAGTTTATTCTCATTTTATTGAGCTTATTATTCTCCCTCTCTATAACCCCCCAGGTCAGCCTACTCGCTCCGCACTTCTGACTTTTGGACTCTATTTACCCCTTGTTGCAATACCTCCATGAGTCAGATTGCTTTGTCAGTTTTATCCTGCTCTTAAACACCTTCTCAGGGACCATTTTGCTCCCTCCTACTCTTGCTCCTAGTACCCCTCTGCTTAGCCTTTGTATTTGTGCTTTTCTGCAGCCAGTATAATGGGTCAGTTGTTACCTTGTCCCTATTCATTTGCATTATTTAGACTTTTGTTTGCACAGTTTCCAACAATGGTATTTTCCCCAAGTCATACCAGGAAACAAGTGTTTGTTGAGCATGTCTTTCCTGGTAACCATTTTGTACATAAATTTGCATGCCATTATTCGCTTTCACTTTGCTGCAGCCTTTCACACGAAGCATCCAAAACTTGACATTAAAACATAGTACATTTTAAAGCTTGCTTGAGCCTCCCCTGGAACAGGTTGGGGCCTCCCCTAGGAGGCTTGCCTCACCATTTGAGAAACCCTGCTTTAACATGATGAGATCAACAAACCTTTCTCCCCGACTGCTAGTTTTTCTTGGGTTTGAACACTAAAAATGAAAGGGGGGGGGGACTGTGCTGAGCTGGCAAAGAGCCAATGCAGCCAGTGCTGACCACCCAGATGCAAGGGTATCCATGGGGGGAGGGCCTGCAGCAAAGATGGTGGAACTTTATGAGATACATGGGATAACATGAAAAAACAAAATAATTATATATAGTAATGACTGAATATGCTTGAAAATTTACATTTTCAATTAGCTATTTGAGGGTATGCTAGCGTCAAACATTGATTGATGTCTCTACTTCTGCGGTTCCCATCTGTTAGAGACACTCTGGGTGCTTTCCATAGCAAACCATGTAAGACCATCAAATTATAAAGACACAACATGAACCGCCCTACAAACAAACAGTTATCTAAAACCAACACAAGCTATCAAGGCATCGGCTGTTGCTGGACTGCTGCCGCCTCCTTGGTTAGAACTCAGCATTTAATTTACCACAAGATACTTAGAAAAAAATAAAATAAAAAAAAAGTACTTAATTCAGTGCTGTAGGAGCCAACATTTCTAGCTGTCACAGTGACCGTAACACACAACCCCCTGCCAAAGATGAAATGTAAGGATTAAGCAGAAGAAGAAATCAAGCAACTGGTTCAAGTGCTAAATTCAGTGCCAAAATTTCTAGTTGTCAAAGTGACCGTAACATACAACCCACTGCCAAAGATGAAATGTAAGGATTAAGCAGAAGAAGAAGAAGAAATCAAGAAACTGGTTCAAGTACTGAAAATGTTGGCCCGAGTTCCACAAAAGCAGGCAATAAATCCAACCTTAACTATTTGCCTCTCCCCTTCTCCTCTCCCCCATTCCCTCCCTCTCACCCTCTAACACCCTCTCCTTTCTCTCTCTCTCTCTCCCCCACTCCCATTCTCCCCCCACCTCACCCTCCCTCCAAGTGAAACCAAGGCAAGGAGAAGGCAGCCCTTGCACCACACCATAAATATTTTTATGCAATAATCTGCAGAAATGCAGCATACCAGTTGTCATGACTAACTTCCTAAAACCAACCTCAGAAATTAACTTGTAGCTACAGCAACCATGAGAAACACTGACTTGAATATTTTTTTTATTAAAAAAAAAGGCTACATGTCTGTAGACAGTTGGGTGTAATTTACAGAGTTGCTTTTATGGAACTAATTACAGGCTTCCTCTTTAGCCCAAATAATCTGTAAGACTTTGTCAAATGTTTTTCATATCAGTGTGGTTCAGCTGGCAGATCTCTCGCTGAGGAATTCAGAAGAATTTGCTGGGGTCATGGAAAACATAAGTGGGGTGCTGTAGAGATCAGTCCTGGGACCCGTGTAGTTGCATTTATACAATAATCAGATGGAGCACTGCCATCTGAATTGCTCAGCTGCCGCTCATTCAAAACACTTTTGCTTGCATTTACACAAAGTTGGTGTGCATCGCTGCAAGAAGACTTCCGGTGTCCTTTATTGCACTTCTGACGGAGGCAGGGGTCGGGGGAAGATTGTACGTTTAACAGCGGAAATCTGGAACAAGATCAGCAGGTTCAATTGGGACTTGGTGTTTGAAATGGGGGTTTAACTACATCGGCTACTACACAAACAGGAAGTGGTAATACGGCCATGGTCAGGTAAAGCGTTGGAAGGGGACATTACAGCACATGTGGTGAGGGGCTGTACCGTTGCAAGCAGAGCAGTATGTTTAAGTCAGCCCAAACCGCCTGCAATGGTTCATGAACCCACAAAAACAGGGATCGTCCTGCACAGCACCGGAACCATCTGCGACGCTCCTCTTGCTGTTTATACTGCCTGACATGCACTGATGTAGATGGTGTGCAATCTGGTAGTTTGTCATTATGTTTTATGTTCACAGGTAGTGTAAACGGGCCTAATATTTTCATCTGTGACATAGGGGAGGGTAGCCAGAGCAAGATCCATCTCTCTAAAGACGACACCAAGATTTGCAGCAGAGTGGAAACACAGGAGAGAAGAAGGGGCATGAAAAGGGCTCTAGAAAGCTGCAGAGGTGACCCAAGGCATAGCAGCTTGCATTTAATACTAAAAAGTGAAAGGCTATGCACACTGGCAGAAACAATGAGAACAGACTGCTGGATGGGGTGAATGAGGGTGGTTCAAACCCTTGTGGAAAGTGATCTGGGAGTCATTATCAATGACAACATCAAGACGAACGCCCAATGCAATAAGGCACACGAGAAGACAAATATGATTCCTTTTTTCTTTTTTGTTACTCTTTGGTAGGCAGTGCAATTTAATTTATATGGCACCCACTCCACGAGGCTCTGGGTGCCTCACAATAAAGATAAATAAACAATTTAAAAAAAATACTAAAATATTAAAAACTTCAATCCAGGCCAAAACTTAGATGAAAGAAATATGTTTCTAAAGAATGTTTAAGAACGGTCAGTGAAGGAGCAGCTCCCACTTTTCGGGGAATGGTGTTCCAAAGAATAGGAACGCCACCACACCGGATGCCCTATTACTCGAGGATTTCAGCCATGATCGAGGGACCAACAAGAGGTCTGCCTGCACTGATCGAGGGACAGACAAGAGGCCTGCCTCTGCTGAATGGAGGGCACAAGCAGGAGCATATGAAAGCAAGAAGTCTTTCATGTAGCCCGGACCCAGACCATGTAGGGCCTTGAAAGTCATCAAGCAAACCTTGAAGCGGATATGCCATTGAACCAGCAGTCACTGGCGATCACAGAGAATGGGCTTGATGTGCTCAAACCACAACGTCCCAGCTACCAGCCGCACTGCCGCATTCTGAACTAGCTATAGGTGGCACACCAGCCTTGTGGATAACCCAATGTACAGAGTGTTACAGTAATCCAGCCTAGACACGACCAAGGCATGTACCAGAGTTTTCAGATTAGTCGGTTCAAGACAGAGCTTGACCCGGGCAATATTATGAAGATGGTAAAAACCACTGCAGAGAATATGTGCCACCTGGTGCTCCAGGGTCAACCTGGAGCCCACCCTGACACCTAGACTCTTCACACTCAGCAGTGTGAAGAGCAATGCCATCCAGCAAGAGAAGGGTGATGCGGTTTTTGTGGTGCGGCTGAACCAGACCGACATGGCCATACCAGGAACACCTTCATCTCTGATAGATTCAGCCTAAGCCAGCTAGCCGCCATCCAATCTTGGATGTCCCTAAGGCATTCGTTCAGACGGGAAACAGCTGCACTATTGTCAGGGGCACAAGACATATATAGCTGGGTGTCATCGACATAGCAATAAAACGCCAGGTCACGTACCCATAGCAGACAGTGCCTGCACTGCAGTACTGAGAGGTAATGCACACCCGGTGATGCTGCCTTTCAGGGGAGACAACAAACAGCCATTCGTTCTATCCATTTCTGGTCAAATAAAAACAAGCAACAGACACCTCAGGGAAACTTAGAAAACGTTAATGTTTAGACAGCATTCAGCTTGTTGTTCATAGATTTATTACAAAGTACATTTTCATGAAAACTGGAACGTTGTCCCATAGCGTTTATCTCATCCAGTTGCCTATTCCCAGCTTGGAAGTCATAATTTTCTGTTAGTGACATCGCAGAAAATGAGAGGGATGTTAGAAGTGGAGAATTATGACCTCCAACTGAGGGAACAATGGGGAAAGAAGTGCTGTCCTTCAGATGACGCATTAATCTGGGATCCCTTCCGCCTATCTCTGGTCACTATCCAGGTAGAAGTTAAAAATTCCATGGCTCTGCCCAGTGGCGCTGAGGCGCTGGACGCCACATCTCACGCCATGCCGGCAACCCAGGTTCAGGAATGAACCCTGGTTGGCAGGGGAGGACTAGGATTGAGCATCCATAGACTGCTCTCCTAGTCCTGGGGTGGGTAGGGGACACTCACTTCGCTGTAGTGACCTCTGGGGATGCCCAGAGGTACTGCCAGCATCGGTGCAAGTGTGGGGGAGCACGGCGGACGTCAGCACATTGTGCCTGAACATCACTGCACGTCCGTGCTCCAAAGGGACTAAAATGAGGAGGAAAACTGAGCTGGGTGTGACCATGCAGCCCGATGGCCGTGCTCTGCGCTGCCCGAAGAACTCATGGCGAGTCCTGTCGGGGAGGGTTCCGGGGCTGTCCTGGCTGAGAGAGGCATCAGGGGGTCCTCCAGCAGGATGGCAAGACGGCTGTCACGGACCCTCCTGGGTATGGTTAGAGCCACCCAGATCTCTGGGAGGGCAAAGCCGGTGGCTGGATGCCCCACACCGGGAACGCCACAGCAAGGCGGAAAAATACAAATAATATAAAAAATTCCATGCCACTTATCAAAGAAGAGCAGGGCAGTTTCACCAGTGTTCATGGCCAACATTCCCCCTATCAAAAAAAACACACATCCATGATGTACAACACCCTCCCAACCCCCCAGAAGCACCTGGAAATCAGACAGCTATCAGAGCAACCTGTGCCTTTCCTGGCCATAAATTACAAATAAATAAAGGTAAAAGCTATACAAAACATAAGCAAAGTATTGTCTCAACATAAGGACAGCTAGCATATTGTCTGAAATTAATATTAATTTTTTAAAAGTAAGCAGTTATTACTGCTTATATCTGAAGTATTTTTTCCCTTTTTCCAGTAGGAAGATTTTCTACCCAACAGCACCTGGTGTGATGTGTGGTACAGAACTCTGCCTGGAAGCTGCTCTATTTTCATTTTATTCTTTTTCATAATCTGTTTATCCTCCTGCAGCCAGGAAAGGCTAGTCTCCCTTGAGCTCTGCCCCATTGATCTCCACCATCCTGCATCTCCCCAGGACTAACCTGAGGGACTGAATACTCCCATGGATCCCCCCCCCAGCAAGGTCAGGAGATGGAGGGCCCCCCCCCCCCAGCACATATCTAGTCTTCGGCCTCCAAGTCCTGGCGATGCAGTGGGTGAGGGGTCAGCAGGCAGGCTTCATACATCCCTGTCCTGCCACTATTTTACTCTGGTTTCTCCCTTCCCCATGTTGGGGCATGCTTAGCAACATGTGTGCGTGGAGGCATTCACACACTGTGGGGTCCAGTAGTACCTCCCTACTTCTGCTGCTCCTGCCCCACACTACCGCCAGGCCTCCACTTGGAGGCAGACATTCAGCAGAGCACACAGTCCTCCCCCTCCCGGAAAAGAACAGCAGTCCTTGGGACGTTCGATCTTCTCCCACCCCGGCCAACTTCGGGTAGCCCGTGCTCGTTTCTTATTACGGGTCGCCAGAGTGAAGAGAGGTCAAGTCAAATTATTTCTTTAGCGCCCAATCCCAGAGGCTCTGTGTGCTTTACACAGAGGTGAATAACAGGAAATACATACAGTGAAATGCTTTAAAATCAAAGACTATCAATCAAAAAACATATAATTAACAGTTTAAATTAGTTTGTACCTTATTCTACATTAATTAAAACTAGTGGACATCAAATGTCAGACTAAACAGATGAGCTTCCTGGCCCCGCTTGAACACTCCCACAGAAGAAGCCTCCTTTATACTGGTCCCAGCACTTAAAAGGTAGTGTGGCATCCAACATCCCAACCCTCAGCACCACCGGGCTGGCCTGTTGTATCTAGTTCTATTCCCCTTCATAGGCAAGGCAATATGGCGCCCAATCCCAGAGGCATCATAAGCATTGTGACCTCAATGACTGTGACATCGTAAAGCCAATCACAAGCTACTAGATCAGTCACTTGTTCCTCTATGCCAAATTATAATCCTTTTCTAATTATGAAACTATCCCTAATGGGCTCCTACAAAGGTAAGAGAGACTGAAAAACCAAAAAAAATGGTAGGCAGTAAGCTAATACATTTACATGCTTCTTCAAATATTTATTTTCAGACACCACTTAAAAAATGCCACCACCTCCTTCAGGAAGTGGAAAGTATTTCGTGCCAAACATGTTTAGTATTTTTATAACACTTGGTGTAAGAATGGGGTGCACTCAAACGAAAAAAATTACATTTATTCAGGGTGAGGTCATCTTCTCACAAAGCACTAATAAGCAGTTTGGTCAAAGTCTGATTTGAAAGTAACCTGCCCCCCTCCCACACCCCCAATCTGGACTAAATAACACAAAAGTGTATAGCATGCTGCTTAGGAAGCAAACTTCTGTTCTCCATGGTACCCATAAAATTAAATTTAGAAACTTTGTTCAGCCCGGTGGTACCAGCAGTACTGCTGGGAGGTCCAGATTTGAAGCCTGTGTCCAGTTCCAGGCCAGTGGAGTTGCAAGGATGTTGTAGAGGAACAGTGCTCAGACTCCAGATGGGAGGGTTCAATCCACCCCACTGCTTGTGCATGTCCTTTTGTGGACTGGTAGAGTGGCCCCGAGTTTGTGGCTCTATAGTGCTCATTAGTGCTAGCTGAATTTCCATAGCTGCACCTACTGCTGACTTTGGCCATGTTGTTGTGGGATGCCTCTGGAGCAGCAGGGTTTATGAAATGTTGGGGCGGGCATGGCAGAGTTAACCAGATATATTTAAAGGGAAACAATTATAAATAATACCCATCACAGTCTGAAAGTCCACAAGATGATCTTTTAAATAAGGTACAGTGCTCCTTTGTAGCCAGTAGCAGTTCAGAGATATTGATGATTAAGCCTACCCCAAATTCATACAACACTGCCACCATTTTTAGAATCCAGTGATGTGTCACTGGGGGTCAAGCTGTACTTGCCTACAATGTGGTTAGCCACAGCTTGAGAGCCATGGAGAACAGCTTGAGTACCATGGAGAACAGCAGTTTGCTTCCTCAGCAACATGCTATATACCGCTCTCATGCAGTAGAGATCCCTGGCTCTCCCCCACAGGTCCACCACTGCATGTCAATCTGCCTTCTCATATCATTGTCCCACGCTGTGGAATGCTCCCCCGAAATGCTCCTTCCCCCACAGCCCTTTCCTCCCTACTACATAACTACACCTCCCCTACCTGTTCCTGTCCCCAATTCTCCCCTTCCACCAAGCCCAGGCCCTTTTCACCTCTCGAACATACAAAATTTGCCAGCAGATAAAGGCCTAGAGGTCTATCAAGTCTGCTCGAATGTGCAGCTGCCCTTCCCTTCCACCCTTCCCCTTGTCCTGTCCCATCCCCTTTTGAAGCAGTCCACTGTTCTACAGGATACCACTTCTGCAGGTAACGCATTCCACCCAGCCACCACCCTCTCTGTAAAAAAGTGTCTCCTCATCTCCCTCCTGAACCTTCCTCCCTCCAGTCTCATATCATGGCCCCTAGTGGCCCTCCCCTCCCCTCCCTTACTTTGAACAGCCCTCTGTACCAGTCTTGTTTATTCCTTTCATGTATTTAAAGGTTCCAATCATGACACCCTGTCCCTCCTCTCCTCCAGTGAGTACATGTTCAACTCCTTCAACCTCCTCTCATATGATAAGTCCCCAGCCCTTGATCATCTTTGTCGCCCTGCTGCACTCCTCCAGTAACTTAATGTCCCTCTTCAGATACGGGCGCCAGTACTGCACGCAGTACTCCAGGTGTGGTCTAACTAATGACCTATACAGTGGCAGAATCACCTCCTCCCTCCTCGAGGATATACCTATTACAATATAACCCAGCATTTTGTTGGTCTTTGCAGCTGCCTTCCTACATTGTGCCGAGTTGTTCACTGACCCTGTAATGAGCACACCCAGAGCCTTCTCCTCCTCTGTCTGGGCTAGCTGCACTCTCCCCAGCTGGTAGCTCCTCCTTGGGTTCTTCATCCCATAATGCAGCACCTTGCACTTTTTGGCATTAAACCCCAGCTGCCAGGTGTTTGACCAGGTTTCAAGCTTTGCCAGATCATCCTGCAACCCCTGCCATCCCCCTAGGTCGTCCACCACTGCTCCCATCTTAGTATCATCAGCAAACAGACTGATTTTGCTCTTGATGTCCAGTGATATGTCTGCGATGAATATCCCAAACAACATTGGTCCCAACATCGAGCCCTGTGGAACACCGCTCGTCACTGCCCCTGGGTGTGAGAGCTCCCCATCCACCACCACCCTCTGTTGCCTTCCCTGAAGCCAGTTTCCTATCCATCTCACCAGCTTTGCACCCGCCCCTGTGCCTACTAACTTCCTTCCCAGCCTTCCATGCGGCACAGAGTCGAATGCCTTACTGAAGTCCAGATACAGGACATCCGCTGCATGGCCCCTGTCCAGCTGCCTAGTTACCCAGTCATAGAACTCCACCAGGTTGATCTAGCAGGATCTGCCACGTATGAAGCCATGCTGTCTGCTGTCCTGTAGTCCTTTGGCCTCTAGGAGGGCCACCAGCCTCTCCTTTAGCTTACCCACGGTGGATATGAGGCTCACTGGTCTGTAGTTTCCCGGTTCTTCTTTGGGGCCACTCTTGTGGAGGGGCACCACATGAGCCATCCTCCAGTCCTGAGGTACACACCCCGAATGTAGTGAGGCATTAAATAGGTCTGCCAAAGGTCCTGCAAGGACCTCTGCCAGCTCCTTCAGTACCCTGGGGTGGATGCCATCTGGGCCTGGCGCCTTGTCCACCCTCAGTGCCTTCAAACCCTCTCAAACTCTGCCCTCCATGATTTCCCCATCTGTCACCTTACCCCCCAGTTTCTGCCATTTCTCCCACATTGGGTGTCACCCTCCTCTTCTCTTTACTAAATACTGAGCAGAAGTACTCATTTAGTGCTTCTGCCTTATCGCACCCTGCTTCCACCCAGCCCCCCTCCTTCCTAATCCTTACTATGTGGTCCTTACAGCTCCTTTTCTCCCTGGTGTACTTAAAGAAGTCCTTCTCCCCCTTCTTAATGCCTTGTGCCAGCCTGAGTTCCATAAATGCTTTGGCTCCCCTTACTGCCCTTGTCACCTCCTTTGATTCTGTCAACTACTCCTCCCTGTCCTCTCCCCTCCGTTTTCTTGTACTTCCTGAAAGCAGCTCTTTTCTTCCTTACCTTTTCCATGACCTCCTTGCTCAACCAGCTCAGTTTCTTAGCCCTAGCCTTCTTGCTCTGGGCTTTGCAGCAGGTTTTGGTTGCCTCCACTATTCCCAGCTTTATGAGCTCCCACCTCTGGTTAGTGTCCATACTAGATTAAATTCTGGCCAGGTACCCTTTTACCACTTCCCCCATCCTCCCAAAGTCAGCCCTCCTGAAGTCCAGCACTCTTGTGCCAGATTCCACTCCTTCCTTGCCCATATCCAATGTGAGCCATACTGAGTGGTGGTCACTCCCTAACAGCAGTTCCTCCACTGTAAGTTCCCCTCACAAAGTCCCCATTTGCCAGCACAAGGTCAAGGGTATTCCCTAACCTGGTTGGTTCACTGACCATTTGCAGCAGGAAGCTGTCCTGGAAGGCATCCAGCAGTACCTGCTCCCTTCTGTTCCTGGTTGTTGGGGTGCTCCAGTCCACTCCTGTCATGGCGAAGTCCCCCACAATCACCACACTACCCTTCTTGCAGGTCCTGCTGATCTGTCCCGCTAGTTCCCTGTCTAACTCCTCCATCTGAGATGGTGGCCTGTACACCACTCCCATTCTAAGAATCCTATTGTTGGAATCCTGGATTTGTAGCCAAAGTGACTCCGTACTACCCTCCTCCCCTTCCTCCCTTACACACTTCAGTCCTTCCCTCACATATAGTGCCACCCCCCCCTTCCCAATCACCCTGTCCCTATGAAATAACTTGTACCCTGGTACAGACAGGTCCCAGTCATTGTATTGGGTGGCCCATGTTTCTGTGATGGCTGCAATGTCCACCTCTCCCTCTGCCATGAGAACCTGTAACTCTGCAGTTTTCCTCCCAAGGCTCCTAGCATTAAGGGTAACCACCTTCCACCCTTCCCCCCCCTCCCTAGCATCACCAATAGTACTTGCCATTTGTCCTTTGTCACTGTTATGGGGGGTAAGCTCATATGGCTCTCAAGCTAACCTCCTACCCCTCCAGTCCTCCAGGTAATCCAGTCTCTTGCCACATAGCAATTTAGACCTCTGCTTCCCACAAGGTGCCTGCCTCCAACTCACATATCTTCTAGCACACAGTTATCAATGCCTTAAAGGCTGGATATTCATTCGCCCCTTCTTACCTCTATATACCCCTCCCCCCGAACCCTCTAGACTACTCCCTCCACACCTTACCAAGTGTCATGTCTTGCTCTGTTGTCCCAGGAACCTGACAGTCCACTGTTCAATATTTCTCCATTTCCACTATTAACTGCTGGATTCTTCCATTACGGCTTGCTAATAACTGTGATGGGATGTGCCCACTACATGCTGCATGTATCCAATGGACGTTGCTACGTCTGCTGTCCCACACTGAGATGGTATGTTTATAGAAATCTGTATTTCATTTATTCCGTGGCATAGTTCTGCACTAATGTTGTATCTCATACAACTATTTATGCACTGTTATTCTAATGCTGTATATAGTGTTATTATTGCAAACTGTTAATGTTTTATCTTTTACAACTATTGTGTAGTGATATTTTCATGCTGTACATACTGTTACTATTATAAACTTCTCCCCCTTCCTCCCTCCCCCAGGATGCATCTGGAAACAAGCAATATTGCTCAGCAAGCCTACCTGGTGAAACGTTTAAATAAATAAATACATTTTTTTATCAATCTGGTGCACACTTAATCATCGATATCTCAGGACTGCTGCCAGCTACAGGTAAGCCTGGCACACTGATTCAATATTCTTGCTTATTCAGTGACTTACAGTACGACAGGCACCTGACTAATAATTTCTGGTTGCTCAGCTGAATCACGCAGCTCTCCTTCCAGTTTTTAGAGCTGCTGTCTTCTGATGGAAGTTCAACCTCATGCTCACAACGGTTGTTGGAAATGAAACAGGATCTGGAACAGCATCTCCACATTACAGGGAACAAGAAGGAAAGTATGGACTTCTTTGATAAAGGTATTGTGGAAATCTTTTTCCTCATTTATTACCACATATGGTGGTAGTTGGGTGTGTTCTTGATATCTACACTTTACTATGCAACAATTTTGTGGCCTGCCTGAAATGAGGCAATGGAACACTCACAATACCAGCATTCCGTGCTGCTAGGTTCAGCTCATAAAAGCTACAGCTTTACCAGTGAGGCCCTGGTCGGCGTGCCCATTACTCACGTCGTAGGTAATTCCCCTCGACCATGCGGAGTGACACAGAAACATTGGGTTAATAAACTCCAAGCAGCACCTAATGTGCTAAATGGAGGCAGACCCACACTTTGGTGTGAAGTTTCGGCAAGTGAGTGTTCCCCCCTTAACAGCACTCCTCTTGTGAGGAACATGAACTAGCAAGCCACACACACTGCTCCCCAACCTTATGTGACACTGGGGTCATCAGGCCTCTCTCCAGGTCCCACAAAACCTGAGCTCCAACATGGGGAACACAAAATGAAATGTGGCACCAGTAAACATACCAAGGGAAAAAAAGAAGCACAACGTGGATGAACTCTGGGGTTCACTAAGAAGTGCAGAATGGTGAATATTAGAGATGGGCTAAGTTCAAAAACTCCGCAAAATTCATACTCTGTGAAGTTTGCATGAAAATTCTACACAGACTCTGCCCTTGGTGAAGGGCAACTCCACTGGTGGCTACCCAAAGTGTACCAATTAGTAACAAAACTTAAAAAAAAAAAAAAGTTAACTCTTCCCCCACCCTCATAGCACTGCATCTCCACCCTCCTCTCCCCACAGCCTAAGTAATGAAAAATACCTCTCTTCCCCAACTCACAATTACCACCCCCCTTGTGCCAATAAAAAAAAAAAACAGACTATAAAAATTTATGCTGTGGAGATGGCAACTGACACAACCACACATCACTTCAGCCAGCCGCAATATGAATGGGCGTGAATACACACTCGCAGAATGTGGGCAGACCTTCACTCTCATTCATTCAGTGGAATTCTTGTTTTGTTGTTGTTATAGTCAGTGCACCCTAAGGGGGAGAGTGGCTGTTAGGGTGCTTAAGTGTGCTAGGGACGAGCAGAGTGTTTGATTATCGGGGCCATGGGGGGGCTGGCACTAATTGGGTTGGGGGAGGAAGATGTGGGTTATTACTTAGACCATGGGGAGGGAGTGTGGTGCTCAGAGGATTGGGGAGAGGTATTTATTTATTACTTGGGGTGTGAAGGGGAGATGCAATGCTATAAGGATGGGGGGGTTAAAGTTTGCATGTAAGAGTGAGAGAGTTAGTGTGTGACAGAGAGAGAGTGTGTGTGCGTGTGCGTGCGCGGTCTGCAGACTAAACTCAAACTTTAGTAGACTTCATGAAACACTTCACCTGACAACTGTGGATGCCAAACTTTTACACTGCAACATCTCTAAAGTACATACTTTTCACTTTCAACACAAATTGTAAGTTTTACTGGATTTGATGGACCAACAAAAACAACTTGCACATAGATACTGTAGTGCACAAGTTTGCGGAGTCACACAAACACCTCTGCCAAGTGTGTTAGCTGAGTGAGTAGACAAAGCAGTTTTACTGTTTTACAGAAAATCTGAATAAATTCTGAATTGCAAAAACAAAGGATCCCACATCACACACACACACACACACACACACACACACACACACACACACACACACACACACTCTCTCTCTTACCTGCAGCTGTAGATGTCATTAATCTGATAATGCTTGTTAAAGGCTATAGCTTCCATGCTGTCAGTCAAGGGACCATCCAACACCCTGATACCTGTACACCAAATCACACACAGTTATATTAGATATTGGGGGAACTAGGCAGAAGGATGCCAGTAGCTTGCAAAATACAAAATTAGTAGGAGCACTCAGTAATTCTGTTATCATAAATCATCAGCGCTGATTCAAAAGACCAATCAGTGGTGAGAAATAACCAGCACGGGAGGCCCTCTTACAAATGTAAGATAGCGTCACATGCACTATTTGAAAAAAAGTATTGTTTTAGTTTTGAAACAGAAATGTCCATTTCATTTATACATTTTCAGGGTTTGCCAATTAAATGTATCTTTGTTGTAAGTCGAACCCTTTTTTTGCCACGCTTTTCCCCTCTCATACTCATGTCCATCTCTCCAGTGCCCATCCAGCTCCCTCAGCCGAACTTTCTCCCCTCACGTGGGGATCCACAGAGGGAAGTCCAGGTGTGCTGGTGGCCGTCATTCTGATGGCAACAGAGTCTTTCCGCGCCTCCCCCCCCCCCACCATTTTAACCCTTGACCCTCCTAAGCTCCTGCGTTGTGCCAATCACTGCCCTGACAAGCCTCGCATGCTCACAGAAAAACTTCTGTGGAGAAGCAAGCACCCTGACCCACTGCAGGGGGTCACTACTGCAGCGAAAACTCTACACCAACCTTCCCGGCTGGGAGTGCTGCACACACTAACCAGCCCCT
The DNA here is from genome assembly GCA_016271365.2 of Neoceratodus forsteri. NCBI lineage: Eukaryota > Metazoa > Chordata > Ceratodontiformes > Ceratodontidae > Neoceratodus > Neoceratodus forsteri. Next base: position 113,874,745 of record JADMNL010000034.1, on the reverse strand, counting down.
TCCCGGGCTGCCTGGCTGGCTTCCCAAGTCCACTTCCAAACCTACACCACCTGCAACACAGCGTGACGTGGCAGATGGCCCCAGGTCACACATCATTTGATGATAAGGGGACTGGAGCATCTTTTATGCCTGTAACAGTGTCACCTTTTGAGCTGGCCCGGTAGTACAACGGCATAGCTACTGCCTACTACTATAGCGACTCGGGTTCGGAAGTGGACTCTGGTTGCATGGGGGTCCACCAGACAGAGTGAGAGGATGAAGCATCCCATGGACTGTTCTCCTCTCTCAGAGAAGGGAGGTCAGGTCGCACTGCTACTTGCTGACTATGTGGTAATGGACTGGTGACAGCACAGTGGGAGCAACAACTTGGGGAGAGCCTGCCAGCAAATGCTGATATGCGAGTGCATGCCTCCACACACACCCATGGTACGGCACTGCAGGACTGGAGATCCAGGGAAGGAAATGGTAGAAACCAGACAGAGCACAACGGTGCGCCTGTCTACCACAGGTGCCGCACCACCAACTAGGCACCTTCTCCGGAGTGATCTGGACTGTGCTCCGGAGGGGCCTGGTGACCTCTGAAGGCCCTGCTGAGAAGTGGTAAATCCTAGAGAAACTGGGGGAATGGGGCTGGGCAGACTGGGGCAGATTAATGATAAGGAGACACAAACTTCTATTGTGGGGCCCAGAACCTCGCACCTTCTGTTAACAATTCCTGAACCCTAAGAATGTGTGCATGAGGGGAGCCACCCTGATGGTCCAGTGGCAATGCGTTTCGCCAGCGTGCAGGCGACCCAGATTTGGGACTGAACCCAAGTCGTCGCATCATGAGGTAGGCCAGGCCAAGACACAGTGCAGCTCAGCTGGGAAGGGTTGGTGGTGGGTTCCACCACCTCAGCAAACCCCTGTGGCTGGGCCATGGAGTTTGTTCCTGCTGCTGTGAGAAGCTGTTAGTGTGCACAAGGCTGAGAGAGACATCGTCCTTGCCGGGGGGGGGAGGGGGGAACCTGGTAGCTGTCTACATGAGGACTGGGGACTTCATGGCCTGATCAGGGCATACTCCTGCAAGCAGGGTACATCTCTAGAGAAAGATGAACTGTCCGTTGGAAGAAACTATCTATGGGAAAACAAATAAAGAATGTGTGAGAAAACACTATTCCTTTCACTTACAAGACAAATGAGGTGGAGCTTGCAGGCAAGATTTTGTTCACATGATATAAAATGTAGAAACAGTTAAAATCCAGAATTTTACACAAAGGGCAAGAACATGCAAACCGGAATTCTTGGTCAGCAGGTTACATCTGTTTCTGTTTTATGTACAAGAATTCACTGTTTTTCTTCCCAAACTTTGTTTTTTTGCCAAGTTTACCAGTTAACTATTACATCTTCCTTACAAACAAGGCTGTATCATTAATTCACACAGTGGGAAACCCACAAAGTTTCAGCAAGGAAACAGCACCATCTCCTGGACAGTTTTCAGAATGCACTTGGACATGAGCACAGATGTCACAATCCCTCCCCCTTGTGGAATTATAACCCAGTCTGAGGGAGCATTAATTGCAGTGGACTTCGTGTTCCAGGCACCAGACAGCATGTAGCCACCTGGCACACCGACTACCGGGGCTCGCTTTCTGATGCCAGGTTGTCAGAAGCAGACGGTCAGAGGAGTACTGAGCATCTGCACGGGCGTGCCTCTCAGAGGAGAAAGGGAAGGATAAAATGGTCCAGGGCTAGGGTTGGTTGGTGGGACGCATGGGGGTGGGGGTGCAGCTGGCATGCCTGCAGAGGGAACAGCGCGCAGAAGCATCCACCCTGCAATATCTGGAAGGGGGTATTGGGGAGGAAAAAGTAAGAGGGACTCCTGGAAGGCCGACGACCTCCGCTTTCTCCCTGCAACTCTCCTCCCTCTCTTCAATCAACCTCTCTCCTCTAAAAAAATGATCAGTCCCTGGCTGGTACTAGGGATATAGGCACCACTGCAGAGGCAAAGCTGTGGGTTTTAGGGGAGCACTGTCCTCACCAATAAGGGAGGACTAGTGGCAGTTACCAGGGAAGGCAAGAGGATATGTGTGGCAGAAGGAGGTCCAGCCTGAACTGCTGAATGTTAGGAGAAAATGTATATATAAAACATGGCTCTGGACTGTAAGATCTCACAGCTGAGACTGTTTAATATAGTTGTCAAATGAATGAAAACTGAGGGTCTGTCCTGAGTTTTACAACCAGTTTAACAAAGTTAAACCAGTTAAAAGTGTTAGCTTCCAGACTGTTATAGTTGTAAAAACATTTAAGATCCAATTTTTACAACACTTCATTTGGGGGGGGGGTTGACGCCAGGATAGAGCTACCATTCACGATGCCAGTGACCTGGGTTTGCTCCCTGCGCCTTGGTTATCGGAGGGTCAGCCAGAGGGAGAAGAATTGAGGGTCCGAGGGACTGCACTCCTCTTTGGGGGGGGGGCACCCAGAGTCAGCCTAGCCCCTGGCAGTGGCTGGAAGGCAGAACCTTAGGACTGCAACTCACCTGGACAGAGGAGTGGCAGCCATCTGGCCTACTACGTACGGGAGGTGTGCATAGTGACACCACTGACTGCACTGCATTCTGCTCCACAGCAAGGGAGGAAAATGGGAGAAAGATCCCCCCTGGCTGGCAGAATGATTCTCCACCCCAACCCCCACAGGCCTTGCACCAGTGAGTAACTTTGGTGCAACTCCAGTGGATCCTTTAAAAGGCGGGTCAAACTAGGCGTTCCACCACCCTGTCACGGGGGGATAGCAGAAGGAGGAGCAGGTAAGTTCGGGACATGTTAGGTGACAGGGCTAGGAGAGAGGTCAGAGAGAACAGAGGCTAGCCTCGGAAGGAGAAAAATACAAGGAAGGAGTGGTTCTATGCTAAGCCAATTTAGTTAAAATGGTTGTCAGTCTGCACAGGGACAGTAAAACCATCCTTGAGAACTGTCCTAATTCCAAAGGGCCATCATGGGAATTCCCAAAATGCAACAGGATGTGAACTGAGCTGGAAAACTGATGTACAGCATCTGTCCGTATGATTCAGGGCAGTTCAGTTCCCATTTCTTTCAGGTGTGGACCTACTATGATGGTCTAACAAAAGCTGTTTTGAGAATGGTTCTTAAAAACTGTTCTGTAGGCTAGAGAGAGACAATGTGCTTCTTGCTGGTGCAACAGCAGGGGGAGGCAGGAGGGCAGCACTGCTTTTTCATCTATACTGCCTATTTAAAGTTTGCCACACTAGGATAATCTTCAATAAGTGTAGCACCTGGTTTGCAAGAGGGTCCCAGTGGGCACAAAGAACAATAGCAGGGGTTCACGCGCGTAACAAAATTACACGATAAATTAAAGCAAGATAAATGACACTAAAGACTAAAATAATAAACACACTGATATGTAAGATGTAAACTCATTTCTAATGGCAGTTAGGGGCATGGTGTTGCAACTATAAAGCCTGGGTTTAAATAGGGTTAGTGATGGGACTTCATCATTTACATTTCAAAGAGTATGTTCCTGTTTTCAAGGGTGCAAGTTACAAGACTGCCCTTCTCCCCCACAGATCATATGATCTTTGAGATAACCAGAATATTTCTGACTTCAGTGCTCAGCTGGTAGACTAAACAGTTCTGGTGAAGAGACTGCAAGGGTAGCCAGGATATGCAACATGTGCAAAATATATAAACTGAGGAGGCCCACTAAAGTAGTAGTAGCAGTAGTAGTAGAATACTTTTATTCATAAACCATAAAAGGGGAATTAACTCGATTGAGCAAAGCTCATTTTCAATGAGATCCCAAAATACATTCATCCATCCATTCACTGTTCTGTAGGATAGACAGAGACAATGGGTTGCTTGCTGGTATGCAACAGCTCACCAGGGGCTCATACAAAACTGCATCTCAGCACTGACTGGTTGACTATACATGGACAATGTATAAAAATGTAAGGATATGCCATCAACTTCCAACAGATGGAGTAACTTTCTTTTTTTTTCATCAAGGCTAACTGTACTAGTGCATACCCTACCATACCTGCAATTCGACTCCCATAAGCGACTCCAACGGCACAGAAGCTATTGTTTGGCACAGCAGCAATTTCTCCAGCACAACGAGTACCATGGTGGTTATCACTGTCCACGTCTGGATGGGGCATGGGGTCTGGGTCATTAGAATTCAGGTCATAACTGCCTTCTGGACTCTGAAATATAATTACACTTTTTTTTTTTTTATATTCAGCACAACTGATAAAAAAAAAATCATCAAGAATTTAAATCAACTTTATAAGAAAATCAAGAGAGAGATATAATAGTCCCATTGAAGTGATCCTTGGTTAGGCCAGTCAGCCTTTCCTAGTGTGCAGTGGCTTCAGCAATGCTTAAAGGAATGTTATAAGACACTGTGCTTTGGATTATTGGGCTATTTTAAACCCATAATTCATTACCTTACCCCCTTCTGTATCTTTAGAGATGTCAGTTTTTGCTGCAGTCCCCTTCGGGAGGAAAGGGATTGTAAAATGTCCCAAAGAGACGGCCAGCTGATCCCTTCCACTTCATGTTGTGCCGGCCCCGCCCCCACACACAGATGTTTTTTGATATCTATCCAGGAATGTGGGGACACGCTCTTAGCAGTCTATGGGGTTATTTTATATACGTTAATGCAGCCTGTAATACACATTAAAGCTGCTGCGCAACTAATAAGGACACAATGTCTCATAACATTTGCTTAAAAACAAGGAACCTCTTGCATAAGGGCCTCAAAATCCTCCACGTTAATGGCAGTTTACTGAGGGGGAGCAAATTATTTAAACCATACCTACCAATTCAAAGACAAAACAGATTAACCCAAGGGCTACTACCCCTGCCTGATTGGCTAGTAGCAGGTTTAGGGGCCAGGGTAATGAAACGGGTGCCTCCACCAGGAGGTCAGGGTTGTTAGTGGTCAAGCTAACTGCCACTGTAACCCCCCCTTTCCCTTCTAGTGGCCTGAACAATACACAATAATGACTGTCACAATACCCTTTGTACACCATACAAGTACCCACACTGTTTGCACTTACCACCAGGGCTGATTCCTCTGGCTCGACCCGGGGGACTCCCTGTAAAACAAGGTTATGCACAGCAAATAGCAACAGTACAGTACTTTTGGCACAAACTGGAACCACGGTCAGATTAAATGCAAAAAGAGTTGGATCCGATTTATTCAGGGGACTTGAACAAGGGAGGGGCATAATCAGGTTGATTGGCTTAAAGACTATATCAATCAAACAGTTATCATGCACTTCAGAGTCCCTGCACAGTCACACAATCTAGGTACCCAGGTGGGGAAGAGGTGGGCTAGCCAGGAACGTTGCCCGGGGTAGGCCGGCGTCGCAGCTGTTTGGGACCCAGTGATGGAAGAAAGCAACATGCACAACACACACTATTTGTAATCCAGAGCCGAAAGGCTCAGCTTGTGAAAGAAAAGGCACCAAGACAATCAGATGACACACTTTAGATTAGGCTGTTGTTGCAGAGAGCTACCCTGATGTTTACTCATGATACCCAGTACTGGACACAGGCAGGACGAAAATTGAGACTGCAGGTTATTGATCTGGAGTGCCAGGAGAAGCAGGGCCCATATGAATCACCGAGGCGTCGTTCCTGTTCAAGCATGAAGCAGGGGGCTGATCCCCAGGCAGGTCTCTCGTCGATGGCTTTCTCTGTGCAGCGGGTAATTTGGCTGGGTCAGTGTGGTAAGGCCCAGGCCAATCGGAGATGAATACGGATTTCAGTCCATGGAGCTGGATGCAGCCTCCAGCAAGCAAAACACAGTTCAGACAAACAGTGGGGAACCAACTCATGACCCACTATCAGCACACAGCACATTTACATGCAAGGAAAATTCCACTGTACCAGGCCAATGTCTTCCCAGTTGCAATCACAGAGTCTCTGTCCAAACTGGGAGTTCAAAGGTGGCTGGAAATCCTGACAGGCTGATCGCATTCAGCAAATCTTTGGTCTTCTTCAGGTCTAAGCCTAGTCACAATTCAGTGGCTTACATCATTCTCACAACTCAGATTCAGTCTGAAATAACTCTCTTCTCTCCCTCTCGAAGGGCAGCAGGCAAACAAGCAGACCAAACTCAAGCCTTTCCACAGTTCTCCCACGCGAAACTACATAGCACAGCTGCTCGACTGTCTTGAGCTGTTGCTTCTTCACTGCCCAACACAGATCTGACCCTAGCAGCAGGCAGCTTGGGACTTTCCCCAGGATCTAAAAAGGACCAATTGGCTGATCCGCCTGTCTGTCACAACAAGGGCTCCCCCTCCAGGCTCAATTAGGTGCCAAAAGCCCAAAACTACAATTCCTACAAAGTTTTGCTCCCACAAAGCCCCTGGGGACAGGCTCTATTTTACAGTCCCCAAAGGTGCTGATTGGTCCAATTGGGCAGTCCAGGACCAAGATGGTAGAGATACACAGAAATGTCCATGCTGCAAAGAATGCAGGTTAGACAAACTACATTATACAATGGCAAGAACATTTCCTGGACTCTGATTGGTCAATGTGTGCCTGAGACAGTGATGTTATTACACATCATCACTGTACTGATATTTTGGATGATTGTATGGAGCTACAATTTTTTTTTTCAGAAACAAAGATACACTGCCTCACTAAAAATCTACTAAAAACATTTTTATTTTTTGTTTTCTATAACATCGAGCCATTGTATAATTGCAATAAGGCACTCCAAGGTGTGTGTTATCATGTAATAGCGTCACTCTGGGGTGGTGGAAGCACTAAACTTAGCCTCGGTAGCTTCAGCCCACCCCAGGAGTGACATTATTACATGATAACACACACCTTGTCGTGCCTTACTGCTTAAATATTAACACTCTAATAAATAATCAGCAGATACATTTTTTAAACAGAGCTCTCTCTTCGCAGTTAGCAAGGGCAGAAACGGAGCGATTATCTGGCAGCCCGGGCAGGACTCTAGCATAAAAACACTCAGCCCCCCTCCCAGATTAATTATAACTGCAATCTTGGCAGCTCTTAAAGAGACAGTACATGGAGGCAATACAGGCACTCTCTAGCAATACCATTTAAAACTGCTAAAACGCAGAACACCAGCCTGGCAGTGAGCATTTAGGCGAGCCCAAGGAAGACTTTTTGGGAATCCCTCTTTGTAGGGGGAGTTACATATATAACCCCGAAATAATAAAAACCACAATAGTCGATAGTCCTTCGATTACTGTGATGTGGTTTACAGTTCCGCTGCACAGACCACCCTAGCCAGACAAGACCCCCTCTTCAATGCTTTCTGTCGCTTTGCCCTCAATGTCCCCCCTCGATCACATCACTGCACGCTTTATCGTTCCCTGTCCCTAACCTCCCTGAGCAAGCGTCGCCTAATTCATAGTACTAAATTCACTTCTAACATCTGGCTCGGCTCCCTCCCTCCCTCGAATCTACCTTATCCTCTCCTCCTACCCCCTCACAAGCCCTCAGGTCCACTGACTCTAAACTACTATTCGTCCCTCACTGTAGGACCACCACTGGCCAATCTGCATTCTCTTACCTCTTCCCTAAACTCTGGAATGGCCTGCCCACCCAGATCTGCCATTCTTCATCCAAACTCTCCCTTCCTATGCCCTCTCTAACTTCCTTGCACCTAATTGCATCTGCCCCTGACCACCCCCCCCGCTAGCTCCTCCTCCCCCACTCCTCTCTGCGCCTGACCAGCGGCCCGGCCATCACCCAATTGTCTGGCATATATACTACCTTGCGCACTTATACCCCCTCTACACTCTTCGCACTCTCAATTTCTCCCTCCCCTTCCTAAGCAACCTAGCTCCCATCCCCTTTCTCTCCCCCATACACCTGCACTCCTACCCCTTCTCTCCTCCCTCCCTGCTCTCCAAATCCTTCCTTTCTACTTGCCCCATCTCCCTGAAGCTCAACCTCCGCTACTGGCACTCAAGTTCTGCCACTCCCACCCCTGTTCTGTACACTGCACTTATGTATCTCATGTATTACCTTGATGTGTACCCTTGTTTTGTATTCCATGCCCCTACGATCATGTTCTGTACTGTTCTTACCTTGTTGGGTAACCATGATTTGTATAACCTGTACTTGCTGATCCGGTGCTGTCTTCTGCTCTGCCTAGGCAACAAGTTCATTTGTAATCCCTCCCATCTACGTACATGATCCACATTGCTACTGTAAGTTCAAATACTGTATGTATACCTGCCTCCTCTGTAACCCCCCCGCCCCGTCGCACCGTGAGACGAGCATCTTTTTGCTCAGTGTGCCTTTCCTGGTGAAACATTTTCAATAAATAAATAAATTGCCTCCTAGAGTATATAGAACATCTGAACTGAGTGCACTGTATCTTTTTACTTTTCTTTATAAAATGGGTACGAAATCCCTGCATCCTGACTACCCAGGACCTATGACAGTTCTAGCAATGGATAATCAATATTTTTCAGAAGTTTTTTTTGTTACTTTCTAAAATGTTCCTCACAAATCTATTTTATAAGCACAATAAGGCACTTCATGGTGTTGGAAGCACTGTGACAATCAAACGTCCAAGGGCTGAAGACAGTCAAGCCTGTGGCCTCACACCTTACTATGCCCTACGGTGTGCAGTTGTCACAGTACCAACACCACCCTGTTGGGTGTTATTGTTTACATTTTCTGGCTCTGTCCTTTAAATGTTGCAGTTTCTCTATACCTGTTTCACCCTTTCCCCCACCTGAATGTACTGTTGATAAGAACTGAAGATGTATGTATATTAAGTATGAAACCAAAATGAACAAGTTAAAAATGAGATGACAACCGTATGGGTTGGTGTCTGTTTTTTATGTCCTTCTCCCAACCACATAACATGCTATTGCTTTCTGGATTCAAACAGATGCATTGATACCGCACTATAGAACTTGTATTGTAGATTTTTATAATTTATAGTATCAAAAACAGTATGTCAAAAAAAAATTCAACAGAAATGAGCACAACATGAAAATATCACCCTAGTATGTCAGCTGTGTAGGAGCCACACACACCAAGCTCTCTGTTCCTGTGTTTCCTCTTAACCTCAAAGTTTGGATACGAGGAAGAACACTAACCTCCAAAAGCAACAGAAAAGAACAAACATAAAAGTATTTACCTCTTTCTTTTCAGATTCTGGCATTCCACAGAGGAAATGAGGACCAATCAAGAAATTCCTGCTTGCTGTAAAATCAGGCCTGGGAGACACCATGAAAGCTGGCAGCCCAGACGGATGTGGTCCACTGGTCAAGCCCGCGAGCGTAAAATTACCCCCTGGGACCAACCAGACATCCTGATTGACTCACTTCAAAAGATAAAAGGAAACCTTCACTAAAACAGTGGTGGACGCCTGGAACAGACTGCCAGTGGAAGTGGTGGAGGTGAAAACATAGGGGGCTTCAAGCATGCGTGGGACAGACATAGGGGAACATTAGTAAATGGGTAGTATTTAAAGGAAAAAAGTGGTATTGGATATGTAAGAGTCAAGAGAAAGAGTCAACTTAAGATCCCATGTTTTTACTCACAGGAGGACTAGGTGGCTTGTCTGGAAAGATGCCTTGCCCGGGGTGTCAGTCTGATAAAACTCTCCTTGATGGGCCTGGTTCATAAGGTTGTCCAGTGCTGGAGGTTCAGGCCTGCCGGCGGGTGAGGGACGGAGGGGTATTATGAGCACTGGGATTGGGGTGGGAGGGGACAGTAATGTTCTACTTGAAATGCTGTAACAAATGGAATGTAGTGACAATGACTGCTATGATCAACTGATAGAATGGTACATTTACCTTTTGTGCTATGTACTGTACCCGAATGTTTCAGTAAACTTGAATTTAAAAAACAAAGAAAGAAAAAAGCGGTATTTTCTGCAGACCACCAAAATTCTTATTTTGGGATTCTGCCCATAAATCAGATATTTCTCCCAGCTCTCTAACTGTAGTGACTCTTGGATAGTTTTGTACCCCTTCCCCCCCAGCGGTCCTGTATTAGGAGGGTCGGCCCTCATTTTATTTAACATTTGCAGTCGGGAGGCAGGCAACTAAAATGGTGCATGGTCTGCATCAAAAGCCCTATGAGGAGAGGCTAAAGAACCTCAATATGTACACCCTGGAAGAGAGAAGGGAGTGGGGATATGATAGAGACCTTTAGATACCCCACCTGGGTAAGTAAGGTACAGGAGGGAAATATTTTTCATAAAAAAGGTTCTCAAAAACAAGGGGACATGTTATGAAACTAGAGGGAAGTAGGTTCAGGAGAGATGTGAGGAAGTATGTCTTCATAGCCTGACCTCAGTGGTTGGGAAGCTGATGGTCCCTTCTTAAGGAGAGGGTAGCGAAATTCCTGGAGTCAAGCAGTGTAAAAGACCCAAGGTAGCATGGATTCACTGAGGGCAGGTCCTGTCAGATTAATCTTATCGATTTCTTTGACTGAGTGATCAGGGTGGTGGATCAGGGAGGGGTGGTGGATGTGGCCTACCTGGATGTCGGTAAGGCCTTCAACACCGTTCCATATAGAAAGCTGCTTAACAAATTGGGGAATCTGGGTGTGGGCTCTAAAGTGGTAAAATGGGTTGGCAACCGGCTAAAAGGCAGGGCCCAGAGGGTGATAATAAATGGCATAAAATCAGAAGTGGGGGGAAGTGACCAGTTGGGTTCCACAGGGATCGATGCTGGGTCCAGTCCTATTCAATGTCTTCATAAGCGACATTGCAGAGGGGCTGGAGGGAAAAGTATACCTATTCGCAGATGACACCAAGATCTGTAACAGAGTCAACACGTAGGAGAGGCTAGATACAATGAGAAATTACTTAAGACTACTTGAGGAATGGTCAAGGGTTTGGCAGTTGGGTTTCAATGCTAAGAAGTGCAAGATAATGCACCTGGGACACAGAACCCCAACAGAGGAATACAGGATGGGGAGTGGGCAGGTTCTAGCCACCACAAGTCAGGAGACAGATCTGGGGGTTATCATACCTGATGACCTGAAGTCAGCCAAACAATGCGAAAAAGCAGTGGGAAAAGCAAACAGAATGCTGGGATGCATAAGAAGAGGCATAACCAGTAGGAGGAGTGAAGTGGTGATGCCACTGTATAGATCACTGGTGAGGCCTCATCTGGAATACTGTGTCCAATTCTGGAGACCGCATCTCAGGAAGGACATAGACAGAATGGAAGCAGTCCACAGAAAAGCAACAAAAATGATACATGCACTGCACCACAAGCCTTATGAGGAAAGACTCAAGGAACTTAACATCTATTCACTGGAAGAGAGAAGGGAGAGCGGGGATATGATAGGGACTTTCAAATACCTTAGAGGAATAAACAGGGTACATGAAGGGAGCATATATCAGAGAAGAGAGTGCACAAGGACAAGGGGACACAACATGAGGCTGGAGGGAAGAGAGGCTTAGGGGGAATGCTAGGAAGTATTTTTTCACTGAGAGGGTGGTGGATAGGTGGAACAGCCTACCAGTACAGGTGGTGGAAGCGAAAACAGTACAGGGATTCAAAAGTGCATGGGATAAGCATAAAGGCTCCCTGCTGCACAGCACAGCAGGGGTAAGGCAGTCCAAATAAGAGCAGGGATGGCCAAACCAAGTAGGGAAATGGACAGACTAGGTGGGCTGCAAGGTCCTTATCTGCCAACAGAGTCTAGGTTTCATAGAACAAGTGGTGAATTCCTGGAACAGCCTACCAGTGGAGATGGTCGGGGTGAACACAGTGGTGGAGTTCAAGAAAGCATGGGAGAGCCACAAGGGAACAGTACTGGAAAGGGGGTGGCATAAAGAGCTGTAGATCAGGTAGGGACTGTGGTAATAACGTAGGTCGGGAAAAATGGGCAGACTGGGTGAGCCAAGCAGTCCTTATCTGCCGTCAAATTCTATTTTTCTATATGCTCCATTACTGTTTGCATAACTGACATGCAAAACAATACTAGAACAGGTTACCAGCATTCTGGCCCGGCAGTGAGATAATGAGGGTCCTTGCACAGTGTTGGACATTGAAATAACTAATTTTTTAAGGTTATGGCTGGGTCTTTGGGCACTAGGGTGGTGAGGTTCAGATGAGAGGGAGTGAATTTTTCCTACATGCAGTAACATAAGCGGGTGGTAATCCCTGCAGAATACCAGAGGGCCAATTCTGGTATTCCAGCACCAAAAAAGTGGTATTCCAAACATGGTGGAATACCTTTAAATTCTAGCCCTGGTAAATAAGCAGGGAGGAGGGGGGGTAGCCAGGCCAATTAGGGTCTGCAGTGACCATCTGGGCAGACTGGGTGGACCAAGCAGTAATTTTCTGCACAAATTCTATGTGTCTATGTTTCTATGAGCTGAAGGAAAAAACTGAGAATGCTGATCAAAATGGTAGTAAAGTTCTGAATCAGAAAGGAATGGTGGTTCCTCTGACTCCAGCCCAAACAAGTGTTGCTATCCTGAAAATACTTAAACAGGCTGCAGCAAATGCTCAAGTTCAGAATCCTATGAAACCGGGATCACTAAAGTGACAATCGAGACCAAAGTAAACTCTTCTACTCTACCGTCTTCAGCACCAAGATTTATTTTATCAATGGCAACAACAATTAATCCTCCTGTTTTCCCCCACATCAAATAAAGATAAAAACAGATAAAGAACTTTAAAGAATTAAATAATGTGATGGGGGATTATTTCAACTGTTTGAGCATTTGGAAAATAAAACAGACTCATTTATAAAGAGAACTGCCTTACTGTAACAAGAACTTAAAAAGAATGCTGGTGAAACTGAAATAAGTTTGAACAAATCAAAGAACAGCAAACAACGACGCAAAAAAACACTAAACAGCTAAAACTAAAAAGTCTTTAGCAGTGGAGGCTCTTTCTCAGGCAAATACCAGACCAACTATTACTTTCAACTATGGAATTGAAGCACTGGAGAATTCTTCAAGATTTTAAAATCTAAGATTAGTTGGTTCATTACCCTTGAAAGTAGGCAAACTTTACCAAAATTTAAGAGAATGTGCCGCAACTGTACTGAAAGCCACTTTGCACATGCCTGAAAAAATCTTTTTCTCCATAGCAGATGCCTACAGGTTACCTCCCAAAAAACTATAAAAAGTCCAAATAAACAAAATCAAACTACGCAAAACAACTCAGAAGTAATCTCAGTACCCGAATCAGAAGAGCTAAAAACTACAATAACGCTAACATTCTAATTTGAGACTGACAGACATGGTAATCTGTGCTACCAGAAATAAAGGTGCTTAAATTCAAATTTTAAGAATACAGTTTCCCCGACATTTCTCCTCTCATTCAAAATCAACTTAAAAAGCTGCTGCACTACAGCAAGGAGATCCGTGAACTTGGTGCAACATGCACATTGCTGTACTTAGCAAAATGTACGATCAAATGCGAGGGTAACCAATGTCTGTGTTTTGAGCCAGAAAAGTACAGAGTTTCCTAAAAGGTCTAATACAAAGAAAATGCTAAGGCATCACAAAACAGGGCTGAATCGGAACCGTCAAGTGATTTTGAAGATGCAAGTCTGGAGGAAATTGACATTGTCATATAATGAACTGATCAAATTGGCCTCAATGCATTTATTTATGTTTGTTTACTGGATAGATAAGATCTATGTCTCGAACTCTTTTAATTTGAAGTAACTTTAAATGATTTCAAAGTTTATGAGTTATACTTATAAAAAACAATGTGAAAATATTTTATTTATTTATTGCGACCTCAGATTACAACACCTTTGAGCTGAAAGCTCTTTTACAAAGGTTCCACGTCTGAGCAAAACACACAACATATAATAATGACAAGATGGGACAAAAAATGGCAGGATACACAGAGAGTTAAAAACAGTACAGTCAGTTTGAGAGTGACACTTCAATTACAGAATTTATACCATCAAAAGAAATGTATAACAATAGAAGCAAAAAAAGATATGGTTAAATAAAAAACTTGTAAAATTAAGTAATAGGAAGAGAATGTATTATAGGAAATTTAGAAAAAATCCATCAGAGAAACATAAGGATAATTATAAAAAAATTAAATTAAAGAAAGAGATAAAAAAGGCAAAGAAACAAACTGAATTTAGACTGGCAAATGCTAACGGAGATAGAAAAGGGTTCTTTTCCTATATTAATAAGAAAAGTCAAGAAAGAGTAATTGGTCCTCTAAATATTAATGGCACAGTGTATGCTAAACCAATGGAGATGGCTAGGGAATTTAATAATTTTTTTCAGTTCGGTTTTTAATAAGGCAGACTGTAGGAGGTTGGATGATGTGTTGGATAAGGGAAGACTAGAGCCACTTGAATTTGTTACTAGTTCTAGAGGAACTGAAAAAAATTGAGCAGTGAAAGTTTATTTTTTATTTTTTTTCTTATTCTTCGTTGGCCATTTTTCTCCCCTAGGCACCCCAGTCTGCCAACCACTGTCACGTCCGGGCATCCCCTCAGGTTTTCCGGACGCCATCTCCAGGGACACCCTCCGGCTCCCATTCGGGTCCTGCAGCTAGCACCCCCCGCAGCGGGGAGGCGGCAAGCCCCCCACGCCCTCCGGCGAGAACGGATCCAATGTTTCACTGCGTACCCTTGGAGCCATATGCTCCCCTCGGAGACGGCCATCATGCCACCACGACCAGTGCCACTTTTTCCTGTTTTCTGGTTCCCCATGGTTTGTGAGGCATGCAAGGACACCAAGGGACATGCACGCGCACGCTACCGCATGCACCCTTCCCAGCATTGGCCCCACGACGCCTCCCGACTGCCTATGCTACTGCATCGCCTCAGCCATTGCTAGAGGCCACCAGTGCACCGGTAGCAGCAAACCCCCCTCCCCGGGGAAGGAGAGCAGTCCAGCAGACGCATGATCCTTCACCCTCCCCGCCGACCCCCGACATCCCAGGTTCATTCCCAAACCCAGATCGCCAGCGCAGCATGAGATGTGGCGTCCAATGCCTCAACCCTCAGCGCCACCGGGGCGGCCAGTGAAAGGCTAATAAATCAGGCAGACCAGATAACTTGCATGCAAAGTTGTTAAAGAAATTAAAGGAGGAACTTGCGCTGATTATAGCAGATATAGGTTCAAGATCATTGAAGGAAGGTTATGTTCCTAGAGACTGGAGAAGGGCAAATGTGGTGTCAATTTTTAAGAACGGGAGTAAGACTGATCTGCAAATTATCGATCTGTTAGTCTGACATCAATTGTGGGAAAGATTATTGAAGGTTTAATTGCGGACGAAATTAAGAAATGGATAATTGAGAAGAACATGATTGACAGTTCGCAACATGGCTTTGTAGGTAACAAATTTTGCGATACCAATCTTATAAGCTTTTACAGGTGAAAACATAGACCAAGGTAAAGCAACGGATGTGGTATTGCTTGATTTCAGCAAAGTATTTGATTCAATATCCCACAGAACCTTGATGTTAAAAATGGTTAACTTAGGTTTAAATAAAACCATTACTAGATGGATAGCACATTGGCTAATGGACAGGAGACAATCTGCACATACATGGACATATCTCACACGAGGCTGAAGTTGAAAGTGGAGTACCACAGGTGTCAGTACTAGGCCTACTGCTTTTCAGTATATACACAAGTGATCTCAAAATTACAAGTGGTAACAAATTAATTACATTTGCAGACGATGTCAAACTTGGAGGTGTGGTTGATACTTTTGATGGTAGACTAAGGTTTGGTCAAGATATCCTGTCAGTTGTGGACTGGGCAGGGAGAAACAGGATGAAGTTGAATTTGGATAAATACAGCATAATGCAGACGGGGAGAAAAAATATTCACCAGGACTACAACATTCAGGGGACTAAACTGAGGGAAACAATGTGTGAAAAAGTTTTGGGAATATATATTAGGAATGATTTGAAGAGCGAAGCTCATTGTAAACATGTGGCGCACAAAGCTATGTATTTAACAAATAGTGTAAGAAGTTTTTTTCTCTAGAAATGAATGTGTTTTACTTCCTGTGTATAACAGTTATATAAGACCAATCCTAGATTATGGTTCTACATGTTGGATTTCCCAGCTAATGAAAGATAAAAGGCTAATCGAAAAACCACAGAGGTCCTTCACGAAATTAACAGCAGGTTGCAAAGGGAAATCCTACAGGGAGAGACTTAATTAAGTTTATGGCCTTTGGAACTAAGGCGAAAGAGAGGCGACATATTATTATCGTATAGAATTTTTAAGGATGAGATCTTGAGAAATGATTTGGGTTTGGTATCAAAAGACTATAAATATATATGAGAGGTCATAAGCGTCAGATTAAGGAAAACACATTTAGAACCGTGGCTTGGAAACAGTTTTGTGCCTAGGTCTGTTACACTGTGGAATGAACTACCTGTGGATGTAGTTAATGTACCATCATGTCATGATTTTAAAGCCAGATTGGACAGATATACTGAGGCTGGTAAATCTGTTACTACCACTGAGTAGTGGGGACAACTTATATGGGCTGTCACCTTTTGCTGTCCTATGTTCCCAAGTATGATACCTTAGTACATCTAACTAAGCTATGAGCAGCCGGGGGCTTTGTTGGGGTTAAGAAGGTGCAGGGGTGAGAGAAGCAGGGGGGCATGTAGGGTGAGAGGTTGAGGCGAGCAGGGGACAGGGTGAGGGTAAGGGTGGTGGGAAGAGGGGGGAAGGCCAAGGGCAAGCAGAATATAAGTGCTGATAGTTACTAGCGAGAGGTTGTACTACGGAGTGCAGTCACAGTCACTAAGAGCAGTGAGATGTTGGCGAAGCTTACCTTTAAATGGAACTATCTTTGGTTTGACAAGGATGTCCCAGGGGAGACCATTAAGCCAGTCGGGAGCACGGTAGGCAAAGGTCCTTTGTCCCTGGGATCTAATGCAGAATGGGACCTGGTATGGCTGCCTGGACTTGCCCAGAGTTCTGTGGGGGTTGGATGTTGGGGTAAGGAGGTACCGGAAGGCTGGGGGATTAGACCTAGACAGTTTTTTTTGGCTAAACAGTCTGGTATTTTACCCTGCCTTTAAGGTGCAGCCAGCAGGGCTGGGTGTATAGGTCGCATGTATGCGTAAGTCGGTGCGTACCTGTGACTATTCTGCAGGCTCTGTTTAGCGCAGTGGTAACCCTTTTCAGCGTGGTGTCTAACGCGGTGCTATAGATGACTAGACCATAGTCTATGATGGAGATTATGCTGCTGTTGACAGCAGTATGGAGTGCACTGGTTGTCAGGCAATGTTTGTAACAGTGCAGTAGGCCTATTCTAGTGTTGACTGCTTTGGCGACATGGTCAACATGGTGGGTGAAAGAAAGGAGCAGTCAAGTGTTAGAAATAGTTCAAATCTTCAGATACCTAGGACTAACGGGGTTGACACTATTATGGATTGTTAGTCGATGTGATTTAAGTTTATTGTGGGGGTTTGCAAACAACATGACCTTCATCTTTTTATAGTTCATGAGGAGTTTATGCTCCATGAACCAGGCTTTGACTGCAGTAAAGTTACTCCGAAGTTGTTTATAATATGTAAATTATGAAATTGCAGTAGAAACAAAGCAGAAATATTATTCCTAAATACTTATATATTTATCGGGGGGGGGGGGCAGAACAATTCATATAAATTACAAGAAAACACTACAGAATGAAAATTGCCATAAAAGTAATGCACACAGTAAATCATAAATCCAGACAAAAGAACACTAAACTGCAAGCAACAAACACGAACATGATAAGTAGAGACTGAATAATTTAGGAGTATAAGTTAACAAGTCTTTTCGGCTCAATTAGTTTAAAATAAAAAATTAAGTAAATTTGAATAGGTCAATATTAAATGTAATAATCTCAGTTATATTATTATTACTTTATTATCATCTAAATTTACATGTTTCCCGAACTTTTGTGCTGGGTGTCTAGGAAAGTGCATACTGATTAGCAAAACTGAATTATGTATGTGTAAGCAATAAGACACGATGGGGTGTGCATTAGACAGTTCAAATGCACAGCTAGGGGGACGTAGTGAGGCACGAAGCCACAGGCCGAGTGCATCCAGTCCCCTAGCCGTGCATTAGAACTGTCTAATGCACATCCCTGGAGTGGCTTATTGTGCTTATAAAATGGGCCTGTGTGTTCTAAATGGGTGTTCTAGTTTTAGCTGTGCATTAGACACATCTAATGCACGGCTAACAACCAATCAGATTGCTTGAAATCCTTTGCCCATTTTATAATGTACTACATAACATATATATGTAACAAAATATGTATATATATTTTTTTAATATAATATTTATTGTAAGCATACTAGCTCTCCCACATTTTAGGACATGTCTATCCTTCAAAATGTAAACTTTTTTTTTTCCATTTCACTTCATTGTTTGTGATATATTTTCTGTGTGTATGAAATTAATTTCACTTGAAATGTCAAAATAGTATTAGTGCTGTGAATGATTTGAAAATCAGTGAAACAATTACAATAAAAAAAAAAAAGAAATGAGTACAGTACAACGTTTCAAGCTGCAGTTACGAGGAAAGGCACAGAATGGAAAACTGTACAGCTCGGTGCGTGACCCTTTCATTTGTTTAGCGAGATTTGCATCTAAGCCGGTACCTCCCACATTCTTTTATCTTCTATCCCAGCTATAGGACAGCTGGTCTCCGGATTTTTCTTTTTAATTAATTATACTAGAAAACAAAATGTTTTTTAATGAATTTCTTTACTTTTATTTTTAAAAGCATTGTGATGGTGTTGGTGTGGCTCAGTTGGTAGCACATTCGCCTGTTGGCCAGAGGTTGTGGGTTCTTGTCCCGCTCCTGGATTGGGCACATACCATAAACAGTGGCACGTGACTGCAGTACTAGGGGGTGCTGTACTGACGGGTCTGCTGTCCTTCGGATGAGATGTTAAACTGAGGTCCTTCCTGCCAGTCTCTGGTGCTGTCCTGCTGAGTGTCTAAGTGGAAGTAAAGGAACCCAAGGCACTTTTCACAGGAGAAGAGGATTCTTCCCCAGTGTCCTAGCCTACATTCCTCTTCCCATAAAACTGGTTCATGCAATTGTCCAAGGCTTTGTGAGGGTGTTTACATGTGAAATGGCTGCCACTACACATTTACAGTCACTTCCCTACCAGTCTCATTGCTTGTAATGCGCTTTGTGATACATTGTATATAAAAAGCGCTATATAAATTCTGCTTCCAAGTGAAATTAGACACTTCAGGGATATGTAACTATGGTCAATAATAGCAATTCCTGGGTGTGTTTAAAAGCATTTTCTTGGCTGCGCCTCGAGGCTAGCAACACACCCAAGGCATGCAATTACTGGCTTATAACATACCCTGTCATGTCTTATTGCTTTTGTAATGCACTGTAATGAAAGCAGTCACGTAATGTTGTCAACAAACTATTGAACTATGTGCTTTGTGTCTGTTTGGGGGTTTGCAGGGCAGATTACTACAAAACAGCAGCTACAGAGCACAAGAGAAAACCATTCTTAGTCCCTTTACACCAGCACAAAGACATGCACAGCATTTCATTAAACAGAAGATGCAGCATTTATTTCAATTCTGTATTTTGGCCCACGGCTCATATTTGAGGGTGACTTGTATTGCAAAACTGAATTTTTAAATGCTAAAAATAAATTAGACATCCTGGATTTGATCGTGCGAGTTAATGGGTTACTTCATAGCAAAATAAGCATGGTATAGATCAACTAAGATCATAAGTTCAAACAAGTCAATAATGGGGCATAGCCATGAAGATGAAAATTACACAGCCCCACCTACAGTGCTGTGTCTTTATTTGTGTCTTTGGTAACCAGGTAAGTGCACTGATCCAAAGGACCGTTTTCAGTCATGACCCAGGCCACTACAAAACAAGCATAAACAGCAGAAACAATGTACATAAACAGCAATAGTACAGAGTAACACATGTAATACAGGAATAGGTAACACACCTCAACATGAGGTAAATAACATGTAATGGAAACAAACAGATTCGGAAGCACACATTTCAGAATTCAAAAGACTTACAGAAATGCCTACAGGTTGTACCTGCTGACATTAGGCTGAAATAATAGGGTGCATAAAAACTCAGAAATGGATCAGCAGTACTACTAGGAGAGCAGAACAGATTAGGAGAGTAGAGAGCACTGCAAGGTAATGACGTGACTTTTACCCAAAGTAGAAGCTGCAGCTTATATTCGAGAGTGGTTCTTATTTAGTTTTCATTATGACCTCTGGTTTGTATTTGAGGGTGGTTTTTATTCAATGACATATGGGAGTTGTAGCACTTACATAGTTTGGCTGGATGTCTCTGATGGTGTGCTCCACTCCGTCATCTACCACAACCACTGTCACACCTGTGCCGATCACGTTCCTCTCCCAGATTCCTGTTACATTGATATCCATTCCTGGCCTCTTGATATTGCTCTAAATTGGGGGGGGGGTACAACAAGTGAAAAGTTCTTATTTCACCTTCATAACAGCACAGAATTCAATCAGTTTCATTGTAAGATGACTTGATGCACCAGTGCAATATCTCCCACCAATTAACGATCATGCATTTAAACCTACCGCACCAGTCACCAGCCAATGACTGAACTGATTTTTGCTACGCAGTTCTGTATTCACATGGCATATCATTTAGTTCAAACTGCCAAATAACTACTACATTTTGAGACAAATTGTGATAGCTAGGAGTTTCATCATTTGGCTTAAGTGCTTGTTTTCCCTAATCCCACATTCTGGCCCCCACACTATCACCTACTCGTTCCTCTTGGGTCTTTCTGTGCGCTGTCAGCAACCCTTCAATCCTATCAGCCACTCCTCCCACCACTGCAACCGGTGGGGATCCCAAGCAAGCGGGGTCAGAGGGTACAAACAACTGTCACACAGATGGCTTGGTGCACATTCTTTTCCACTGGTTTTCTCGCAAGGTCTCCCCCTCCACTTAATGGTGTCAGTAGTGCCTATGTTGGCCTCAGACACCACAGCATCCCTACAGCAAATGAATGGCAAGCTCCCTGGACCAGTCACAGGGAGCACTGTGAGAGCGGAACTCATCACCAACCCTCTCCGACTAAGATGCACCACCAAGCGGCAGCCACCTCAGCCTGGCTGCGCCCCCACCATGGTGACCCAAGTCTGCTCTTGAACCTGGGTCACCACCATAACAGCATTCTGTTGGGTCATTAGGGGAACTCAGTTAAAATGATCTGAAGTCAAAAGCCAAAATGCTACAAGCTGTTAAATTACAGTGAAACATAGAGTACCCTCCTCTCCACTCAGAATGGGAACAAAGTCTAAAAGGCAATTTTTTTTGTTAATTCACATAGCAACCCTTTACTCTACAGCACTGCCTCCATCTACCTAGTGACTGCCCAGCCTCGTTCACAATTTCTTGGACACTCACCCTTTTCCCCAGCTAGGCTATACAACAACATCTAGTGGGTAGAAGGGAAGTGGAAAATATGGGTGAAAACCACCAGCCACCCTCCCTATAAAAGTGCCATTCAGCTTGGCCCCATGCCATGAAATCTGCCGTCTACCACCAGACCCAAAGCTTGACAGGATGAGGGTGGCCCTTCCCCAGAGCCCCACCACAGGGGCAAGTCACGGGGAAGAAGCAGCAGAGGTGGTCAGTTAAGTGATGGATGGGGCTGGGTGGTGGTGGTCAATGGGACCTGATGAGGGATGACAAGTATAAAAATTTATAAACAGGCCGACCATCGGCACAATGGTAGGGTTACTGCTTGTGACACTGGCAACCCACGTTCAGGAATGAGTCCAAGTCACATGACAGCTGGCCGAGGGAGAAACACTGAGCATCCCAGAGGACACACACTCCCAGAGAATGCTTTCCTTCTCAGGGGAAGGAGGGTTCCATCCTCCACCACAATACAGCCACCTGGGTAACCACAGGTGGCAGTGTGGCTGGACGGTCAGCAAGAGGGCTGGGACATCACTGCCATCGAGCCATAGCCATACATCACAAGTGAGCACCTCGACATCCTTGCAGTGTCATCCTGTAAGGTCAGGAGAAACTGTAAAAATGGTCCCAGTGCCTACAGTGATGGACCCCACAATATCCGTGTCCCACGGCACCACCACGGAATGCCTCGTGATGACACAGGAGACTGGGGAGGTAAATCTCCTCCACCCCATCCTCACTTAGGGGACAAGCTACAGGTAGGTGGAGAATGACACTGGGAGGCTGGTGGGGCTGGAGATCGGGTCATGCCATTGGAACTCTGAAGGGAGCTGGGCATTGGTGATGGGAAGGGGCATAAGTAATAAGTTAAAAAAAGTATAAGCCTACACTGATGGGCTAGAGGCAGAGCACCGCACTATGCTGTACTGTCATGTTGACGATCTGGGTTCAGAATGAGAGCCCGGGAAGTCGCACACATAGGAAAGTAGGCTAAGACAGCGGACGCTCAGCAGTCATCTTGGTTGCAGAGGGTTGGCACTGGGAAGAGGGTTCTGCCACCACAGTGACCTCTGTTACTAGACAAGAAAGCCTACTCATGCTGCAGTATAGACTGTGGTTGGTGAAGCTGCCAGCAGCAACTAACCTGCCAGATGAGGAGGGAGGGAGGGAAGAAAAATAAAAAGGGAAAACCCCCAAGCAGCCATCTTCTTGACGGCTGGGTTTGGCCTAAACAGGGTACTAAACTGGGTATTTTCCTGGGGATGTGCCGTCACCTGGGCAAAAAACCTATATGAAAAAAAAAAAAAAAAAAAAAAAAACAGTGCTGTATTACAAAAAAATGTGAAGCCTGCTTAATGAAGAATGTAAGGACATGAAAAAAAAAATTCACTGCTGAAAAGTTATATGATAAATGAACAATAAAAGCCAGCCACGCCAGCCGCGCTGGCAGTTTCCGTCTGCGGCGCTGGTGACCAGCTTCGGAAATGGACTCGGCTGTGGATAAGCCGGCAGAGGAGAGGGGAGGATCGAGCATCCCTCGTACTGCTCTCCTTCTCCAGGAGGAGAGGTTGAGTGTCTGGTGCGCTCGCGACACCCAGCAGAGGCTGGGTGTGCCTCATGCACCAGGCGCCACTGCAACTCCAGAGAGATGGGGGCGGGCTGGTCGTCACTGCATCCCCCACCCTGCTTCCAGGGGAGAGAATCACCGCCTGGGTTGTCTCATTGGAGCCCTCCCCTGGCTTCAATTAGCCTCCAGTGCCATGATCTCCAGATCAGGACCAGTAGTGCGGAGCCATTCAGGGGAGGAAAGCGGCTCTGCAGGATTGCCCTGCCAAATCTGGCATCAGATCTGGTATGCACATCCAAAGTATAGTGTTTCACAAAGGTGTGCACAGATTTCCAGGTAGCTGCTTTGCAGACATCCAGTAGGGGAATGTCCCTTGTTGCTGCAAGCAAGGCTGCAGTGCCCTTGGTGGAACGGGCCCTGAGCCCCACTGGAGGTTGTTGACCAGCTTTCTCATAGCAGAATCTAATAAAAAGAGACCAACCAACGAGAAATTGTTCTCTTGGTAGCTGGTCTTCCTCTGCCTACATCCCCATAGGTGAGGATCAACTGAGTGGAAGAGCCTCTAGACTGTCTAATATGCTCTAGGTAGTGAAAGATGGCTCTTTTGACATCCAAGCTGTGAAGCTATTGCTCGCCAGGAGTGGATGGCTCCGTAAAGAAGACAAGCAGAGTAATGAACTGATTCAAGTGAAACTCTGAAACCACCTTTGGCAGAAATTTCCTGTTTGTCCTCAGCTCAACTTTATCACTGTGAGGGATGATGTAATTCGGCTCAGTGCATAGGGCCTGTAGCTCTGAAATCCTCCTGGCAGACGTAATGGCTACCAGAAAGATGGTCTTCCAATTTACAAACTTGATGTGGGCTGTGGACATAGGCTCAAAAGGTGGATTCATGAGCCCATCTATGCAAAGGTTCAGGCTTTAAGGAGGAACAGGCTCCATGGTTGGAGGCTGGAGGTGCAAGAAGCCTTTGAAAAACTGTTTAAAAATGCCATGGGAAAAAAATGATTTCTTCTTTCCCACCGAAAGGTAGGCTGAAATTGCCACCAGGTGTAGCCTGAGTGAAGATGGTTTCAAGCCTGACGCCTGTAGGTGTACCAGGTAGTCTAGCAGCTGAGGGTCTAAAGCTGACAGGGGTCGACCTTTTCGCATCTGCACCAGAGGGAAAACCTTTTCCGTTTGGCTGCATAAGACTTCTTAGTGTTCGGTTTTTTAGCCATCCTCAGTATCTTAAGGACCTGCTCAGAGTAATGTGAGGATGGAAATTCTAACTCCTCAAGAACCAGGCTTTGAGGTGAAGAGAGTATACGTCTGGGTACTGCACTCCTGTCTGAGGAAGGGTCAGCAGGGAGCGAGTTGGAGGCAGGCGAATGGGTCTGTTGCAGGACATGGAGAGAAGAAGAGGGTACCAGGCTTGCCTGGGCCAGTCTGGAGCCACTAGGATCATGGATGCAGGCTGCTGCCTGAGTACAGCAAAACCCTGAATATCAGCGGAAAGGAAGGAAATGCATATAGGAACCTCCCTGACCAGTCCAGGATCAGGGTATCCAGAGGAAGTGTTCCTGGAACTGGGGGCCTGCAACAGTACTGAGGAAGCTAAAAACTGAGAGGCGAGGCAAACAGATCCATGTCTGGTGTGCCCCACTGCCTGAACACTATGGCTAGTACTTGCTTGTTCAGTGTCCATTCGCTCTGACCTTGACTGATGCAGCTTAGAGCATCCGCCAGAGTACTGAGTTTGCCTGAGAGGTGAATAGCTGAGAGGCTGACTCCCAGGAAGAATGCTAGAGTTCAGAGCTTCCAAACAGAATATTCCTGATCTGGTACCACCCTGCTTGTTTATGTAGAACATTATAGTGGTGCTGTCCACTCGAATTTGAACCGCCTGCCCTTCTATGCTGGGAGCGAAAGCTTAGAGAGCTAGTAAGACTGCTCTGCGTTCCAAAAGATTTACAGTATGTGCAACTGTGACTTTTCGGGAGTCCAGTTGCCACTTACTGAGGCACAGTCTAGATGAGCTCCCCAAGACCAACAGGGAGGCATCTGTGGTGATCACCTTTGTGGGAAGAGAAACTTGAAATGGAACCCCTGCCTGCAAATTTGCAGGGTCCTTCCACCACAGCAAATTTTGGAGGAACTGCTCAGACACTGGTATTAACTTTGAAAATTTGTTGCTTCTCTGAGACCAGCGAGCTCTGAGGTAGGCTTGCAGGAGTCTCATCCTGTACCTGACCCCTGGGACTACTGCAGTCATAGAGGCCATATGTCCCAGAAGAAGTTTGAGGAAATGTCTGGCTGGTCTTGGCTGTCCCTGGGCAAAAGAATCTGCCACTGAAAGGAAACTCTGAATTCTTTCCTGTGGGAGGAAAGCATGTTCCTTCTGAGTGTCCAGCTGAGTCCATTATAAAGGTGAGCAGCTGGGTGGGTTCCAGGTGAGACTTCTTGAGATTTACCAGGAAACCTAGAGACTCCAGGGTGCATTCTATGAGGGAAACAGATTCCTTGACTTGGCAAGGAGACTTTGCTACTATGAGCCAGTCGTTCAGATAGGGGTAGAGAGGGACATCCAGTCTCCTGAGATATGCTGCTACCACTGCGAGACACTTGCTAAAGATTCTTGGGGCCGAGGACAGACCGAAGGGCACTGCAGTGAACTGATAGTGAGCAAAAGGAAGTTTGAACCTGAGAAACTTCCTGTGAGATCTCCTTATGGGTATGTGGAAGTAGGCGTCCTTTAAGTCGAGGGAGGCTAGCCAATCGCCCTGCTCTAAGGACTCTATGACCAGTGAGCGAGTGACCATTTTGAATTTGGGTTTTTTCAGATGTTTGTTTAAATATCTGAGATCTAAGATAGGTCACCACTCCCCAGTTTTCTTTTGTGTCAGAAAATACCTGGAGTAGAGGCCCTTGCCCTTCTCGTGGGTGGGGACCCTCTCCACTGCTCGTAAAGCCAGAAGGTTTTGTACCTCCAGTTCCAACAGTGGTATCTGTGATGGTGACAGAGGTCTTGACACCTGGGTACGCTTGAGGTCTGGCAGCTGCTTGAACTGTAATGACAGACCATTCTCCACTATCTCCAGCACCCACTTGTCCGAAGTGATGAGGGACCAGTGCTGAAGATAGTGAGAGAGTCTGCCTCCAACCGGAAACGGGGAGGCGACCTGGACACTCACGTCAGGACTTAGACTGAGAGGCAGGTGGATCTTCTTTGGCCCCTTCTGCCCCTGCCTCTGAAAGACCCCCTGTACTGGCTAAAATCAGATCGGGGATAGGGACTGTAAGGCCTAGGAAAAAAACTTCTGCCCCTACCGCCCCTGAGATGGGATCTCTGAGGGACGACGGGTTTAGGCTTGGATGAATGGCTCTGCCAGGAGGCCTTGTACTCATCGACCTTTTTCATGTTGTCAGTGGTTCTGTAATCAAACAACATATTTTGATGACAGGGAAAGTCCATGGCCTTGTTCCGAGTGTCTGTGGTCAGACTGGTTGTTCTAAGCCAGGCGAAGCATCTCAGAGATATGGCATGGGCCATCGCCCTAGAGGATGCATCATTATTGTCATCTGCCATGTGGAATTGGTACATAGTAGCTTCCAAGGCAGTTTTTGACGTATCCACCAGCTCCTGTACCATAGAATCTGATCCACTGCAGGCAATAGCCTGGTCAGATTTCCAAAGGGCTTTCTGATACTTGGCTGTGAATGCCATGTAAGAAGAAAGCCTGAGAAGCAGGGAAGCTGTGGCATACATTTTCTTTGCTATAAAGTCAATTTTCTTGGAATCCTTGTCAGGGGGAGAGGGCGACAAGGAGATTCCAGCTTTCTCACAAGCTGCCTGCTGCACCATACTCTCATGGCTAGGGTGTGCTGACAGGAACTCGGTACCATTTTTTAGACAATTTATATTTTCTCTCAAGCCGCTTATCAACCCCTAGTACTGAAGTGGCGTGTTGAAGCGCCTTCATGATATTTTTCCTAAATGCATTATAGATAGGGACAACCAGGGTCTTTGAGAATGAAAGACCCTTCATCGCCCTGTAATCTTCGTCTTCATCGACATCCTGGTTGGGCTCCTGTGTAGGGAGGTCCAGGGTATCCAGCATGTTTTGTATAAATGAAAACATAGAGGAAGGATCCTCGTGGTCACCCGGGGGATCCCCAAGGCAAGGGTCCAGGGACTCCTGGGGCTCAAGGCCTTCAAAATCCATGTCAGGGGCATCATAGAATTGATCATCATCTTTGTCACCCTCACAGTCTACAGAACAGAGAACTGTGGAAGAGTGCTTGCCAGCCCCAGTAAACAGAGGACCCATCTTTGGAAGGGTTTGAAGCAGTTACCATGCTTTTTCCATATCTTGCACTGACAGAACTTATGCAGTTTGTAAGTTCTTTGTTTTTTCTGAACGCTTTAAGCTGCCTGTTGTCTCACTATTGGCTTTCCCAGGAGCAACGGGAGCATATCTGTCTTGACAGAGTTTCTTTTTAGCCACTTCAGAGGCTTGACCAAGCTTCCCTTTTTCGTCGCTCTTATTATTTTTCAATTTGTGAGGAACTTCATCTTTGGAAGCTTTATTTTTTGACTGGGATCTGGAGGGTTCCTCAGCACCTCTGCTTTTGGTATTAGTATTTTTGAATGGCCCCTCGTTGGAAATCTTTGATTTATCCTCAGCCATAATTATCAAAGGTTTGTCTGCTATGTTCGCCAATTTAAGCAAAACAAACCAGTTCTGGACCTATGAACTGAATGCAGGTTTCTATGAAAATGGCACTGGCCAGCCCTGCCCCAGTTAATAAACTCTATTACCAGTGCCTTTTTTTTTTGGTTGTAAAATTGGGATCTATACCAGTGCCCATCTTAATAGAAAACCAGTAATATTCGACTGCGCACAGGTGGCTGCTAGACCTGACACAGATAATACCAAGGTCCAGTAATACAGCAAAAAAGGTTTCCTTGTAATTGCCAAGCTAGAGAGAAAACCTCCAGGCACTGTTTAAGTTTGAAACCTACTGCAGGTGCCTCACGGTAAACCCCACGAGGTCAGAGGTAAAAAACAAGGCAACTGTCCCCAATTAGACGGTTCCCACAAGAAATTAGTCAAGAATGAATGAAATCATCAAAAACACCCACGATCAAATTAGGCTTTAAAGTAAATAGTCGCGGCAAAAATAAAGTCTAAATAGTGCCGTCGCGCTAAAAATAAAAAATTTGTGAAGAAGTAATGAAAAAGTAAAAGTTGTCACTCAGCACACTAAAGGAAATGATTTATGACGAAAACTTTACCCAGATAAGCACTAGGAGGCCGTCAACAAGGAGAGTTAGGAGACACCTCAGAGGCAATATGCTCAGTCCAGCGGAGAAAAAATTCTGAAGCAGTCTACAGCTCTCACTCAATTCACATCCCCTCCTGTCTTTTGATTGGCTGGCCCTACGCTCATTAAAACATCTCTTAAAGACACACTTCCGGGGCAATTGCACCTAGCCAGCTAAGTGCAAAATGTTACTGATGCTAAAGGACTCCTGGGGTAAGAAATTGCTGATGCTGGCTTTCTAATGTGAAGCTATGTTGGCTTCGGGGGCAGCTGAGCAGGAAATGATTTCCTAAACTGTTCTGCAATCATACCCGTGCCTGTCAAAGATACACTAATATTATCAGGTAACATCACTGTTTCTAGGGCACTCTGACCAAATCAAAGTGTTGGAATTATTCATGCCACTGTATAATATTCATTTTGTAATGAAGGTGAAACATTGAGTCTCATTTATTTGGCTGCCTGCTGGATGTATGTCTTC
This sequence comes from Neoceratodus forsteri, assembly GCA_016271365.2. Taxonomy (NCBI): domain Eukaryota; kingdom Metazoa; phylum Chordata; order Ceratodontiformes; family Ceratodontidae; genus Neoceratodus; species Neoceratodus forsteri. The sequence continues at coordinate 113,845,987 of JADMNL010000034.1, read as the reverse complement.
AGCACTCGAGCACTTTGAATGGAATAAAGATATGAGGCACCTTACTTCTACGTCCATTTAGTTTATTGCTGGGTCCAAGATACCTTGAGCGCTCGCTTGCTCCCTTTCTGTTTTGGGACTCTGATTGATCGGAGCACCAGTGATCACATGGTGCAGCTGGTTCTTTGTGTTCAGACGATAAAGAGGATTGTGTATGAGCAATCATACACAACAAGGGTATTTTTCAATCGAGAGGTTTCCATGGTAACTGGAGACCGCGAGAGGTCTCGTTACCACGGAAACCTCGAGACTGAAAAATATCCTTGTCTGTGTATGGTTGCTCATACACAATATTTTATAGTATATGGGCAACCATAGATGTACTCTGCTTTCTCCTTTAGACCCTGGTATAAAGAGAAAATTCATTACTTGGCCGCAGATGTAGCGGCTCGTTTTAGGGCTGCTTGCTTGCTCACTGCCGCGGCTGCAACACTGTGCATGTGTGAAGACGTTTGATGTTGCTATGCTGCACTAGTGACATACTTAGTGCAGCATAACAACACAGTGACGTAGCCAAGACAGCACAACAATGCTGTTCCCAGGCATGGATTTCCATGCGGAACAGCGTTCTACCATACACTATAAAATATTTCTGTTAACAAGTACTGCTACTCAGTCACTCTCCCCACAATCAACTTACCAAGTGCCACTGTTGCGGGTATTTGGGATCATTAAAGTGCAGACTGCGCTTCGTCCGCTTCAGAAGCTTCTGTTCAGCATGCCACCTCACACGGTCGTGCTGTGCAAGAACTTCATCTGCAGACCTCCTGATTCTCTCAGCTTCTTCTTCCCCGAGATTCTGGCAAGTGTGTGCAAAGAGGTAATGGCCTCGCAACTCCCCAATCTGGCCTCGGTTCTCCAGGCCAGCTGCTTGGGCCAGCTCATTAGCCAGTCCTTCCAGTTCTTCCTGGTCATACGTAACATCGCCACTTGGAAAATTTAAGTGCACAGCCCATGTCAGCTCCCCAGAGTTTGCACCCCTCTCACAGTTTTTTGGATCCTGTCCGACACGGGAGTCAAGCTCTGGATTTTGAAGCACCAAGGCATGAGTGAATCCATTTCGTGTAAACAGTTGAATCCAGGCCAAAGCCAGGGAAAGGCACCAATAGGTATACAGTGTGGTCTCCGTTACAGCACTCCATAATGCCTGCCTCTGCCTCAAATAATACATCAGACTGGGTTCACTGCAAAAAGAATAGAAAAGTGCACAGTGGGGTTACCTCGGACATAGCAATAGAAGAAAAGCAGTCACTTTATTTCCACTTTATGCTTAAGTGTACACTTTTTCTTCTGATTAATCTTTTTATTAAAAATGTTTCAACTTGTAGCACAGACATAAAAAAATATTAGATTTAAAATGTGTGTTTCGTAGCACAATAATATCTGAGACACTGCAGTAGATACAAGATATACATTAAAAAGGAACTCCATGTGTATAGTGAACAATCTGAAGACCACTTAAGGTTACAGCACATAGCAGTCCACAAAATATCTAATTTAGTCGAGTTCACAAGGAATAGAACATTGTCATACAGCAACTTCCTGGGACACCCAGACAGATCTGTAGTGATGGTTCATTTAAGGACCTTCTGAACTCTAGGACTATGGAGTTGGGATGGGGGGGGGTAATCACCTAGAATGGGGGGGTTAACCTTTTGCCAATACATCCCAGCACCCAGTGTCACCATTGGGGAAGGTACTGTGGGCGTCTCGGCAGAGGGCTGCTGAACGAAGAAACCCCGTTGAGCCCCCATGGTCAGTAAGAGGGAGGGGGCCCTAACGTTGGTCAATGTAGGGCCTCCTTAGCGGATAAGCTGTCCACAATATGGGTCTAATCCGAAACTGAGAACCATTACTAGGCCTCGACCCCGACCCCAAACTGGGCAGGAGTTGACAAACAGCGGAAGAGAGGTAAGGAGTCACATATTTTGAGGTAGTTGTCCATGCAGTGGAGAGCAATGTGAGACAAGTGCTTGAAGGTGACAAGCTTGCCTGTCAAATTCAGCCACTCTTTGAAGAGGGCATCTCTTTTGAGTATCATCCTCATAAAAACAATCTCTTGGCTTATACCAAGGCTGAGACGATCCAGCATTGTTGGACCCGGAGCATTGGGAATTCCTAGTCTGGAAGACCAAGACATGTACACTAGTTTTTAAAGAGGTCAGGAAATTATTTCTAATTGGCAACTGGTTATAATGTTCCAATATTCAAAAAGCATAGTCTTACCTCTAAATGATCCATATCCAACTGTAACTGAATAAAAAGTTATACAAAAACTGTATTTTGAATTGCTTTCTGTTTATGGGTAGCATTCTGTTAACAGTTTCCTTCATGGAATCAGTAATTTGGAGTTTTAACTATGTCACAGTTTGGGTTCAGAACTCTTGAGGATGGTTCTGATAGGTCAACAACTCATGCTTAACATTCTGTACACAAATCGTGATACAGTAAAAACTCCAAATTAACTGTTCCAGCAAGAGAACTGTACAACATGTTGTCCCTAAAAAGAAAACAATTGAAAATACAGTCTTTCGCATTGGGGTTTATTCAGGTAGAGCAGTATGTGGATAATCTGGAGATACGAATTTCATTTCTGTTTATATGAACATTACAGATTGTTGCCAATTAGCACAAATTTCTTGTCTCCTTTAAGTCAATGCCCTTGACTTAAAATAGTTTAAAAAAATTCAATAAAATACGTTCTTAATGTTCAGGAAATCTGGCTACTGACCTTTGACCCTGTGATGATTCCTCCAACCCCGCACTCCCTTGGCTTACAAAGAAAGACAGTATCATAGACTCGCAGCCCATTAGCCATATTTTTCCTGTGCGCTGAGGCTGTTTATAAAATGGGGTTTAAAAAAACTGACCATATCCAACATCTTCACTGGTTAAAACACATCACCTGACCATTGATTGATTACCTAGAAAGTGCACAGTTTGTAACTAGCCAGCCCTAATCTACCAAGAAACAACCTAACTAAATTACAATGAAACTTTTTTCATTAAGATAAAAATGTTTTCCACTTTTTAAACACAAAAATCCACAAGAAGGTCAGGTTTATTCAAAATAAATGCATTTTCCGGGTTCATTCAAAGGCATTTGGCCTTTGTTACCAAACTCACATATTCCACCTAGCAACAACCTTAACTAAAGGAAAATTAAACCGTGTTCCATTAAAAAACATTTTCCATTTTATAAGTGCAATAATCCACTCCAGGACATGGGTTTCTTGAGAATTTCCCACGTGCACTGAAAGCCGTTGACCTTCTACCTTCCAATTAGCCCAGGGTGTGCATTATGTCTCTTGAAACGCATGCCCTGTAAAGGATTACTGCTTTCCTATTGAACATTTCAGCTGCTTTATGTTGGAAAATTAAAAATACCATGAAATGCAGCCACAGCAATGATGGGCAATTAATTTATCCTTCAGATGAATCGCCCATTCATTATTTTCTTGCTCACCAGGTACTGTGGCCATTTCTGACTATGCACTTCCCATGGATTTCTTATTGTGCTGTACTGCACCTTACTCTCTGAACTTACAACTGTTTAATATTTATCCTAATTTGTACTATGTGCTGTTCAAAGATTTTGCTTACAGGCAGTGTGCTACTGTTCTTTACTATGAACCCCCCCATTCCCCGGTCGCATCTGGAAATGAGCCTTGGCTCAGTGTGCCTCTCCGGTCCCTATCTTCACCCCCGCCCCACTAAGTTACTCCTGCATCCTACCTGAAATGGAAATGAAAACTGCTTCACCATTGGGGATTCCAGATTCTTTATTCAAGAACTGTGGGATACTTGGACTCCAGTCAGCAAAAGCCCTGGCAAGACTGCTAAGTTACACGTGGTAAGTAAATTGCAATTACGTTATGGATTCATCAGCGCACTGTGGTGTGAAATATAAAGCTGATATGTAATATCTGCAGGTCAGTGTTCATCCACACCAGGACATTCCAAGCAATGATGTGTTAACACAACTATAAATTACAGCAGGGCACAAAACTGGCACTAGCCCACCACAGCCCAACAGATGTTTTGAGCTAGTAAAATACTTTGTTAATTAGCTTGGTTAGCATATTCTGAGCAAGGCATCCTCTACCCTCAGTTGGCATCTGGTATTCACCCATTTGAGCCATTTCTGGGATGCACTTCCATCCCATACTAGGGACCAGCAAAGTGTGGCCATTCTACCATAGTATGAGAGAATTCTGAAGCAGAAAGCCAGATGTACCTGAAGATGCCCAACCACTATGCATCCAATACCTCATGGACACAGCAGATGCTTTCCACTAAACTATTCGTGTTCCTATAGGTTACAGTAACTGGCAGCCTGTTGTCTACCCTCCCCATCCCACCTCTTCAGTATCCCAAAAACGATGTTTGGACCACTAGAAGATCTATGGAGTGGGAACATTTTTACAGCCTTTAATCCTTGCTGGCTGGGGGGTAGAAACGTTAATATGAATTCATATATTCCAATGAGAATACTGTCCTCCCAGCATAAACTACACAGCTGGGACATGCGGGCCAGTATGCTTAAGAATTTTATAATAAATTAATTAAAATAAATAAAACATTACAGAGCCACCGATGCCGCAAGACAAACTTTGAAAAACATAATATTTGGGCACAAAGCAGCTTACAGTTCTCATTAACTCTGCCTTTTTTCTTATTTCCCATTATCTATTACTGAGGTTATATGGATGAAAACAGGATAGTTGTTCCTTGAGGGTTCATCGGCTCCCTATTGCTTCTTCTTGACCTGATGTCATAATATTCTGCTTGTGACATCACAGCGACTCCCATGACAACAGACTGTGATGTTAAAACCAAACATTATCATTTCAAGTAAGGGATAAGCTATAGAGGCAGACTGACCGTAGACGATAAAGACCTTGTTTAGAGGGAATTTCTTCAGTAATAAATAGTGGAGAGGAGAATTCCATTGAAAATAAATGAAACGGAAGCTGAATATGTCTAAATATTATGTTTTCCAAAGTTGTCAGCTTTTCTTTAAGGCTAAACTTTAGGGGGAACCAACTAGGCTTGAATGCCACCAGTGTGGTAACTAAGGCTGTATTTCAACCGGCAATGAAAACTGGATGTACGGGGGGGGGGCTCTAGTTTTCTGCCCTAAACTGAAGAAGGAAAACTTGACAATTGCAGAACATAAACGTCAGGTGGGATGTATGCAATGTTCACAAGACAAGTCTAGTGGTAGACGTGTTCTATCCTTTCCTCCTCCCACCAAACGCACTTCAAGGCTTACACACTATGTGTTTCCTCTCCCTGCTTCCACTTCTTTTTTCCGTACTTTCCATGTTTAAATTTCGACCTCTGTGACACTCCCACCCCTTTCTTGTTTCTTTCCCAGAGATCCACAGCCCACTTCTTCCTTGAGGAAGCACTTTAACTGTGAAACTGTCGAGAGTGTTGGCATGCACTGGGGTGGTCCTGCTCTTTTCTAAGCCTGTGTCATACTAATTCTAACTCTGTTTGTGCAATAAATGGATTTTTTTGTCGAATCATGAGTGATGGTGCTCATATCTATTTTTTTTTGCCGATACTGCATTCATCAGGCACAGCCATCCAAGGACGGCCTTTATTAGTTAACTGCCTCACTGTGAATACAAAAAAATTCAGTCAGAGAAAAAAACATGCGCACTATTTAGAAGAGAGGTAACTGGGTCTCTGTTAGAACTCCACAAAACAGCAAAGCTTTCTTTGTACAAAGACCAATAAAAGCTGAGCACTGGGTGCAGGTTAGGCTCAAGTAACTCCACCAACATGTAGAAATAATTACCTTAAGTCAAATGTTATTGTGCAAATTGATTTTTGTGCAAAGTTTACATTATAAGATGCATCACAAAAGGCAAAAATTACAAAAAAGCACAAAGCACAGGGCATACATATACAGACCTGCCCCACGACTGATAGACCAGCCAGTCACCCACTAACCCCAGCGCTTTGGCGCAAGCCTTCCTCAGGGGGTGCACCTTATAATGTATACTTTGCACAAAAATCAATCTGCACAATAAGATTTGGCTTAAGGTAATTATTTATACATGTTGGTGGAGTTACTTGAGCCGAACCAGCACCCAGTGCTCACCTTTTATTTGTCTTAGTACAAAGGAAGCCTAATTTTGAATTCACCTGTGACTAAGGTCTGTTGCAGTTCTTTGCATACCGATTTTACAAGCGCAAAATGTCCTTCTGTTACACAGAAACTCCTCAGACCACTTCACAGTTTGGGCTGTAAGCCATGCAAATTACTGAATTCCATCGCAGTCACCCGGTGTGATTCGATTATGACGTGCTGCCTTCACTATTTGCAGTTCAGTCTTCATATTAAGGATTAGGAAAGTTCAGGGCTCCAGGCCAGTTGAATTGTTTTTTTTTGTTGTTGCTTTTTTTATTTCCTCGTTGAAACCACTAGGGCTCCAGAAATTGTGATCAGTTTGATTATTAGACCAAATAACCCCTTTAGTAAGTTTTTATTAACGGGTCTTTGATTTCCCTAGGTCAACCTTATTAATATATCAATCCAGTGTCATGCTGCCTATGGCTCCATCTTTCAAAAATCTTCATAATGGGTTTTTGTGACCAATAATATTCAACAATATCTCACATATGTTGTAACACACAGTAATAAGCTACCTATCCTACGTATTTGTTATGTTATGTAACATACTTCTTGTCCTGTATGTATTTTTTGGGCTATACCTGTTCTGTTGCCAGCTTTATGGCCTGGGTCATACATGAAAATAGTCACTGGGACCAGTGCCCCCACCTGGTGAACAAATGAATAAATCATTATCTTGGTCACTGTTTCTCTTATTTCCTTCTCATGTGACATCTACTTCATGTAAAATGTTTACTTTTCAACATGAACATGTGTATCAAAGAATGAAATTCCTTGCCTAGCTGGTTGGTGGTTGGAGGTAGCGTGCTGCGTTAGCACACAGGACAGCTAGGTTAATGCTACAAATTAGACTCCCTTACCAGGTCAGAGAATCCTGGGGAGCACTAGCAGCACCCCTCCCTTCCCCAGAAGTCTTTTGATACTTTGTGTCATGCATCTGTTCATTGGTTTTACTGCAATGAACTGTCCCCACTGCTCAATAGAGTAACATGTTGTATTTGATAATGCAGTTATTGCAAATTGTTACTTTTTTTTGAACCTGTAAAAACTTCAAAGTGATTCTAGAAGGTTGCCAAAAGAAATAAATAAATAAAAATCCATTAATGGGCTAGGGGAATGGCGCTACCTCATTATCATCTACTATGGCCGGTTTAGGAGTAGGCTTTTAAGTAACGGTGTTGGCCTCTCCCCAGTATAGGCAGGTGAAGCTGGAAGAGATCCTATACAGGTGGAGGTGGGAGCAGTTAAAAACAGTGAGGAGGGAAGAGACCTGGTCCAATGGCCACTTGCCATACTGGCAACCCAGATTCATGCTCCAAGTACAAGTCAGTACAGGTTGCACTGCGGGGAGGCAAGACGCTGCAGATGCATCTTCCCAGAAACTACTAGTCTCTGGAGGAAGGTCAGTTTGCCCTCTCCGTCACTGCCCGATGGCACCCCATGAAGCAGTACACACGTGGCACTACTGAGAGGTGGGGAGCCAAACTGTTCTATGGCTGCATGCCAATGGGTCTGTTTGGAGCCTTGTCAGTGATGTCGGGGGGGGGGGGGCAGAAAATCCAGAGGAAAATGAAGGCCCAGGTTCTCGAGCTCCACCCCATTCCATGGCCATGCTGCATCCTGTTCTGAAGGCAGATGCCCCCGAAAGCCTCGCCTTGGTTATAGGAATGCCATCTCTTGCATTCTTTTGGTTTAAGAACTGTTCCTCAGCTGGCCCGGTGGCACTGAGGGTTGAGGCACTGGTCGCCACACTTCGTTCCACGCCGACCCGAGTTCGGGAGCGAGCTCGGGTGTCGTGGGTCGGCAGAAAGGGAGATGGACTGAGCACCTGCAGGGCTGCTCTCCTCTCCTTGGGGAAGGGCATGGGATTGTTCGGCACTCTGGCGGCCCCTGGTGGAGACCGGGGGTGCCACAGAGTGTCTAAGCTGCATGTAAGGGAGCGTGGCTGACACAGGCAGGGTCACCATGTGCCACAGCATCCTGGGCACCTATAAGAGGAGAAGGAGAGAAATACCACTCCAGCGTGGACAGGCAACGGCCCTGCCAGAGCCACCGTCACATGTCCAATGCTGGTTCCCCACCACTGCCCCCATGCGGTCTCTCCAGTTGCCGTCCCCCGACCCAGGGAACCAAGACGAAGTTGAAGATGGCATGGGACCACAGCAGGTGGTAGAGCGAGTCGGTGAGAGCACTGTCCTGAGAAAGTTCTAAGCTAGAGGGCCAGAAAGAGAAGTGAAAACAAAAAACAATGGTTCTCCTCAATTAAGGAACATGCAAGGAGAACCTCTTGAGTGTGCAGATGCCTCTGTGTCCATATTCAGGACTGTCATTAACTTTCTGTATTTTGGGAGTTTGGGACTCCCTAAATAGTTATGGATCCTGTAACAAATTACCGCTCTTCGGTAGTGTTTCTTTGGATATCTACGTTACGTCCCACTCCAATGCGGCTAGGCAGCAGGCAGCAGCGTGTGCATCCTGAGAAGCCAGCCAGCAGTACACCCTGGGGACCCTACACAGCAACAGCTGTGGGTCCCAATGGTCTGCTGGTGCCCCAAGGATGCAGGGCCCCATGTTCCCAAGAGCCCTGCATATTTCTATATAGATTTAAACACAGATGTACGTGGGGAGATATTCCTGTTTATGTACCAATGGGTGGTATCTTACAAGCAGCTGGCTGCTCTGCACTTATGTAAGGTTTGCTTGGATAACTGGTTTCTAGCAGCTCCGCACTCTTTGTGGTAAAGTCTTGGCTGACTCTATGGAAAGTTATACCACAAGGCCCTTTTGGTCACACACAGCACGTCTGTTTTGCTTTTATTTTTAGTTTTATTATACGTATATAGTCTATGAGGGTTAGCTGGTAAGAACCAGGTTTTTTGAGAATGGGAGTGGAATACAGCAGGGCAGCAGCTGTCTTGATGTGGTACTAAGCACTATACATATTTTTTTTTTCTGTTCAGCAGAAAAAAATTATTTTTTCATACTATAGAATAGTGCAGAATTCATCAAACATAAGCTTGCATGGTGCTAAAACTGTGAAAAAAGCAGGAAGGTAAGACACAGCAAGGGAAAGGCACAGTAATAGAACTGAATGAAGCTACTAGAGTACTCTCATGGTGTTTATAGATACCCCTCTACCTTTTTACATCACGCAACACAAAGCTATTTTATTTAGTATGTTTCATATAAAGGTATCCCACAATGCACCACAGTACGAAGTTTGAATTACAAGAACACATTGGGATTTGGAGCTAAATGGATTAACAAGTTCATAAAGTTAACAGCAAACTGTGTAGTGACGTTTAAGAGACAAAAAATGTCCGAAAGCAGACGAGAACCAATAACTAACTGATATCTGAACAGCTGGGCAGAAACAAGTTGTCAGGAAGATACAGGAAGGTCATTCTATGATGGCACTGTAAGAAGATCTGCATCAGAAGAACAAAGAGAATGAGAAAGAGAGTAAAGGTGTATAAGATCAGTCAGCTACCCACAGCTAGAAGTAGTGTGGTCTAGTGGCCAGTATATCAGGTTGGGAACTAGGCTAGAAGGTTTAAACCCCACAGGAGCCAAAACAAATGAAAAGGTACCGAGATGTGCTACAACAAATCGTTTTGAATGAATCGAGTGCAATTTTTTAATTGTCTGTTTTGCAGTTATGCAGGGCTATCTGTAGCTTTTGTATCTTCGGGGGTTCAGGACTCCCAAAAGGAAAAATTGAGGGTCCCGGACAAAATTCTGAAAATCCTGTAGAGTTCCTGCAGAGCTGCTATGTTCCACTACAGTGCAGGTAGGCAGATGGCAGCAGACGGTGTGTCCTGAGAAGCCAGCACTGTATCCCAAGGATCCTTCAAACAGATGGAAGCACGTCCTAATGGGCTACCGGCCCATATCCCAGACAGCCCTGGCTATGTAAACATCTGACTAGGGCGTTCTGTATCTTTTACTCCCCAGGACATCCAGAACTCCCAAATCAGCAACCCAGAACAAAATCCAAATAGTTCAGCAGAGCTCCTCTTGCACCCTTTTGTGAATCCTGACCATTGGGAGTGGATGCCAGACAGCGAGCTGTGTGTCCTCAGGGCTTTCAGTAGGATTTGTTTTAATCAGAGGGTCCTGGACTCTCTGAAAAACAATACGGGGTCCTAAATAAAAGTCTGAGTCCCCCAGAATTTTGTGAGGGTCCCCAAAGAAGTGTCGCACCACTGCTGACCCCATTGTCTCAACTGCCAAATGTCACACAGTGCTGTAAACTACCAAGAAACATCTTGCAAAATGCTTAGTTTACATGCCAGTCTGTCAGACCCCTTCCCACGAAGTCCTTCAGTAAACAGCCCACAACCATCTACAACACCCCTCCTTCAATAACCCCCAACTCATCTGAGTCCCACTATCCACATCCTAAAAAACACCCATCTGAGTCCCGCCACGCTCCCCACCCAGCCCTTAATTATTCGTTTTAGATGGTCGAAGCATCCCCGGCCCGTTGGAGAGAGACTGAGGAGAGTGTACTACCCCAGTGGGATTATCAAAGGCTTATTATTTATAAAAATCCACCCCCACTAGGCCAACTGACTCAAAATCCCTGCATCATACACCAAATCCGGGCCTGGTATCCAGCACGTAAATCCCCAGGGATTACCTCTTTTCTGGTGTTGATTTGTCCGATAGATTTATTGGAAAATTTCCCTCCAGCTGTAATTGATCACATACTTCATAACTGGAGACATACTCATCTTATAAAACTCTCACAGCTCCAGGTGGGACCCCTTTTTAAGGAATTCGGGGAGATCAGACGAGAAGTTTGTCTACGCCAAGTGGATTTTTTTCCACTACCTACAATTACGACACTATTTTGAGGATCTCCCCCTGACTGTCCGCACCCCGGGGGAACACCCTCATATGGTTCATCTGCTCCAACAAACATTAAAATCCAAGACGTTATTACATCCCATCTCAGCCCTGTATAAGTCCCTGATGGAAACAACAGGTGGAAATACAGTGGCTCTAAGACAGAAATGGAGTGATGAACTGGGTATACAAATATCACCACAGCAGTGGGGCATAATATGCCACTCAACATCGAGAATCACCTACTCACATACATGGAGACTGTTCTCTTGGCAGCTGCTAGTAAGATTTTTCCGCACGCCAGCAATAACCTCACACTACTGTGATACAGGATCCACAGCTTGCTGGCGCCAATGTGGGGAAACTAAAGCCCATCATTCCCATATCCTGTGGTCATGCTCAAAGTTACAGCTATTCCTACAGAGCTTATTTAAGGACTTTGAGGAGCTCTTTGGGCATGCCCCCCCCCCCAATTGGGGAGTTCTTTATCTTGCATGTCTTTCCACAGGAGTTACGAGACCCCCACTGCAAGTATCTACTGTGAATTTTTCTCCTTGCAGCGATGAAGGCCATCACCAAGTGTTGGATAACTACATCGATACTCACACTCTCGGACTGGAGGGAGACAGTCAACCTTATATACAGATCCGAGAGAATTACATATAAAATTAAATGAAAAAGCAGACCTTCGTTCTATAAAGTGGAGAAGATGGATAATGCACGTCATGGTCAAGACCCACACTTCATACCCTAGTAGCTCCCACCACCTACTAGTCGAGCCAGATCCACCATATCAGGCATAGTGTCCAATACTCAAGATATGAAGATAGTATTATAATACGGTGCACGGTTCACATTTAGAGGGCTGGGGAAGTGTAGCAGAAACCAAACACCAGGGGAGATGGAACCAGGGATGGAAGAGAGGGAAGAGCATAGGAGGAAGGATCCCGGAGAGAGACAAGGAGTGACAGTTGGGAAGGGCAGACTAGACATGCAAAGAGGGTTGAGCCCCTCAGATAAGACTATGTCACACAACTGATGTATAATACAATAAACTTATATGAACTGTGACTTTCCATAAACAATTAATCACAATGATGTATAATGTGACTGTATAAATGATAAAATCATCAATAAAGATTATATTTGCAAAAACACAAAATTACTGGTTTTACAGCCTGCTACTTAATTTTCAATACATATCTTAATCTATCATGCTGTGCGGCGATCCTCAGCTTTCTTTTCTCACCGGCAGACCTGAACAGATGCTGGTACTCTCGCCCCATCGCTCAAAGCACACTGGGGTGAGATTACCCGCATTCCAGCCCAACAGTGAGAAAAGAAAGTTGAAGACCGATGCACTTCCCTAAGATTCCCTTATGCCTATCCCATGCATTCTTGAATCCCACCACTGCCATCACCCCCACCTCCTCCTCTGGAAGACTATTCCAGGAACCCACCACTCCTTCTCTGAAGAAGTTCTTCCTCACCTCTCTCCTAAATCTATCCCCTCATTTCTTATCATGCCCCTTTGTCCTTAAGCACTTTTTTCTGAAAAAGACTTCCCTCTCATACCTTGTTTATCCCTGTGAGGTATTTAAAGGTAAAGGCCTCTATCATACCCCCCCCCCCACTCTCGCCCCTCTCTTCTAGGATATACATATTTAGGTCCATTAATATCTCCTTGTAGGGCTTCCGATGCAGACCCTGCGCCATTACAGTGGTGGTGCAACCCGTTTGTGCCACTCAGCATACAGAATATGCATTTGCATAATTAAGCTAAGAAACAATGGTGTTGGGGGAACTCCACCACGGCCACAGCTCAACAGCTCTGTGCAATAAGGAACAGAGAATGTGGTAAGCGCCTGGAGTAGGTGGACAGGGCTAGTCAGACAAGGGCAGGCCCAGTGCAGTAGAAGGAGAAACAAATAATGAAAACAAATACATAACACACACAAAAAAAAAAAAAAAAAAAAGGATCGCATTTTCCCCAATCTACCATAGTTACTTTTCCACACCAGTGCATGGACACACACATAGCTGATGCTGCATTGTAACTAAGTATTAGTTATATTTATAACACATGGAAAAATCATAACACATCAAAATACAACCCGTGTTAAATGTAACTAAGAGATGAGAGTTGCAGCACTTCTCGAAAAAAATGATGGTAACCTAAAATATGAATGACCATGTCTCTCTGAACTGTCCTAGTTTGCCAGACAACAATAGTTACAGTTTCACAGTTTTGTGTTGCCACGGTTCTGCCAGGTGGCATTATGTTCCGGGGGGCAACAGGGTTAGTCACTGGGGGCCCTTGGGTTACCTCAGTGAGCATTCTGTTGGCATTATGATGCATAGTTAGACGGTTCTGTCCAGTCCAATGATGTCTCTTGTGTGATCTTTCAACAGCGCAAAGGGAATGACAAATAAATTTCAAAAAACATGACATTTGAAAGACTGATGGCCTGCACAACTGCTATCTGGGGGCCCAAAGAGAAGGGAGACCCCAGCAACTGCTGGGACTGAGGATGCCTACGGCTGGCCCTGGGTGCCTGCAAATTCAGTCATTCTTCAAAATGTGTTTAACATTGTGCCTGACGTGTCAGGGATGCCTATGACTTAGCCCCCCTCCTCAAACTCACTTCACACACCACTCAAATATTTACTACAATGCAGTTTATGCCTGCACTTTTTGCTATACAAACATATGTTTTGCAGTGTGTGTATTCTGTTTTCCCTTCTCTCAGGTTGCACCTGGAAACAAGCCTAGGCTCACTGTGCCTTTCCCAGTCACCAATTTTCAAATAAATTTCCCTCTAGTGACTTTGAATTGCCAACCTGACGTCAGTTTCAACACCATCTCTTCCTGACACCAGCCAACACCTCTCAGAGCAAAGTTCTTCTTATACTAAAAAGTGGTGCCAAGGCTAGTGGGTACCTATGATGTGCTGTCCTACTCTTGTGCAACAGTGTACTACTTTGGTAGCAGTAGCATGCAAAACTGTAGCCATGTTCCCACTACATCTGTGCACAGAGACCCAAATACACACGCATATGCACACAGACACAACTTCACACACAATAACATAACACAAACACACAACAGAGACAGACAGATCCAACAAATCACAGAAGTACATAGAAACAAAACACACATCACAGCAGAGACCACACACACACACACACACACACCCCACCACAGGATATGCAACAGACCCAAACCACATGTCAGAAACACAACAGACAGACATAAATGCACCAGTGGCACGAAACAGGGATACAAGAAGCACACATAATTACAGCCTGAAAACATATACACAAATACGCGACATAACAAACACACCTCATAACACACAGATACACATCACACATAACATACAGTTACACGTCACACACACCACATAGACACACTACACACAGATAAAACACACCAGAGACGCAGCTCGCGCTTGACATAAAACAAAACACACAGCACCAGAAACACAGTTCGCAGTGACATCAAACACAAGAAGCGCATGTGGAGACACACCACTCACAGAGCCCCCAGAGCTCTTTCCCTTGATTACTACCCCCGCCCCCGCCGGCAGTAGGTTTCAGACACTGGAACTCACCAGTGCGCGACTGTCCCAACCGGGGAAACACGAGCGAGCCGGTCCGAGTCTCACGTACCAGCTCGCCATCCAAGGTCACTCGCACAACGACTCCAGCCGCCCGGACAAACAAACGGCAGCGGTGAGCACGAGTCTGTGAGGCCAGCCGGGAATACGGAACCCTGTGCACGAGCACTGCGGAAACACTACTCTTCCCAGACCTGAGGAGAAGGCGTAGCACGCGCGGCTGACAGGCGCATCACTTCCGGCAGCAACACTGGGCGCGGGAAGGAGGAGGAGCGGGCCTCGTGGGGTTAGGGTTACCACCTGTCCTGACTTGGGCAGCTGTGTCCTGCAAATAAACATGAAAAATACTACATGTACTGATTTTATAGTAGAAAAATATTTTTTAACTTTCCACTAAATGTTGCAAAAAAATAAAATACCTTAAAATGCTAAGAAATAATAGAAGCAACTAAAATACTACAATACTTAGCCTTAATTCTGATTACATAGAGAAAACAAATCTGTTGCATTGGTCGTGGTTACTTACTGTCCTGCGAAAAATCATGTTTCAGTAAGAAATGTCCCACTTTGGGCTTCTTAAAAGGTGGTAACCCCAGGGGTTTCTTATTTATTTGTTTAAGAGAATTTGAAATACAATCCTTCCAGTCATTGACTCCTTTGCAAAGGCTCCAGGTGGTCAGTACCAAAGAACAAACGTAACATTTGTTAGTATTTATACACAGCTCACATAGTACAGTGTGTAAACATTGCGTCAAGTATCTGAAGTAGTCCTTTGGTCTAGGTTATGATACCTGGTAGATTACCGTTTCGGAGTGTCCTAAGTGAACCCCAAGACAGAGTGTATATACAGTGTGATCGAGGGACTTTGAGGATGCAGTCAGGATTAAGGTTAGAACAGATATGTTGCAAATTGTATTGGAAAATAAAAACAAATATTATTAAGAAACAAATGGTCTCCTGGGGTTTATTTTTATTTAAAAGTTTCACCAGGAAGGCATACAGAGCAGAATTGCTAGTTTCCTGATGCGCCCTGGGGTGAGGGGGAGAGGAGTAACAGTAACTTTCAACAGGCAAATGTAACAGCATCAATGCTGTATAATACACATACAATAAGTAATAAACTTCAGAACTGTAAGTTATCGTCGCAGAACAGAAAAGAAGGTGTTTGTTCTTACATAGACCAGCCTCTCACGTTTTCGGACCCTTTCCAGAATTCTTATGTGATATTGTATGTTCGGCAATGTACCATTACTGTGCTTGTTTCACGCTGTTTATGTTTACTGCTTTATTGTAAATTGTATGCCGCTGATCCAGTCTGTTTATTTGTACTTGTTTGACTTCATTATGCTGGAACTCGCTTATTATGTTGCCTTGTAATGTTCCTGACGTGGAACCTTTGTAAAAGAGCACTTGTGCTCAAAGGTATTTTCAGTAAATAATGCTTGACTGTATTTTGAAAGTTGTAACATTTGAACAATTAATACAGTTCTGTGTTGCTACAAATTACATATCGATATAGTGTATTAAAACTGACAGGACTGTAAAAATTACAGTGAGCCTTTTTTTTTTTTTACAGTGAAATGAAACATTTTATGTTTCGATATATGGTCACTGTACTAATATGCATCTGCTTAGCTGACTCCAAATAGTCTGTAGCCCTAATGGTTCCAAAGTTATCAAATTTTAATTTTTTTAAATATATTTTATTGGTTTTATTTCACAAAAATACCAATACAAAAGCGAAAGTACATTCCAAAAAATGTATACAGTACGGTAAGCAGTAAGAGATGGTGAATTTACTTTACACATTTCTGTATTTACAAATCTATTCCTAGTTCCATTTAACTTAACCTATTTAAAAAAAATTGCTTGAGTAATAATAGCAGGTCCTTTTTGTAATTAATAACAGAACCTAAACTCCAACTGGAAGTAACAAAGCACTCTATACTAATAAATTTGTCACAGGTTAAAACACAATTTTAATTATGTCACTCTACTTCCCCCACCTGACCTACCCACATTCCATTGCTTCTCCCACTATAATAGAGTTGATTTTCTGCTTAAAAACTCTTTGAGGCTAACCAGTGCTTGTCATATGTGGCCATATTGCCTCTACATCTGCATATCAGTTTTTCCATGATCACACATTCCGGCAATTGTCTAACCCCCACCCAGCTCTGAGGGGGTTCCTCCTGTTTCCAATTAGAGAGGATACCCAGTTTCCCACGGATAATAGCATTATATATAATTTTCCTTTGCCGCTATCTAATACCTGCAATTATTTCCAGAACACCCAACAGTATTGCTCTAAGACTCTAGAATGTAGCTCTACTGGGGTGGATAAGACCTGTGAGAGGATGCTTTCTGTTTCTTGCCAGTATGTTTTCATATGTGGGCAATTGACCATCATGTGCAGTAAATTCCCCATTGTGAGCCTCACGCCTGGGATGACAGCCATCATAGTCTGGTGAAAATTTAGACAGCCGCTCTGGAGTATAACAAACTTGGTGAAGTGTGAAATATTGAATTTGCTTGAGATCGGTAATGTCCTCTACCTCTCTTGAATAAAGTCTGCTCAGTCTTCTGTAATATCTTCCTGTAGTACGACCTGCCATTTTCTGTAAGGGAGGCTTGTTTATCCAGGATTCCCCTGACTAGATATTTATACAGTGCAGCCATCAATTCCTTGGAGTCATGCATTGAATATAGAATGGCAGTGGACCCACCAGTAGGCTCAGCTCCCACACCCCAGTCCCCCACTTGGCTCCAGGAACTTACCTCAGGCGATGATCCTCCCAGGTTTGTCCCCCAGGGTGGGGCCGCAGAGCAGGCATACCCCCCCAAAATTCTGAACCAGGTTTTCCCCCCGTTGCCAGGATACCTCCCTGACTTGCCCCCAGGGTGGGACCACAGAGTCAGGATGCCCAATGGAACACTAAACTTAGTCACCAGCTGAGTGCCACAAGGTGGACCGGGGCATCATTCATGGGGGCCAGTATTTTCAATGCATTATCCCTAATAGACATGGCATGCAATGATGTGGGGCACTGAAGTACCATTGTCTGGCATACCTCCCCACAGTTTAGGCTGTGGCAGTTGCTCCCCCTGGCCTCCACCAGAGGTCAGTCATGCGCCAGATACTCACCCACCCTCCTCATGGAGGAGAGCAGTCCATAGCATGTTCAATCCTCCTCCAGCCAGTCCTCCAACTCCGGGTCTGTTCTTGAACCTGGCGTGAGTGGAAGCCTTGCCATTGCACTGGCAGGCCAGCTGCCAGAAGGTCCATGAAGCGTGGGCCCCAGACCCTCTGCCAGATAGTGCCTGATTTGTATATGCTTGAAAAGGTGTGTTTACGGAATACCATAGTACTGAGCGAGGTCCAGAAATGATTTGCGATACTCTTCCCTTAAGTGACCCAGTAAGCTAACCCTCTTTTTCCTCCCAGTACTTTAAGGCTAGAGTCTTTAAAAAGTTCAGGATGAAGTGGGTTCCTCCATAGTGGCGTGATATTAGTGTACCTTGAATCCACTCCAGTTGGGTGATGGATCTTGTACCGTGTTCTAAGGAGGCATTGGATAATCATGTTATTACCAACCACACCATAGCGCCATCCATGTGATGAGTAGAAAAGGCTGGTTAGTCTGTCACAATTAGTAAGCTTTTTTCAAGAATCCCTTTATTAGCACAGCCTTGTTATCACATTGTAAAGAAAATATATTTTGAAAGGTCTAACTCTAGAACTGTTTGGACTAGTAACTTTATTTTTTCAAGTGAAAGCTAGGAGTCCAGCTGTTAAGATGTGGTGTCGTTATATTGTTTTTACGTAACAGTAGTTATGTTATCAATACAAAAACAGGCAGTTTTCTTTAGCTATCTCAATATCTGTTTACATCACGACAGAAGTTTTTTTTTTGTGTAAAATAAATGTTATCGATATACTTTTTCCATAAAGATGAAGTATATCAATATACTTTTTTAATAATGATATGGCAAATTTCATGACAGTTTTAAAAATAAAATTAAGAAAATAATTTTGTTGCACTTTTTCTTAATTTTGGTGTTGGTCCCAAGTGTAATACCCATAAACATTCATCTTATACTTTAAATTGCGTCACTAACATTTCACTCTCCCCCCAGCAGTACCAATTTTTCCTTGCTTTCGCAGGCTTTGCCTGCAAAAGCATCATAAGATAATAAAGTTCTGTGATTTCAGTACTCGGTGTAACTAGGATTACTCTGGGCACACCTGCCCAGAAAACAGGAACAATGCTTGCAAACATCAGGGGCACACAACTGATATTGTCAGCTCAAGAAGCTGTCAAAACATTTGGCTTAGTGTCGAAACCATTTTCTGATAACTAGCCTGCATGTCTGGCAACCTTTTGTGATCCAAATCCCTAGTTAAGGGACAAGCCAAACTCAGGCGAGACCAAGAATAATTTTAAGGCAAAATCAAGGGTCTCCCTGAAAATCCTCGACAGTTGAGAGGTTAGTGAGGGGTTACCTCTGGTGAAAGTATTACTAACTGTTGTGAGCAAGTCACAAGTGTTTACTCTTGATTCCGCAGAAGAACTTAAACACCTCAGTCATATCCCTTGCGTCCTCTTATCCTCCAGATAATACATATTCAGATTTTCCAGGTGTTCCTCTCCCAGTATCCCAATATCATCATGGCAGCTGCCTCCTCTGCATCGCCACCAGTCTGTTCCTATCTTTTTTTAGGCATAGAATTCAAACTTGTACACAGTCCTTCAAATAAAATTGGACCAGCGATCAGTACAGGGGCATTTTATTTTGTTAGTTGTTTAACCAGGACTAGCACACTAAGCTGAAAGCTTTTTCACAGGTGTGACCTGGGAGCACAGGGAAGTTAAGTGACTTGCTCAGGGTCACACAGTCTGCAAGTGGAAGCTGTGGGATTCAAACCCAGGTCTGGTCTGGTGGATGTCACCAGATTTGCAGCTCAGAGCCTTAAGCAACTGTGCTATACTGCCTCCAAATTATCACTATTATCACATTATCACCTCCATTCTCCTGCTAGTGATCCCCAGTATGCATCCCAGCATCCGATTTGCCTTTCCTGTCGCTTTATTTCATTGTGCTGTTGAAGTATCTGTGATCCTTACCCCCAGGTCCTTTTCCTCCACAGTCCACCACTAAAACTTCAAATTTGAACTGCTATATTTTAGACCATCCTTCGGCTTCTTCACGTCACTTTTTTCTTTATTCTCTTCTTTTGTATTGTTGTTGCATGGCCTCAGAGTACAGGAGGATGCCCCTTGGATGACCATGGAGTGTTTCACTCCACATACCCTCTGTGCTTTCCACCGGCACTATGCGCAACTGCACTATTTTTATTTACTGTATTTTCTTATTATTATTATTCTGTATTGATTGATTTATGATGTTTTAAGCTGGGTTATTTTGATTGTTTGTTGTCTGTATCTTGTCTGTATTTCTGTAAAGTGCTCTGAGCCCCTAGGAAAGAGTGCTGCATAAATAAAAACTACTATTACTACTGTGCTATGGCCTTGTAGGTACATTGCTATCCCTGTGGGGGAAAACAAGCTTCCTGGCCCAGTGGTGTAACCAGGAAAATAGAATCTGTAAGCCAGAACCCTTTGGTGTCTCTGTGCCACCCCCACATTCTAGACATGTCCATATTTGTTACCCGGACTCCTTGTACACTGCATATTATACTTCAGGAGCTGCATAATAAGAGTGAAAAAGTGCAGCAGTGTTTAGTTTTTACATTTAACATTGTGTTTTGTTCAACACACAGCACAACATTCATATTATAACACTAGTAGGGGTAGATATCAGACAGTAGCAGTAACCAAAATCTGTGGTCAGGGACCAGAATGTACCCTCCCAATCAACTTGTAAGTCATGGCTTACTTGGCATATGCATTCCTGCAATGCACAAACCACCACATGGGCCACTGCAGCCACGGAGCATGGCACTTGCCTTCCCTGGCAAAGGAAATGCTGATCGTGGATGGCCTGGGCCCGCTTCTAAACTATGTACTGCCCACATGGTAGCCCAACACACTCTCACTGGGCCGTCAGATGGCCCCATCTTTTTTTTTTTTTTTTTTTTTTAGCAAGTGTTTTTGGTCCCCTGTCCTGCAGGGTAGATATACTGCCTTCTGGCTGTATTGGCTGTCATGGAGAATGAACAGAGGGGACTTAACCCCTTAGTTTCCTCCAGCTGTTAATTCCTCTCCCCATGGGGACTTCAACACCAGGACTAATGACTTGCCACATGTTCCTCAGCATCTCCCCCTTCTTTACACCTCACCTACTGTACTGCCACCTATACGCCTACTGGTGGCAGTGCTAGAGTGAAGCATTCCACCCCTCCCTCCTACCACAGAGCAGGATGAGAAGGAGGGCATCAGCTGGGACACTCAGTCCTCGTCCTCCTCCCGACAGGCCCCAGTGTCCCAGGCTTGTTTTCAAACCCAGGTCACCAGGGTCGCAAATGGCAGTGCTACTGCAGTGCCAGCGAGCAGGCCATCACAATTACATCTTTTATCTGTGAGCGGCAGTCTAGCGATTTTTTTGTACACGTCTGTTATTGCCATGTGGCATCATAAGTAAACCTGTTATTTTGTTTTACTTTTTGTTTACTGATTTATGAATAATGAATATACTAGTACTTCATAAATTATCATTCATAGTTACTAACATATCTTAACAATACATAAAATTCTATTGAATGTGTCCATCATAGGATATTCATTAATACATTAATTTTGTCATCCTGTGAGGTTTGCTTTAAAGTCTGAGTTCAGTTTAGTGACATAAATCTGAAACCAGAACCATTAAAATTACATGAGTAGGACTGATAACTATGTTCTTAACAAAAAAAGGGAAAAATCTGGTAATTTGGCCTATAAGTGGCTAATATGAATCCTTTAAACAATGATGTCTTAACTGTATAGTGGCTTACAAGCTGAGACTGCAATCAAAAACTAACGTTTTAAATGTTCTGTATTACCAGAGCTGCAATATGTTAATTTGCCTTATACATTATTAGGCAAATTATCTGTAGCAGTGAAAATTGTGATTGACTAAGATAAGGGTGCATCTTAGAACACAACCATACACAACAGGAAAAAGTAATCTGGAAAGATGTCTACTGTTCTAAATAAAAGGAAACCTTTTAAAAGGCTGTAAACACTTGAGTCTTTTCACTTAGTGATAATGTGGGCACATTTGCACATACACTGTGCTGATGACAGTGAAACATTCTCAGCGTGGGAAACAGACACAGCAGTCTCATGAAGAAAAGTAAACTCGTTGCTGTTCCATCATTGCTGCGTAGCATGGTGAAAATCCTAGTAGAGTTAATGTCCATGCTTCGGTCAGACAACACCCAAAATAAATAAGGAAAGACTCCGTCCCAAAAGACAAACACAGTTCAAAGCCGTTAATTGTGTGTCACAAAGTATTTCACTGCTCCTCATCTGAATCAGTACTTGTCTTCCAGGCCCTGCAATCCTGTCTCATTGTTTGAACACAATTACCTGTATCTTTTGGATCTGTGAACAGATAGTTTCCCAGCATAAGTAACATGGAGTTAAGCTGGCATCTGTACTTTATGGGTAACCCCCAGCCCTTGTAAGCTGGCACATACTCTGTCTACAGCTGTTCATCTCTCTGTGATGGAAAAGCTCAGGAAAAGACAAATTGGCATTTCTTCCTCTCTGTGTAATTTCCCCCTGCTGTGTAGCTTGCCTCAGAAGATTTTTGTTTCATTGGACCCTGTGGTGGTTTACTATCAGAGATCTGGGTGTGTTTTCCTGCACACTTTTTTTTCCAGAGTGTCACTCAATGCGCTTTTTTAATATTGTGATCCACATCCATTTTCAGTAAAAGTCTTTCAATAAGGTTGCGATTTTGCCACCTGGGTCATCCCCTTCGGCCTTATCCATAAGCCCAATAGCCTGGCGTTGTTGCCCTGCATTTAACTTCCAGTATGTTCAAATCTGAGCCACAAGAGACTATATTTTCTTTAATCTCTCCAACTGAGGATGGGTGTGCCCTGTCTGTCTAATCCTGGGCTTCTTTTCTTTAATAGCAGAGGCTTTAAGTGTATTGTTTACAGCTGTAAGATGCTGACTCAGTGCCCGAGTCTTAGCATCCAAATCCTGCCCAGCCTTTAGGGCCCGAGCGAGCCCAAGATGGTTCCCAGTCTGAGGTAGCAGCCATTGAGGGACCTGGCCGTTGCTCCGTCTGCACATTGGTTCACTCCTGGTCTCGGCTTCTTGCCGTGGCCAACACCTCCTCTTGCATTTTGGCCCATTTTTAAAGAATGCCTGCATGTATAAGCTTCACAGTAAGTCAAAACCATCCCAAGCTTCTGTGCTTCCAGGAGTTATCAAATATAAGTAGCAAGTAAAGTATGCAGAAAAGTCTATTCGTTTGCAAGTTTCAGTTGTTCAGCTTCAGAACTTGAGCTAAAAGCCTGTGCTCTAGCTGGCTGCTAGCTCCACCCCCAAACCCACCCCCCCAGTAGACCTCTTATAAGTCAGAAAATCCTCTGTAATCCTCTTTATACAGATTTCATGTATAAGTTGGTAAGACAAGGGAAAAGCAACTTAAAAAAATATATAGCTACCTAATATATATATATATATATATATATATATATATATATATATATATATACCTAACATCCTTGTCCCTTATTCAGGACCTCCTCTCTCTGTTCTTCCACCGTCACTTGCCCTGTCTTGCCCCTCACTCTCTCTCCTGCCCCCCACTTCCCCCTTTCTCTCCATCCTTTTCATTATTCTTTTCCTTCCCCTACTATCCTAGCTGCTATCCTTGACAATGCTACCTGGCTGCTCCTTGCTTCTTCAGATTTAACTCCCCCATAATTCCTCATCTTCTCACTCCCTGCCTCTACTCACATACTAAACTAATGTTGATTTAATGCTGTTTTTGTATTCTGTATTATAATACCTATTGCTTACATGCTATGTGAAACGTGTCTGTCATTTGCTTGTTTATATGTTTCCCCATATCTGTATGTAACCCCTCCCTGTTGACATGGAATCTTTGTAAATGAGCTGTCTGGCACTCAAAAGTAATTGTAATCCTAGATTGAATAAACAAAAAAAAATAAAAATATATCTTTTCTAGTAAGATGTCATGCTGAGTACACTGTTTACCTGAGTATGTTATGTAGCAGAGACCTCACACCATAATTAAAACATCTGTGCAGGCAATGCGAGTACTCCAGCAAATTGTAAATTTGGGACAGTGTAGTCTAGTGGCTAGAATACCAGCTTGGGGAACTAGGAGGTCCAGGTTCAAATCCCACCGGTTCATTTACTTACTTTGGGACTCTGAACAAGTCACTGAATCTTGAAACTAATAGTATCAGTGCACTGAGCCTGAAGGTTGAGCAGCGGTGCTCTACTACAAATGGGTCAGACTAAGACACAAACTGCAAAATCAGTTCTCGCCTTGCTTGGTGGGCTGGGCTGGAAGGCAACATGCAGCAGCACTCATCCCGTAAGCCACGTGAGCAAAATGACAGGCAGGTTCCAAAGGCTCTGTAAATACCATGCTTTAGTTCATTTTGCATGGCTTAGCTCAGAGGAAAAAAAAAGTGAACTGACTGGTTTTTCTGCTTCAGCAACTATATCAAGAGGTTCCCAGACAGGGAGGACAGTGTTTGCCGTTTGTATGTGAGTCACTTAACTTCTCAATGCACCAGTCCCTCTAGCTGTATAAAATAGGTAAAAGTGGGACCTCTCTGAAAACGAGATACTGCATTCAGGTGGGTTATCCTGGGGGAAATAAACTGTAAGTGATGTGACCACAATTTACAGCAATAATACATCTCTGTGATGTGCTTAGGAATTTTTACACAGGCATTTTTTGGCCTCCAAAATGTGTTCTCAAAAATTCAGAGGAGCAAGCAATTGGAGGAGCCTGCAAAGTATTGCAGCAGGTGGGGCTTTGTCTGGGGGCAGGTCCTGAGACACCTGAACAGTAGGAACCCAGTTAGGACTGCCCAGAAGGGGCTGGGGGGGATAGGTTCCCGGGGGGAGGGAGCTTGTGGTCAGGGACAGGGAGGAGCCAGGCTCCTTAAGAGGGGCTGCACGTACAGCACTAATGTCTGTGATCATTACACATACCTCTACCGAAAGCTACGGAAGTTGAATGGTTTTGGTAAGGTATTTGAAAGTTAAAAGAATTTAACTTTTACATACAGCACTGTTGTGAAAATTGTGATTTCTGTTAAAGGAAAACTGAGCAAAACAGTGCCTGCAATCACCAGGGCTGCAGAACTGCCCAATTAACATACCCTGTAAAGTTTAAAATCACTGCAGCTAACCTTTGCAAAGTTATTATTTGCTTGTAATGTGGTCCTGGATGCGCCATTTCTAAGGTGCCACCACACTGGAAGACAGAGTGTGACCTTACCACCTCCCGGATCATCCTGTCCTTTGCGGAATGCTAGTTCGTGAGGAGCGAGGCACATTTAAACCGAGTAAAACTAAACTATGACCCATGTAGAGGTCTCTGAGCTGTACTTCCGCAAGTAATTCCCATTGAAATTGGAGCAGTGTAAGGTGCTTAAATTTGTTTAGCGCATGCCCGAACTCAGAGCTAGAATTTTTAAAAACAAATTTAAGCACCTTACACTGCTCCGATTTCAACAGGAATTACTTGCAGAAGTACAGCTCAGAAACCTCTACATGGGTCATAGTTTAGTTTTACTCGGTTTAAATGTGCCTCGCTCCTCACGAACTAGCATTCCGCAAAGGACAGGATGATCCGGGAGGTGGTAAGGTCACACTCTGTCTTCCAGAGCAGCGGCACCTTAGAAATGGCGCATCCAGGACCAGATTACAAGCAAATAATAACTTTGCAAAGGTTAGCTGCAGTGATTTTAAACTTTACAGGGTATGTTAATTGGGCAGTTCTGCAGCCCTGGTGATAGCAGGCACTGTTTTGCTCGGTTTTCCTTTAAAAGTTATGGACACAGTTAACTCAGGCTGATGAAGAAGGTCAATACTAGTATCAAATGCTTTCTGTTGGTTTGATGCATACAACAAAAAGAACTCCCAGTGGGGAAAGTAGTAGAACAGAGTAGAATTTCATCAGGGGAAATTTGCTACTGAGGATATTAATCAATCACTTTGTGGTCCTGGTTGCCACAAGAAACACAGATGCTTTACAGGACCAGCCAATGTTGCTGATTATTTAATTACAGAAATGAATGGAGTGGAGGCAGCCTGGAGGCCGGATAGCTGGACAGTTTATCTAAATAATCAAAATTAGGATTGTGTAGTAGTTTTTAGCTGTTTCTAGTGTTTGTTATCAATTTAAAGTAATTTAGTGAAGGTAATTTATTGTCGTAGTACCAACAGCAAACAAGAATTGAGGGCTTGGATTGGGCCTGTAGACCGCATGGCCTGGTAGGGGATCAGGTCTAGAGCCCAGGTCTGGGATATCTTGCAGGCCCCTCCAGCTGGCCAGCTGTTAGTTACTGTACCCATACCTGGGCGCAGACTCAGGGGCGTTCTCAGAGTTTAATGGCAGAGCCTCCATGACCTTGGGATATCGGTTACTCAGGAAGATTGAAAGCAGTTCTTGAATGCCAGCAGGGTATTAACATCCCACCCTGACAAATAAAGAGAGGGGTTGCAATGAGTCAGAATTTACAAGCTGTGAGTGCTTATTACACCTAATAGATTGCTCAGTAAGTTTATTGTGTTTGAAAACATCATGTTAAGGTTTTATACTCAGCATTGTGAGTCTGATGGTTTGCTAAGATTAAAATTATTTGAGGGTTTTCACAGGCCCTTCTGACATAAAACATGGGCCTGACTAACTTCATTATGGGGCTCCTAGGTTGCCAGGAGCAAGTACTAGCTATTTAAAAAAAAAAGGAAAGGGGGGGTAAAATGTCCCACGGTCAATGACCCATGTTGGTGGCAGCAGCATCAGCTTAAGCACTACAAGGGGAGAGTGGCCATGATTTGTTTGTTTGCAGGCATATTGTGAAGGTGAATGGAGATCTCGAACAGCAGCTGGCTGCCCTCGTACGAGGCAAGAGTAAGGCATGGTGGGAGGCGCTGATCAGGAAGAAGGGCAAATATGGGGGAGCAGGACCTTCGGGGCTGCTGCCCCCACCAGAACCCAAGAATCCAGAGGAGGCCAACCCGGGGAAGTAACCAGATAACCTGGCACCGCTGACCCTGCCTGCTGAACCTGTGTCTCTGGCGGGGGTGCTGGGCACATCCCAGGCAAGAGCCAGAGAAGCTGAAGCCCAGTTCAGATGAGACACAGCAGCACCCTCCTCCTCCTCAGAAAAAAGCACGAAGGAAGAGGGATGATCAAGGAGCAGCAGCTGCGGACCAAATAGCGGGTATGCCAGAGTTGGATCAGCTGTCAACTGAGGAGTTGAGAGCTCTACTTAGGAGTGTTGGCGCCCCCAACAGGAACAGGGGGCACCAGCTGAAATGAGGCAGAGAGTGGGCGGCCATGGAAAAAGTGCTGGTAGGGCACAGGAAGGAAATGGAGGCATCGGCACCCATAAGCCTGGGTCTGCCGGGGGGCCTTCCAGTGGGCCAGCCAGCATTGCCGCAGGCGAGGTTGTGGACTCATGAGCAATTGGGGCAGGGTCAACCCATCCTGCCACAAGCAAACTCCTCAGCTGGGAGTGCCGGGCCATGGGTCCCACAGCAGCCAGTCCTCGGGGGTTGGGTCAGCCAACCAATGGGAGGACTCGGGTGTGGCCACGGTGATACCCCATGGGTGGGGGGAGCCTAACATATGGCCTCCGGCGGGAAATCTGAGTCAATCAGGTGTGGAGCAGAAGCTTGACCAGTTGCTGGAATTACTGGCAGACCCGAATAGGGTGCGGCCAGGAGTGGTCCAGGCGGCCCCAGCCGTAGCAGGGATCGGGGACACCAGTGCAGGAGTGGCATCTGCACCACCACCAAGGCTAGAGCAAGAGTCAGTGAGCTTTCTTTTCCTGGCAGAGCCCATTGGGTCGCACTTGCTGGACAAGGTGAGACAACAGATAATCAACGGAGAATACGTTGGCATTTTTGCCCTTCTGAAACCGGCCAAAAGAGCAGGAAAAAGAAAAAAAAGACAAGGAGGGGAACAACGGAGTTGAACAGAAAAGGAAAGCAACTGTGCAGCAGACATTGAAGAACTGAGCCGCAGGGTTAACATTTTACGCAGGGATCCTTACCCAGGGCAGCCCAGGGAAAGCTGACGGATTGTGGGTATACTTTAATAGAATAGTGACCATGCATGCTAGTAAGCCAGGCGGGGGGTGGTTAGAATATGACGAGGAGTGTCGGAGGAGAAAACAGATGGACACAGCACGATCATGGGCAGTCTTGGACCTCCCACTGCTGTGGACGATCGATTTGAGGGGAGGGGTTCAACACACAGACAGTGGTTTCCCGGTGAGGTGCCCCCCATCACCAAGAAAAGGTTATCAATGGGGTAATGGGGAAAAAGGGGAGGGCGGGAAAGGCATTGTTTCAGCTACAACCAGGGGTCATGCAAGACTGAGCTTTGTTGATACAAGCACGAGTGTATGGCGTGCGGGAAACCACACTCATTTCAACAGTGTGGGAAGGCGACAGGGGCAGGGAAGGCAGACAATTTTTGTCCCTTTCAGAAGGGAGGGAAAAAGGCTGCCAACACCGGTCAAGGCGGAAATTATTGAAGGGTGGTTGGTCAACTACCCAGACAGGGTGGCCGCTTGCTCTTTGGCAGACGGTTTCAGGGAGGGGTCCCGTATACCTTACCAAGGCCCAAGGAGGGCATACAAGGCTGACAACCTACGTTCTGCCAAGGAGCAACCAGAGGTCATGCGGGGCAAACTACGGAAAGAGCTGGCCGCGGGTCGGATCAGCGGCCCCTTCTCCTCTCCCCTTGCCCATGGTTCAGGGTGTCACCCATTGGCCTAGTTCCCAAGAAGGTGCCAGGTGAGTTCAGAATGGTAAACCACCTGTCATACCTGGAAGGAGAATCAGTCAACACCTACATCGACCCAGTTGACACTGCGGTGTATTACACGTCATTCGACAGGGCAGTGGAGGTGGTGTGTCGGGCGGGCCAGGGGGCATTGCTGGGGAAGGCTGATATAGAATCAGAATTCCAGCTGTTGCCAGTTTTCCCGGCAGATAGGGAGCTACTGGGCATGAAATTTGATGGTTACTACTATATGGACAACTGCATGCCCATGGGGTGTGCGGTGGCATGTGCGGTTTTTGAGCAATTCAGCACATTCCTGCACTGGGCCCCGGCACAGAAAGCCAAAGTCAACCACATGGTTCATTATTTGGATGACTTTCTGTTTGTGGGGAGGGCTGGCTCGGGGCAATGCGCGCATATCATGGCGGCATTCCACGAGGTGTGCACTGAGCTGGGTGTACCGTTAGCCCAGGACAACACGGAAGGGCCATGCACAAGGCTTTCCTTCCTGGGGATCAAGATTGACATGAGGGAGCAAGTGTTCTGGCTCCCCCAAGACAAGCTGGCGGCCTTGTGCACCCGGCTGGACGTGGTGATGAGGGCGCAGAAAGTCACATTATGGGAGCTCCAGCAACTAGTGGCCATCTCAATTTCACCTACCGGGTAATGCCCATGGGCAGGACATTCATGAGGCACCTGGCAGGCATGGGGCGGGCTGTACAAAACCGCACCATAGAATCCGGGTCACAGCGGCAATGTGGGCGGACCTAGGCTTTTGGCAGACATTTCTGCAAGGCTTCAATGGGATGTCGATGTGGCTGGTGTTGGTGTCCAGTGATGAATTAGAACTCTTCACAGATGCCTCGGGGGGGGCTTGGGCTTTAGGGCTTACCTGCAAGGAAAGTGGTGTGCAGGGCAGTGGCCTCCAGAGTGGATCAGACAAGGCATTACAAGGCAGATAATGGTGATGGAATTCTTCCCCATTGTCATTGCATTGGTGATCTGGGGGGATGTGCTGCAGGACAAGCACATCACATTCAGGTCTGACAACACCGGAGTGGTGTATGCCATCAACAAACATTTGGGGGGCAAGGGCTTGATGGGCAACCTCATGCGGGTGTTTGTCCTCAAGTGTCTGAAGTTGAATACTACCTTTAGGGCAGTGCATGTACCAGGTATTGAAAATGGCATTGCTGACCCTCTTTCTCATTTACAGTTGCAGAGGTTCCGAGAACTGGCACCAGCAGCAGACCAACAGCCCAGGGAAGTCCCACCATTCCTATGGGAGTTGATAACCCAGGGGCCTGGGAGTTGATTGAGAAGGCTCTTGCACCTAGGACGCGTATAGCGTACCAGAGGGGAGTCAACTGTTTTTTGGAGGTCCAACACGCTCAAGGGTGGGCAATGACATGGCCGATCCCAGTTGCACAGCTGTGTGAATATGTGCTGATCAAAAAACAGGTGGGGCTCGCCAGAGCAACAGTCGAACAGCATATTGCTGGCATTGCCTGGTTCCAGAAAGTCAAGGGCTTCCCTGACTCTACAAGGGCATTTGCTCTTAGGAAGATGCTGGGAGGTTGGGCACAGGCAACCCCGAGGGGCACAGACAACAGATGACCTATCAGCCCTGCCATGTTCAAGCAGATCTGGGAAGAATTGCCTAAGGTATGCTCATCCCCTGATGAGACAAGGCTGTTCCGGACAGCGTACTTGGTAGCGTTTTGCAGGGCATTCCAGGTGTCGGAGCTTGTGCAGCCTAGCAAGGCTACTGGGAGACCAATAGCGCTGGCAGAGGCGGACGTGGAGGTCACAATGTCTGGAGTCTTTGTCCGAATCCATAAAAGCAAGACTGATCAGCTTGCCCACGGCGGGTGGTGGTGCCGGCTAGGGGCACCCCATGGGCTCCAATGGGATGTGGGGGCATGGGTACAGGATTATATAACTCAGCTCCTGGCAATGGGGGGGGCCTTCTTCCGTCATGTAGAAGGGAGCCCCCTAACAACGTACCAGTTTAAGCAGGTGTTGCAAAAGACCTTGAGACAGCTGGGCATCCCGGCAGAACACTACAACATGCACTCCTTTAGGATTGGAGCAGCATCACATGCCAGGGCAGAGGGCTTAGCAGATGGGGCAATACAGGCATTGGGTAGATGGAAGTCACAGGCTTTTGAAATATACATAAGGCTACACATGTTATAACTCTCTTTTGCTTTGTTTGGACAGGTGTTGCGGCCTGAACAGAGCAAATCTGGATTTGTGGCCACTCATACATCCATTGGGCGGCTCGCAGGGCGAGGCAGTATCCCAGAGGAAAGAACCTGTTCCTGGCACCTGAGAGGGCAGAGGTGCATTGGTTGGGGAGCGCGGGAAGAGATGGAATGAGTTGATCGCAACACTGCAAGCAAAAGCCCAAGAGAGGAGCAGCCAGATGTTTTAGTCCTTCACTTGGGGGGAAATGATTTGGGGGTTATGCATGCGAGGGAGCTTAAGGAGACGGTCAGGCAGGACCTGGCAAGAGTGAAGCAATGGTGGCCCCAGGTGCGTATAGTTTGGTCAGACATGGTGCAGCGGCAGCAGTGGCGGCATGCCCGGAACATTAGGGCAATAGAGAAGGTGCTCCGGCTGCAGAACGCGGCCATGAGACCAATTATGGATTCCATGGGGGGTCCATAGCAGCGCACCTGGGAGTGTCTGTAAAAGAGCCTGATCTGTATAGCAGAGATGGTGTACATCTATCAGAGAAAGGATTAGACTTGTTTTTGAATGACATACAACGGCCAGTGGTGAGAGTATTAACGTGAGGTGCTTGTGGGGGGTGAGTAGTGAAACTCACCTTGTGGCAGCATGGTAGTCTTGGGACGCTGTGGAGGGGGTAACAGGGGATCACGTGTCTCTTTTTTTTTTTAACTCATCTTTATTCAAGAGTTTGAAATACAATTCATACCAAAAAAAAACACAATTGTAGTATTTCTGACCACAATACATATATACAAATATCCAGTTTGGGATCACATGTCTTGACCAGCCAGATCTCCCTGAGGCTGACAGGAGGGCAGGCCTGACGGATGGCATCCGGAGGGCACCCTCTTCGGGAAGGGTCCCACGGCATGGCGGATCCTCTGACGGGGGAGGAGCTAGTCGCAGCCGGTCACAGAGCCATCCCTTATGCCCCGGAGGCTGTTGTCCCTCGCGGGGTCCGGGTTGATGGTAAGGCGGCCCTCTCCTGGGAGGGAGGGTCAACCATCAACGACCTAGTGCTCCATGGGGAGCTAGATTCCTTCCAAGGCTACCTAGCTGCGCACAGCACACTACCAATTGTATATATGGACAATTGGTTTTATCAATAAATACATGGCTGTGGCCATGTCTCCAAAGCCCGTTGTTGTGTCAGTTTGTTCAGGTGAAGACAGCATATGCCCTCAAAAGACAGTGGAGAAGCCTGCAAGGTATCGTAGCAGTTGGGGCTTTGTCTGGGGGCAGGGCCTGAGACACCTGAACTGTAGGGATCCAGGTAGGACCACCCAGAAGGGGCTGGAGGGAAGGGGGATAGGTTCCCAGGGGGGAGGGAGCTTGTGACCAGGACAGGGAGGAGCCAGGCTCCTTAAGAGGGTCTGCACAGGAGGAATTCTTCCTCATTTCTCTTTGTCCCAGGTCGCATCCCACCTAAACCTCACCCTCATAAAAGGGGGGGACGAGGGGGGTACAGGGAACTTGCTGTCCCACTAAGGGGATCGCCTTAGGGGTCGAAAAGGAATTTCCCATTTTTTTCCCACTGGGTTTTCCATTTTATTTTTTTTTTTGCCTTCTCCAGCAAGGGGGAAGTTATTCTAGTTAGAGTAGGCTAGGGAGCAGATAGGTAGGTGTCCCAGTCATGAACATTGTAAGTGTGGTGGCTTGGTAGTCTTGGAATGCTGTGGAGGGGGTAACAGAGGATCACGTGTCTTGACCAGCCAGAACTCTCTGAGGCTGACAGGAGGGCGGGCCTGACGAATGGCGTCCGGAGGGCACCCTCTTCAGGCAGGGTCCCGTGGCGTGGCGGATCCTCTGATGGGGGAGGAGCTAGCCGCAGCCAGTCACAGAGCCATCCCTTATGCCCTGGAGGCTGTTGTCCCCCGCGGGGTCCAGGTTGATATTAAGGCGGCCCTCTCCTGGGAGGGAGGGTCGACCATCACTGATCTAGTGCTCCATGGGGAGCTAGATTCCTTCCAAGGCTACCTAGCTGCGCACAGCACGCTAGCAATTGTATATATAGACAACTGGTTTTATCAATAAACACATGGCTGTGACCATTTCTCCAAAGCCCGTTGTTGTGTCAGTTTGTTCAGGTGAAGAAGGCATATGCCCTCAAAAGACAATTGAATAAACTAGTGTTTTGCATGTCTAGCCCCCTGCTCTTTAGAAAGTGGCAAGTAAAACTTAAAAGGCATTTCTTTATTTAAATAAGAGCTAGATTGCAGCTAAGGATGGTTGCAGTGGGATTATCAGCATTTTGCAGAAATAGTGTACTTACACAGCTGAATTCTAGATCTCCGGAAGGTCACAGATAATAGACAGAAGCTGTAAGCCTGGATAGAATTACAGCAGGCAGCAGCACACTCCTACATCAGTCTCCACAGTGGTGAAATCTGAACATCAGTGAAATTGAGCAATCTTTGGCAGATAACATTCCTACCAACAAATTGCTTAAATGTGTTCTTTCCTGGCTGGGACCAGTAGCATGGTGGTAGGGTTACTGCTTGCTATGCCAGTGACCCAAGTTCAGGAGCAAACTCGAATTGTCAGGGGTCAGCCGGGGTGGGGGGTGGGGATTGATTATCTGAGGGACTGCTTACCTCTCACGGGGTGGGTGGGTCATGTCTTTTGCAGTGCACTTGACACCTAGCAGAAGCAGGGTGTCAGGAGGGTCAGAAGGATGTGACACTGACTGGCATACAGAGTCCTTGCGCATCAGACAACCCAGGGAAGAAAATGGTCAGAAAATCCCCTCGTTGGGTGGGATGACAGATGGCTGTTGGATCCTGCCTGGGAGGGGCTAGGGGAGACCTTCCGACCTCACCATGAGGGGTAAGTTGTGTGAGTATCTGAGCAGAAGTCCCAGAGATGCCCGAGTGGCTGTCCCGGGCACCTCCTTCTTTGCCCTCAGGTAGAATGGGCCACTCCTGGGGGAAGGAGTCATGTGGACAAGAAGACAAATCTCCATACAGGAAGGGGGAAATCCTGCCCCCACTGGTGTGACACAAGATGCTGACATAGGACAAGGAGGCATCACATGTCCAGTTTTTTTAAGAGGAGAGAAAATAGAGATTTGACATATCAAGGGGTAAAGGGGTTAAAAAATAAAGAGTAAGGCCACCGGTAAGGTTTCATGGCTGCACTTATTCACCAGATTTGCAGGCTTGAGGTCTGTTTTCTAAACTGTTGCACAATGTAGCATGCAATGAACCGTAAGCCTCCATGTGCAATGCTTGTTTTGTGCATTATGTCAGCATGGGTAAAGAGCACCTATTTAGTTTTCATTTTAAAAAGGCACAAGTAGTGTTCTTACCCCAGGAGTCCTTTAGCATCATTAACTTTTTTGCACTTAGCTGGCTAGGTATAACTGCCCCAGAGGTGTGCCTCTTTTGATATTTGATATGTGATATTTAAATGAGCTTACGGCCAAGTCAATCAAAAGACAGGAAGGGTAAAAGCTGTTGAAGGCTTCAGAATTTTTTCTCCGCTGGACTGAGCAACATTGCCCCTGAGGTGTCTCTCAACTTTCCTTGTGGACAGCCTCCTAGTGCTTATCTGGGTAAAGTTTTCCTCATATTTTATTTCCAATAGTGCGCTGAGTGAAAGTTTTACTTTTTCATTAGCGCTGCTCAAATTTTTAATTTTTAGTGCGAACGTGCTATTTTGACTTTATTTTTACTGTGACTATTTATTTTAAACCCTAATTTTATCGTGGGTGCTTATTTTCGACAGTTCCCTTCATTTTTGAGCAAATTCTTGCGGGAACTGTTGAATTAGGGACAGATTGCCTTGTTTTTTTACCTCTCAGACCTATGGGGTTTACAGCGAGCAGCACCTGAGTAATTTCAGATTTAAACAGTGCCTGGTAGTTTTCTCTCTAGATTGGCAATTACGAGGAAACCTTTTTTGTTATATTACTGGACCTTGATATCATCTGTGTCAGGACTGTCCGTAAGGGTCCAGCAGCCACCTGTGCGCAGTTGACCAGTATTACTGGGTTTCTGTTAAGACTGGCACTGGTATATATCCCAGTTCTACAACCCCCCCAAAAAAAGGCACTAGTAATAGAGTTTATTAACTGAGGCAGGACTGGCCGGTGGCATTTTTACAGAAACCTGCACTCAGTTTGTAGGTTCAGGACTGGTTTGCTTTGCTTAAATTGGCAAACATAGCAGACAAACCTTTGATTATTATGGCTGAGGATAAATCAGAGGCTTCCAACAAGGGGCCATCCAAAAGTACTAATACCAAAAGCAGAGGTGCTGAGGAACCCTCCACATCCCAGCCAAAAAATAAAGCTTCCAAAGATGAAGTTCCTCATAAATTAAAAAATAATAAGAGTGACGAAAAAAGGAAGCTTGATCAAGCCTCTGATGAAGCGGCTAAAAAGAAACTCTGTCAAGACAAAAATGCTCCCGTTGCTCCTGGGAAAGCCAATAGCGAGACAACAGGCAGCTTAAAGCATACAGAAAAAAACAAAACACTTGCAAACCAAGTCTGCACAGGTTCTTCCATCAGTGCAAGATATGGAAAAAGCATGGCAACTGTTTCAGACCCTTCAAAAGATGGGTCCCCAATTTACTGGGGCTGGCAAGCACGCTTCCACAGTTCTCTCTTCTGTAGACTGTGAGGGTGACGCAGATGATGATCAATTCTGTGATGCCCCTGACATGGATTTTGAGGGCATTGAGCCCTTGGAGTCCCTGGACCCTCATTTTGGGGATCCCCTGGGTGACCACGAGGATCCTTCCTCTATGTTTACATTCATATAAAATATGCTGGACACCCTGGACCTCCCTACACAGGAGCCCAACCAGGATGTTGATGAAGATTATAGGGAGATGAGAGGTCTTTCATCCTCAAAGACCCTGGTCATCCCTATCTATAATGCATTTAGAAAAAATACCATGAAGGTGCTCCAACACCCCAGTTTAGTATCAGGGGTTAATAAGTGGCTTGAGAGAAAATATAAATTGTCTAAAAATGGTACCAAGTTCCTGTCTGCACACCCTAGCCACGAGAGTATAGTGTAGCAGACAGCTTGTGAGAAAGCTGGAGTCTCCTTGTCCCCCTGACAAGGATTCCAAGAGAATTGACTTTATAGCAAAGAAAATGTATGCCACAGCTTCCCTGCTTCTCAGACTTTCTTCTTACATGGCGTTCACAGCCAAATATTAGAAAGCCCTTTGGAAATCTGTCCAGGCTGTCGCCTGCAACGGATCAGATTCTATGGTGCAGGAGCTGGTGGATACGTCAAAAACTGCCCTGAAAGCTACTATGTACCAATTTCACATGGCAGATGACAACAGTGATGCAGCATCTAGGGTGATGGCCCATACCATCTCTCTGAGACGCTTCGCCTGGCTTAGAACAACCAGTTTGACCACAGACACTCAGAACAAGGCCATGGATTTTTCCTATCATCAAAATATGTTGTTTGATTACAGAACCACTGAATACATGAAAAAAGTTGATGAGTACACGGCCTCCTGGCAGAGCCACTTGTCCAAGTTTAAGCCCACCACCCCTCAGAGATCCCATCCCAGGGGCGGTAGGGGCAGAAGTTTTGTTCCCAGGCCTTACAGTCCCTATCCGCAATCTGACTTCGGCCAGTACATGGGGTATTTCAGAGGCAGGATCAGAAAGGGCCAAAGAACAGCCACCTCTACCCAGCCATCTGCCACTCAGTTTAAGTCCTGATGTGAGTGTCCAGGTCACCTCTCCGCTTCCGGTTGGAGGCAGACTGTCCAACTACCTTCAGCACTGGTCCCTCATCACGTCAGAGAAGTGGGTGCTGGAGATAGTGGAGAACGGTCTACCATTACAGTTCAAGCAGATGCCAGACCTAAGCATACCCAGGTGTCAAGACCTCTGTCCCCAACACAGATACCACTGTTGGAACTGGAGGTACAAAACCTTCTGGCTTTACGAGCAGTGGAGAGGGTCCCCACCCACAAGAAGGGCAGTGGCCTCTACTCCAGGTATTTTCTGACACAAAAGAAAACTGGGGTGTGGCGACCTATCTTGTATCTCAGATATTTAAACAAACATCTGAAAAAACAAACAAATTCAAAATGGTCACTCTTTCACTGGTCATACAGTCCTTACAGTAGGGAGACTGAATAGCCTCCCTAGACTTAAAGGACACCTACTTCCACATACCCATAAGGAGATCTCACAGGAAGTATCTCAGGTTCAGACTTCCTTCAGGTCACTGTCAGTTCGCTGCAATGCCATTCGGTCTGTCCTCTGCCCCAAGACTCTTTACCAAGTGTCTCACAGTGGCAGCAGCACATCTCAGGTGACTGGGTGTCACTCTCTACCCCTGTCTGGATGACTGGCTCATGGTAGCAAAGTCTCCTTGCCAGGTCAAGGAATCTCTTTCTCACACAGAACGCACTCTGGAGTCTCTGGGTTTCCTGATAAATCTAAAGAAATCTCACCTGGAACCCACCCCAGCTGCTCACCTTCATAGGGGCCCAGCTGGACACTCAGAAGGGATATGCTTTCCTCCCACAGGAAAGAAATCAGAGTTTCCTTTTAGTAGCAGATTCTTTCACCCAGGGACAGCCAAGACCAGCCAGACATTTCCTCAAACTTCTGGGACATATGGCCTCTATGACTGCAGTAGTCCCAGGGGGTCAGGTACAGGATGTGACTCCTGCAAGCCTATCTCAGAGCTCGCTGGTCTCAGAGAAGCAACACATTTTCAAAGTTGATACCTGTGTTGGAGCAGTTCCTCCAAAACTTGCTGTGGTGGAAGAACCCTGCAAATTTGCAGGCAGGGGTTCCCTTTCAAGTTCCTCTTCCCACAAAGGTGGTCACCACAGATGCCTCCCTTTTGGGCTGGAGAGTTCATTTGGACAGTGCCTCAGTAAATGGCAACTGGACTCCCGAAGAGTCACAGTTGCACATAAATCTTTTGGAACTCAGAGCAGTCTTCCTAGCTCTCAAAGCTTTCGCTCCCAGCATAGAAGGGCAGGCAGTTCAAATTCGAGCGGACAACACCACTGCAATGTTCTACATAAACAAGCAGGGTGGTACCAGATCAGGAATACTCTGTTCAGAAGCTCTGAAGCTCTGGTCTCTAGCATTCTCCCTTGGAGTAGGCCTTTCAGCTACTCACCTCCCAGGCAAACTCAGTACTCTGGCGGATGCTCTAAGCCGCATCAGTCAAGGCCAGAGTGAATGGACACTGAACAAGCAAGTACTAGCCACAGTGTTCAGGCGGTGGGGCACACCAGATGTGGATCTGTTTGCCTCTCCCATCAATTTTCAGCTTCCTCAGTACTGTTGCAGGCACCCAGTTCTGGGAACACTTCCTCTGGATGCCCTGATCCTGGACTGGTCAGGGAGGTTCCACTACGCACTTACTCCTTTTCCCCGGATATTCAGGGTTTTGCTGAAACTCAGGCAGCAGCCTGCATCCATGATCTTAGTGGCTCCGGACTGGCCCAGGCAAGCCAGGTACCCTCTCCTTCTCTTAATGTCCTGCAGCAGGCCCATTTACCTGCCACCAAGTCACTCCCTGCTAACCCTTCTTCAGATGGGAGTGCAGTACCCAGACAGATATGCTCTTCACCTCAAGGCCTGGTTCTTGCGGAGTTAGAATTTCCATCCTCACAGCATTCTGAACAGGTCCTTAAGATACTGAGGATGGCTAAAAAACCAAACACTAGGAAGACTTATGCAGCCAAATGGAAAAGGTTTTCCCTCTGGTGCAAGAGTGAAAAGGTCGAACCCCTATCAGCTTCAGACCCTCAGCTGCTATACTACCTGGTTCACCTGCAGGTGTCGTGCTTGAAACCATCTTCCCTCGAGCTACACCTGGCAGCAATTTCGACCTACCTTTCAGTGGGAAAGAAAAAAAATCATCTTTTTCCCCACAACATTTTTAAACAGTTTTTCAAAGGCCTCTTGCACCTCCAGCCTCCAACCAGGGAGCCCCGTTCCTCCTTGGAGCCTGAAGCTTTGCATAGATGGGCTCATGAATCCACCCTTCAAGCCTACATCCACGGCCCACATCAAGTTTGTAACTTGGAAGACAGTCTTCCTGGTAACCATTACGTCTGCCAAGAGGATTTCAGAGCTACAGACCCTGTGCACTAAGCCGAATTACATCATTCCTCACAACAACAGAGTTGAGCTCAGGACAAATAGGAAGTTTCTGCCAAAGGTGGTATCAGAGTTTCACTTGAAACAGTCCATTACTCTGCCTGTCTTCTTTACTGAGCCATCCACTCCTGGCGAGCTAAAGCTCCATAGCTTGAATGTCAAAAGAGCCATCTTTCACTACCTAGAGCATACTAGACAGTCCAGAGGCTCTTCCATTCAGTTGTTCCTCACCTATGGGGATGTAAGCAGAGGAAGACCAGCTACCAAGAGAACTATTTCTCATTGGTTGGTCTCCTGTATTAGATTCTGCTATGAGAAAGCTGGTCACCAACCTCCAGTGGGGCTCAGAGCCCACTCCACCAGGGGCACTGCAGCCTCGCTTGCAGCAGCAAGGGACATTCCCCTACTGGATGTCTGCAAAGAAAGCAGCTACCTGGAAATCTGTGCACACCTTTATGAAACACTACACTTTGGATGTGCAGACCAGATCTGATGCCAAATTTGGCAGGGCGGTTCTGCAGAGCCTCTTTCCTAAGTAGGTTCTCTGCCCACCTCCCACTTGGTACTGCTCGGTAGTCTGCAAAAAAGTTACTGATGCTAAAGGACTTCTGGGGTAAGATGAAAACATTACTCACTGCAGTAATCTCCTTTCTTCCAAGGTGTCCTTTAGCATCAGTAAGCTCCCACCCTTCCTCCCTGGTTCACCTGTCGGAGAAGGGCTCTTTATGTCACCTTTTACCAAATTTAGAGTTTCTTATTGATGAGTTTTTCGCTCGTGTAGCTGTTGTTTCTGTTTCCACTTTTGTGGACATTTGCATGTTTTTTGAATCCTGTTGATTCTTTTTTGGGGCAATTGCCCTTGTTTTTCCTCGAAAAAATTCTGAAGCCTTCAACAGCTCTCACTCAGCTCACACCCCATCCTGTCTTTTGATTGGCTTGGCCCTAAGCTCATTTAAATATCTCTTGAAGGCACACCTCCTGGGCAGTTGCACCTAGCCAGCGAAGTGCAAAAAAGTTACTGGTGTTAAAGGACCCCTTGGGAGAAAGAAGATTACTGCAGTGATGAATTTTTTCTTACCTCCTACTGAAGTAGCCTGGGTAATCCAATATTTTATCCAGGATGGCACTTTTGGATCCCCCCACCCCTGTTGACATTATGTGAGGTAATAGTTTGATGAGAGAAGGTAAATAGAGGCT
This sequence comes from Neoceratodus forsteri, assembly GCA_016271365.2. Taxonomy (NCBI): domain Eukaryota; kingdom Metazoa; phylum Chordata; order Ceratodontiformes; family Ceratodontidae; genus Neoceratodus; species Neoceratodus forsteri. Next base: position 113,805,817 of record JADMNL010000034.1, on the reverse strand, counting down.
TATTTTTTTTTTATGTAACTCTTTTTTTGTTTTTCTCTTTCATTTAGCGGGAGGATATTCCACGTTCTGGTCATGTTCACCATCATGGAGCAGCACAGTGTGGATTTACAGCTTAGTTGCCCCCGCCAGCTACTAATCTCCTCCCCATGAGGATGTCGGCACCAGGATGGTTGTCCCAGCAGAAGTGCGCACATGCTTCACGATGTCCTACCCTCCCCTTTGCCTCATCTGGTACACTACTGCCTGTACTCCCACAAGTGGGGGTGACAGAGCAAGCTGCTGCAACCCTCCCTTCCCAGAGGTGAAGAGCATCTTCTGGAACACTTGATCTTCCTCCCTCCCCCCAGGTCACTAGTGTCACAAGTGGCAGCCCTGTTACTGTGCTAACAGACCAGCATTGAGGCATGCATCTTTTAAGTGCATTTTCTTATAGTTTAGGGTGCTCTGCCAGTAGTCGGTGACATTAATTTCAAACAAATGGCACTCTAATGTACACAAAAAATGAACTCAAAAAGATGCCCCCATTAAAACAGCAGAGCACCTCCAGCTCCAAAAGTGCAGGTGGAAAGGTTGACCATGAGACTTACTCTTAGTAGGAAGAAACACTGCAAACACTGGCTGCTAAAATGCCCCAACTTATACAACCTATGATGGCCAGGAATAATAAACTTGACTCTATCACTGGCAGGCTGGGCACAGTGGAGTCAGCTGTAGAGACTTTGCATTTGGAGTTGCAGGCTATTAAACGTCAAGCCGAATCAGCTCAGCATGTTACTGCAGCTACAGCCAGAGAAACACAGCACCACCGTTCAGGACTGGAAATACTTGAAAACCAGGTCCGGAGCCACAATATACATCTCCTGGGCATACCGAGGGAGGCAGAGGGAGACCACCTTATCATTCTTAAAGGACTAGCTAACAGAGGCATTAGGACTGGCAGAGAATTCTAACCCTTTGCAACTACAAAAGGCATAGAGGGTTCGTCTCAGAGGATGGAAACGAGAATCACAAACCACACGAGCAATCCTGCTTGTGATGGCAGATATTGGGGAAAGGGAGCAGATCCTGGCCCTGAGCAGACAGAAGAGGCCAGTACTACTGGAAGAGAACCCTGTCTCTTTTTTTCAGACATTAGCTATGCCACACATCAACAGCAAAAAAGCTTGAAGCAACACGAACAATCCTCCGAGAAGAAGGGGTCTAGAATACCTATTGTTTTCCCTGTCAAACTGAGAATTGTACTCCAACGGAAGGTGTACATGTTTACAGACCCTGCTGATGCTGCACGTTGGGCTCCAAAAATGAAAAAACCTAGAACGGAGCAAGCAGAATCAGCGGACAATGAAGAGGACACCTGATCCTCTTGCAACCCTGTGAGATCCCCTTGGACTTTTGGTGAATTCCTGCCCCCCCCCACCAATTTTGGTACTCTTACTGGTAACTGATTGAACTTGCTGGCTTCAGATATGCGATCGTAAAAGGGGGGTTCAGTGACCATCAATGGCCACACTGTTCCACAGGGTTCAGAACTTCCTATATTACTATTACTGTAGGTCCTTATAGCATGCCTGTTACAATCTAGACCTAAGATTTATAATGCATTCCCATTGTTGTACTCAAATGATGTATAGGAGAGTTCATTCTAAAGTTATGAGAGTGTTAATTACTGCGTCTTAAAATTTGGCGCCTTTTTGTTATGGCGGTGTTGCTTCTGTTTTGCGTTACTCGGTAGGGTGGGGAATATCGAGATACTAATGTTGCTCGTCATTTTGAAATAAGAGAGATGTTTAAATAAATGCCTTGGGGCATAAAGAATATCCCTCTTGAAGGGAATGAAGTTATGTTTTTATATAGGTTAATTCACATAATAGATGTGAAACTTCGTGAAAAGTGCTAAGGGACAGATGAGACCTCGTTATCCGATATGGACTACTGATTAAGGACTTACATGATACCACAGTCTTTTTTGTTAAAAGGACAGGGCATAATGAATGTGATGTGGGATTATTAAATATGTAGTTTGTCATCTGTCCTGGGCTTGTCACACCTGAAGCATTATTCATAAAATTGTCTTAAGCGATAGTATTATACCCCCTAAGGATGTGTAACATTACAGGGACTGCTTAGGAGTCTTGTTATTGTCTCTTGCTACATTACAAATGCTTCACTGTTCCTTGTAAGGAAAATACTATGTGTGTGTTTTTTTGTTTATAAAAGAATAAACAAAGTTTAAAGTTTTAAAAAATGAAAAGATGCCCCCATTTACTTAAATGGAGAATGGCACAGCGCTCTCCAAACTATTATGTCACAAAACATAAATACACTGATACATAGATACATAGATACACAGATACACAGATACATAGACAGTGTCGGCAGATAAGGGCCTATGGCTTACCCAGTCTGCCCATTTGAGCTTGTAAGTTCAGTTTGTTTTCCTAGAAGTCTGTTGCCCCTTACCCCTGACCTCCAGAATTCCTTTATGTCTATCCCATGCATTCTTAAATCCCATGATTGTTTCAGCCCCCACCACTTCCTCTGGCAGGGTGTTCCACTTGTCCACCACCCGTTCTGTGAAGAAATTCTTTCTCATGTTTACTCTGAATCGTCCTCCCTCCAACTTCATCCCATGCCCTCTTGTCCTGGAACATCTTTTTCGCTTAAAAATAGTGTTTTCCCGCACCCTGTTCCTCCCTGTAAGATACTTGTATGTCTCTATCATATCCCCCTCTCTCCCTCCTCTCCTCCAGGGAGTACATGTTCAGTTCCTTCAACCTGTCTTCATAGGACTTGTGATGCAATCCATGCACCATCTTTGTTGCCCTCCTCTGAACCTTCTCTACCCTGTCTATGTCCTTACGTAGGTATGGTCTCCCAGAACTGTACACTGTACTCCAGGTGGGGCCTCACTAGTGTCTTGTATAGTGGAATTATGACCTCCCTTTTCCTGCTGGTGATGCCCCTGCCTATACATCCCAGCATCCTATTTGCTTTACCTGCTGCCTTGTCACACTGTTTCCCTACCTTGAGGGTCATCAGAGATGACAACCCCAAGATCCCTTTCCTGCTTGGTGCATGCTATATCCTCACCCCCCAACTGATAGATTGTGCCAGGGTTTTTGTGCCCCATATGCATTATCTTGCACTTCTTTGCATTGAATTTCAACTGCCAAACCCCTGACCATTCTTCAAGTTTCTGCAGGTCGCTTCTCATTCTGTCTACACCCTCTGGTGTGTCTACTCTGTTACAGAGCTTTGTGTCATCAGCAGTTGTAACAGTTTCCACAATTTACAGCAGTTTGTGCCAAATATCTAGCTCAAGCTCTGTGAAAAAGGCTCTCAGGATTGCCACAAGCTAGACCACAAAAAGTTAGTCTAAATTGCAGCAATTGCTGGACAGGATAGACGATCCTGATCGCCGGACAGGAGAGTGATGCAAGCCCCATGCGCCACATGTCGACCACACCAGGGGCTTGCGGCATTCTCGGAGTTTTGACAATCCAGCCCCTTGTCTGTAAAAACTAGTGAAGAGGCATTGTTGGAGGTTGTACGTCACTTTAAAAGTTTGGGGGTGTCGCTTGACTCCCATCTAAATTTGAAATGCATACAGATTTAGTGTGCGGCCAGCTACACAAAAACATTTGGGGTCCGATTCCAGAACGGTTATGCATGTCGCAAAGTGACTTGTGCCAAACAAATTGGTGCAAGTAGCACTTTGCACCATGTGTAATGGCATTTGGTATTCCAAAAGGCAGCCTACAACATGTCACAGGCTACCTGTGCCAAAACTGTCCTATGCCAGTAGGTACGCTAGAAACCCCCTGTGACACAGTGCAAGCGGGTTTATGGCAACAGTGTGCTATTCCATGACAACCCCGGAGGACATTGGTCTAAACACAGTTAGACCAGCTATTAGAAGGTCTGAGTGCATGTTGCATCTACTGGGGGTTGCTGGATTGTGCCAGTGCCATCCTACACCCCCCCCTCACAATCCCACAGAAGCCCCCCACCATCCCCCATTGCATTACAGATGCCCTGTGTGGGCTGTTGTCACTCCAAGCCCCAAGGCCCCAGAGATACAGTTAATGCCCCGCAGGGCTATCCCCCCTGTGCCCCGATACTCCAAACTGCCCCAAAGGGCAGTACATCCCCCATGCCCTGAACCCCCAAATGGCTGGCAATATTCTCCACAGGGATGAAGAACCCCTTCCCCCAAGGACAAGCCCATTCCCATTCCTGTGCCGCATTGTGCACAGTCAGTACAGTGCACATCACAGACCTCCCACAATCAGTCATTGAGCACGTACTGTATACAGTAGTACATGCTCAGAGGGAGCTAGGTCAGTGGCTGGCCATGGAGGTGAGAAGTGTGTTTTGTCAGTCACCGAATGGGGCCAGGTGGGGTTGGGTCGACAGGCACTGCAGGGCGGGGGGTCACTAGACTACCAGGGATTGCGGAGTACTGTCGGGAGTCTGGGTGGCTGCCATCAGGGGAAGGGGGAAGGGGGTGCTTGAATAGTCCTGTGGGGCATTGGTATAGCTCTGGGGTGTGGGGATTTGGGGGGGCTTGCCATTCAGGGATCCGGGTTGGGGAGACTTGCACCCTGTCGGAGGGCAGTACTGTGACTTGCGACACCCTGTGTAGGTGCACCATCCCTTTGGCTTACTGCCTGGGGTGCCGCAAGTCTCAGGACATAGCCACCGGGGACCCTGCTTGTTTTGGAATCAGACGCAAGGTCCCTGGCATATCGGCATATGGTTCAAGTCATAGGTGCCTGCGACTTGCGCCAAATGTCTTGGAATCGGGCCCTTGGTGCCTTCTATAGATTAAGAGACCTGTTAACAGATAATGGGCCTGATTCCAGAATGGGTTACACATGTCACAAAGTGACTTGCACCAAATAAAATGGCACAAGTAGCACTTTGCGCCATGCGTTACGCCAATTGGTATTCCAAAAGGTAGCCCGCGACATGTCACAGGCTGCCTGCGCCAAAGCTGTCATACACCAGTAGATATGCCATAAACCCCCTGCAACATGGTGTAAGGGAGTTTATGGCAACAGTTACGCCCTATTCTGAGAGGGTGGCTGGCAGAACAGCACATGCGCTATTCCAAGACAACCCCCGGAGGACATTGGTCTAAGCACAGTTAGACCAGCTATTAACTGGTCTAAGTGTCTGTTGCATCCACCGGTGGTTGCTGGATTGTGCCAGTGCCTCCCTACATTCCCCCCCACAATCCCACAGATGCCCCCCACCATCCCCCAGTGCATTAGAGATGTCCTTTACAGGCTGCTGTCACCCCAGCTCCAATCCCCGGAGATACAGTGAATGCCCTCAGGGCTATCTCACCCCTGTGCTCCAATACACCACACTGCCCCGAAGGTTAATACATCCCCATGCCCCAACCCCCCATGGCTGACAATACACCCCACAGGGACAGTGACCCCCAGGACAAGCCCGTTCCGATTCTGTGCCTCATTGTGCGCAGTGCACAGTCAGTACAGTGCACACCATGGACCTCCAGCAATCCCTGGTAGTCTAGTGCCCCCCCAACCACCCTGCAGTGCCAGTCCACCCACCCCCACCCAGCCCCAGTCAGTGACTGGCAAAACCCACCTCTCACCACTACGGCCAGCCACCGACTGAGCACCCTCCAAGTGCTTACTACTGTATATAGTACACACTCAATCAGTTATTTGAGCGTATACTGTATGCAGTAGTACCTGCATGGAGGGAGCTCAGTCAGCAGCTGGCCATGGAAGTAAGAGGTGGGTTTTGCCAGTCGCCAACTGGGGCTAGGTGGAGGGGGTGGACTGGCACTGCAGGGTGGGAGGGCCACTATACTACCAGGGTTTGTGGGGTACTGTTGGGTGTCCAGGCAGCTGCCATTGGGGCAGGGCGAAGGGAGGTGCTTGAATAGCCCTGCAGGGCATGGTATACCTCTGGGGTGCTGGGATTTTGGGAGGGGACTTGCCATTCAGGGATCCGGGGTGGGGAGACTTGTGCTCTGTTGGAGGGCAGTACTGCGACTTGTGACATCCTGTATAGGTGTGCCATCCCTTTGGCGTACCACCTGGGGTGCCGCAAGTCGCAGGACATAGCCACTGGGGACCCTGCCTGTTTTGGAATTGGGCGCAGGGTCCCTGGCGTATTAGCATATGGTGCAAGTCGTAAGTGCCGGCGACTTGCGCCATATGTCTTGGAATCTGGCCCAATATTCTTAAGTCCATGTCTCAAGCTTATCTTTTACCAGCCATTGATTATGAAAGTGTGGTATGGGGACATGTTTCTGAAAATGTAAACGCTAAGAGAGTATGTATATATGTACAGCTCAATTTGTAGGCTTGCCCTTAGGGGAAATAAAAAACAAGGAACATCATTGTACCCTTGATGAACAGTTGGATTGCTTACATTGCAGTATGACATACAAAGCATTAAAATATGGGGACAGAGATCCATTACAGGGTATTCTAAGATTTAAAAATAACTTGAAATGCTTACACTCTTGATTTAAATTCTCAAAGGGTCAGAAATCATATATGTTTATGGCCGCCAAAAGTTGGAATTCTAAAAGTCCACATATTAGAGCTGTAAATACAATTAGTCATTTTAAATCTGTTTACAAATCTTGCTTGACATCCACTTTCTGCTGTAACTGTTTGCCGTAACTGTGTACACCTAATTGTTGTAAGTTTGTATTTTAATGTTTTCTCTGCTCTCAATGTAGTGATGTTTTGTTTGTTTTTTTATATTTTTTTATTGTATTTTACATAAAAAGAAGACACACATTTATCATCACATGTGAATTGGTGTGGTAGCACCAACTTCCAATTGCAATTGTTAAGAGAGAAAATCTTCATGTTACATTTGAAGTCTATTTATATCTCAAAGAGAAGTACATTGAAATTTAGACATTTTCACAGTTATATTTTTACTATGCCACCATGTTTCTTTTTTTTGTTTGTCTCGGTTTCTGACTATTTCTAGCTTCTAGGCCTCTGCCCCTCCTCCCATGAGAGTGCCCCCTCCACTGCCAGTAAGAGTCCTCTATGGGACAAAATTTGTGTCAATTTGGGCCATATAGCAGACCCATTTCTGCCATTTAAGGCCAAACTGGGTTGTTTTATCATGTAGGGCAGCTGTCAATTTCTCTAATTGATATATATTCATTACTATTGATCTCCAGTCTTCCACTTTTGGAATTATTTTGGTCATCCACTTTCTAGTTACTGCTTTTTTTGCTGCTAGTAAATATATTGGTAGCAGGGTACATCCCCTTCTCGAACTCTGTGCTGGCATTACTGATAATAAGACCATGTCTGCTGTTAATTCCATATCCTCCCCCATACACTCCTGAAGCTCGACCTGCAGACAACACCAATTAAGGTGTCAAGAGAGGGCAGTTCCAGAAGATATGTCCCAAGTCAGCTATTAAACAGTTACAGCCCCTCCTGTCCATAATTTGCTGGAAGGTATTTCATCAACACCGCTGGTGAGCAAAAGTGTCTACTGCAACAATTCCATGCAAATTCTCTCCATGTCTGTGAGAAAGTGATTTTCACTGCTGGCAGAGTGTTTTTACACCAATCTTCTGGGGTTATTTGGGTGTCGAGGTCCGAGTTCCATTTGTTAAGAATTGTGGTTGTGGTATCTCCTAGAGTTTCTCTCAGGATTTTATATAGCCATCTAATAATGTATCCCACCAGGTTTCCTTTAAGGCTAACTATCAACAAATCCATGGGGGGGTGGGGTTGGACTGGGAAATTGCGTTCTATCAGGAACATTATCCTTAATATAGGATTGCAGTTAAAGATATCAGAAGTGGTCTTGGTGGGAGAGCCTGTAGGTTTCCCTTATTTCTTCAAAGGAGACCACTTCTCTAGTATTTAACACTTGGTGAAGATAGTGGATCCCTAGTTGTCTCCACTTAGCAAATATAGGCTCTAGGGTTGAAGGCCTAAAATTCTCATCTCTAGAAATTAATCTCATGCAATAAAATGTCTCTTTTGAGTTAGACTTTATTGGAATCCTGTAAAAATGTGGTTATGTTTCGCAGGGGATGGAATCAATCAATCAAAATCTTTATTTATCCAGGCAGGCACCATTGAGCAAGGCTCATTTGCAAGGTGGACCTGGTCATGAATACATCAAAGCACAGTTCAGAAGCAGGTATACAAAAAGCAATAATATACAAGGAAGAAAAAGTATATGCAGTATATACAGTACAGTACAAGGTTGAAATAAATAAAAAAAAAGCATTATTTTACAATTGAAGAAGTCAGCAGATGTACAGTCAACCATAGGCATACAGGGGTTATAAGCAGAGATCTTTTGAGTGAGGCAGCCGGCAACTACACATATAGGGGAAAGAGGCCATGTATGGGGTGCCAGGTTAGAGAGGTAAAGAAGCGGAGGGATATATTACCAACAACTGGGGGAAAAATTGAGCTAAAACCACAGAAAGTGACAACGGCTGTCATGTACTTGTTTATTATGATAATGACGGAGGAGGGGTAGATAATTGGGACACTACTATGGATGGGGTGGGACTTTAGCCAGGCTGGAGCAGACAGGGAAGGGTGGATGCAGCAGGAAGGGTTAATAGGGAAAGAGTGACAGCCAGGGGTAGAAACATGGCGAGCATCATCCGGGGTAGAAACATGGTGAGCGTCAGGATGGAAAGGGGGAGTTGCGGAATTAGTGGGCTAGCAGTGAGGAAAACATTTGCAAGGTGCTTTCATGTAGCAATCGTAGAGCGCCTTGAAGATATTCAGGCTAACAGGGCAGCTGAGCTTCAAGTTCCTTTGTAAACCGTTCCACAATGTGGGTAAAGAGAAGCTTAGAACAGCTTTGCCGGAATGAGTTTTGACCCTTGGAACTTGGAGAGTAATTAGGGAATAGCTCCTTAGAGTGTAGGTGCCTAACACACTCTGGGGAATACAATCTGAGACATATCTGTTGGATGAGAATAGTACACTAGGAATGTCATGTAGGTCCTTTAATATAAGTTCAATATCTTTCCAGGGGGTCAAATATGTCGAGGTTGCCCATAGTATTATAAGTTTGAGAAATGCAGCCTTGGCATACCATTCCAAATTTGGTAAATTTGCCCCTCCCATTTCAAGGGGCAGGTTTAATATGGAGGTCTGGACCCTTGGCCTTTTTCCTTCCCAAATGGAAGTTTGATATAGTTTTGTTCCAGCTATTAAAATAGAAACAGGGTGGCCGAATTGGTATATTCTAAAACAGGTAAAGTAAACGGGGTAAAACATTCATTTGTATGATTTCTCTTCTCTGGAAAAAGGATAAGCATAGTTTTCCCCAAGCTTTTGGGTCCTCCTGTAGTTAAAGTGTAAGGGGTGCATAGTTAATAAAATGTCAATATTATTAAGATTTTGTGTGATTATTCCTTGATATTTTATCTTAGTTTTTTGCCAGTTCAACAGAATGTTAGTTTTTAATGTTGTAGATGGTACAAAGTTATAGAAGAGGACTCCTGTTTTAGTTACACTGAGTTTGAATCCCACTTGATGTTGAAAGGAATCTAGGATTTCCCAGAATTTAGGGACCAAAGTCTCAGGTGATAAGACCAGTATCAAAACATCATCAGCAAACAAAGCCACTTTATGTTGCCTTTGTCCCAAAGGTATCCCCTTTATCTCTGCCTCTTTCCTGATTGCCGCTGATAAAGGCTCCATGTAGACAGCAAACAACAATGGGGAGCGTGGATATCCCTGCCTCATTCCCCCCTGCATGGTAATGGGGGGGGGTTAGGGCTCTGTTCACTCTAATAAATGCTTTCGGTTCCATATAAATATTTTTTAGCCATTTCTTGAGAGTGTCTGGGAACTTAAACGCTGACAGGGTATCCCACAAAAACTCCCAAGACACTCTGTTGAACGCCTTCTCTGCAACTAAATTTAGAAGTGCCGCCAGAATCTCTCTTGATTGTATATTCTAATAACAGAAGCGTTCGATGAATGTTATCAGTGGTATTTCTGGACTTTATGAAGCTGGACTGGCCAGGATGGATAATTTTTGGCATCACTTGTTCTAGCCGATAGGCCCAAATTCCCATATATACTTTGCAGTTATTATTTAATATTGATATAGGCTGGTAGGAGGCAGGGATGGTTAAGTCCTTATCTGGTTTTGGAATTGCTGCTATGGCTGCATATGTCCATGACAGGGGTGGGGGCTGTCCCTCTGCAACATAGTCGAACACCTTCGCGAGGATTTGTAACAGCAGTCCCGCAAATTTACTATACCACGTAGCCGTGAATCCATCCGGAACGGGGCATTTATTAGGTTTTGCATTTTTTTTATCTGATATAGAATTTCTAGTATTGTTATTGGGGCCTCTAGATTCAGTCTTTGTCTCTCCGTCAATTTTGGTAGATCTAATTGCTGCATGAAATTTTGATGTGTTCCTTTCTCCTTTTCTGTGTCTTTTGTGTAAAGGATTTGGTAGTATTTTTCCAAGATTGCCTGAACGCCTTCCTCTGTGGGTACCAATCTATGCATTATAGGATCATGAAGCTTCAGTATCGTGGCAGAATATTTCCTTGCTCGGAATCTGTGCGCTAAGTTATGCATTCCTCAAGACCCATCTTCATAGTTATTTTGTTTGGGGTATAACAAAGCTTGTGGTACCCTACAGTCCATTATTTTTTTGATTTCTTGTTTTGTTTTCCTAATTTTTTGCTGGAGTTCCCCATCACCCTCTCTGTATAGTTGTTGGTAAGCCCAGAGGTTTTCCATCAACTGACAATATCTGGCCTCATTTTGACGAAGCTTCCATGATGCATATGCTATTATTTCTCCTCTCAGAACCTCTTTTAGAGTGTCCCAGATTATTGTCTTTGGCATTTCTGGGGTCTCATTTTCCTGAAGTATCTGGGGAATTCTTGTTTGTATTCCGTTTACTAAATTGAGGATCCCTCAACGAATTCATTAAAATGCCACAAGGTGCGTTTTTTCGGATTGCCTAAATTTATTTTCAATAAACTTGAATGGTGGTCAGAGAGTAGTCTGGGGCCCGATATGTCTTGTACATATTGGAAATCTTTGCATAATACAAAAAAATAATCTAGGCATGAATAGCTCTTGAATTGTGGTGAGTAGTATGTATAAGCTTTTTGAGATGGATATAATTTTCTCCGGATATCCATGAGGCCCAGCTGATTGAAAGAACCTCTCAGGAAATGCAGTGCATTAGTGGTTCTATGAGAGCGAGGGTTTGTGGAGTCCAACTGGATGCTCCAGATGATATTAAGGTCCCGTCCAATTATTACCCATCCTTTAAGAAGTTCAAGTAATTTATTAACAAAGGGACAGGCAACCGTGACCGAGGATTGTGGAGGTACACATTAACCAACGTTATTTCTTTAGTATGTAGGATTACATATTGACCCAGAGGGTCCATGTAGGAGGCCTGACTTCCAATGGTGTTGTTTGAGGGGACCAATATCGCTGCCCCTCTCTTTTTCCCACTAGGATGGGAGGAGGCATATACTACATATCTTCATCCCCATTTAGGTATGGCATGTTCACATTCTGATAAATGAGTTTCTTGTATATAGTTAAGATCTGCTGGATTTTTCTGTAAGTAGTGTATACATCTTGTTCTTTTTATCAGGTTTTTTTAGACCGTTAATATTTTGTGAAAATATCTTTATGGGTTTAGATGACATCATCCCCAACGGGACAGAGGGTGCCGCTCCTACACCATTGAATCCCCCCTCCAGATCAGGCTCTCCCCGGACGTCCCATAGGACCCAAGGCAGCAGTCTAGAGGGAAGTCCCAGCCTCGAAGACCAAGCACAAATGATTTCGCAAGGAGGAACAACCGCTCGCCTTTCCAGCAATAAAGCTTCCTCTTAACCCTTTGTTTTGTGTGCGTGTCTTTTTCATTAATAGAAACAATTTACATTTATAAACTATAAATTCCAGTAAGGGAATTTTATCACCCCTGAGAAAACAAGAAGGGAGATAACTTTATACAACAACAAGAACTGTATTACAATTCAACTTCCAAATTCGAGGTGAGCTGGCCCATCGGCGCAGTGGTTGGATTTCCGCTTGCAGTGCTGGCGACCCGGGTTTGGGAGTGGATTCGGGTCGCTGGAGGGCTGGCTGGGGGAGAAGGCTTGAGCGTTCGACGACTGTTTGTCTTATCCAGGGGGGAGGGTGGGGATGTGGTCTGGCATCTGCTGACCCCCGATTGGAGACCGGAGGTATAACAGTGTACCAACCAATTAACTGGGGGGTGTAGCGGATGTCGGCATATGCCTAGATGTCATGGCACGCTGCGCTCCCGGGGAGAAAACAGGAAGAATTTCTTCTCCGTTTGACCAGATGACGGCCATCCGGTCCTCCTGCTGCCACAAGTGCCCTGGTTGGGCCCCCAGAAAGACCACCTCAGCAGCACCCGAGGGGACAAGTGTTGCACTGGCCAGCTGCTACTGGCGCCTTTCTCCTCGGAGGGGGAGAACCCATTCGGTGAAGGGTTACACCCGGTTACCCTGAGGGTGGCTGCCATATGAGGTGGTGGTGGATGGTGGCAATAGGTGGGGGTACAAGTGAGTGGTAGGAGGAATAAGAATATTGATGGCCTGAAGGAGAGGCTGACAGGGGAGATACAGGGAAGGAGGAAAATAGATAATACAAATTTGAAGTGAGGTACTATCATAATCTCTAAGTTCCCCGTGGGAAATAAATTAATTCCCCTTGGGGCAGAAGACCTGACCCACAAAATATGTGGAGGAAATCCTCTGCAGGATTTTAATATCCCAAATTAAAGTAGTTAACCATAATAGGGAAAAAATAAAAAGTAAAGGGCATGAGAGTTAAAATGGTGGAAAATGTACTGATGTTTTTATCTTTTGTATGTCCCAGGTCGTGCCTGTAAAAGGGCCATGTGGCCCAGTGTACTTACCCAGTTAACAAATTAAAGTACCATTCTGAAAACAATTATTAGACTATCCCTAGCTACTTCAGTGGGAGGTGAGGCTACTTGTGCCTGTATTTAGCATGATTGGTGGTCGTTAATGCCATCTAGTGGACATTCAGATAATTGCAGTTCAGTGCATGGAACTACAGATTAGTGGAAATGATTTTACTTATTCAGACAAAGTGGGTGATTTTAATATTTTTTATTTTGCCAAGAAAAGAAGTTTCAGTAAACAAGCTTTCAGGCCTGCATAGGAGCCTTCTTTAGGTGATGGCAGGTTTACTTGTAAAACATTACCTGACGAAGGGTCCTAAACAGTCCTCGTTAGCACAGTGGTGAGTCTCCTGGCCTGTCGTGCAAGAAGCTGGGAGGTTCAGATCCCCCACAGGCAGAAATTCTTTAGGCTGATAATACAGCTTAGAGGTTAGTGCAATGAACTGTAAGCCAGCTTGGTACAGTCAGCAGATCTAAGATTGATTCCCATAATTTCCACAAGCATACTGTGTGACCTTAAGCAAGTAATTTAACCTCCCTGTGCTCTTGGCTTGTCCCTGTAAATGGGCTTTGTGCCCAGTGGGCTTTACCCGGTTACCAAAAAATAAAAAATAAAATAAATGTAGGCCTGAAAGCTGTGTAATAAAACTTTTTTTCTTAGTCCACTAAAAGGTATCAAACCCCCTTTTTTGTGTGTCTATTTGTACAATAACTGATACAGCTGAAGACATTTCTGTGAAGCATTTAATTTATTTACAGTTAGTTGACCTGGAAAGGCACACTGAACCAAAGCTTGTTTCCAGGTACAACTCGGGTTGGGGGTTGGGGGGACATGGGAATACAGTACACAAACGTTCAGTGGGATGCAATAAAATAAGAAGATACAATATAACAGGCATACAACATGTAAGGAATAATCCACAGTCACTTGTGTGGCAGTAGTGTAATAATCAATGATCTGGGTGGGTTATGAGGCCTGAAGCTCAACCAGCAGCCTTTAACCACCCAAGAAGTGAGACTATAACAGCATTGACAGACACCTAAAGTGGATTATTACACCTATCCATAAAATGGTCAAAAGTGTTATATATCACACAAAATTATGGTGGGATATCATAAAATAATAAGATGCAATATAATAGGTGTACAATACAACAGGTGTACTAGATATAGAAAATAAATGATGGCAAAATGGGGTACACAAGGAAATAATACCATTGAGGGGTTGAATAAGTTTGTTCGATCCCGAGATGGTATTATTTCGAGAGTATAACAGGGACAGTGTTGGTTCTGGGTAAGTAGTAATGAGAAATTGCCGGATGGGAGTGAGGGGGAAGGGGGTGAGGCAGCTGTGATCTAGGAGCGCTAGCTGCGCACTTGAACAGACTTGATAGACCATAGGGCCTATTTCTGCTGGCAGATTCGTATGTATGTAAGTATAGCAGACTTTGCCACCATTTATTTCATACAATATATAAGTCTGATCACTTTTGTGTTTGTATGTTTTTTGTATTGGTGATTTTCTTTTTGTAGAGTCTTAGTGTGTTCCTTAGTGTTTTTCCATAGTGAACTGGTGGTGTGTGGTAGTACAGTTGCTTAGTGAACTAGTTTTTTTCCGTAGTGTAAGGTGGGTATGTGCGTTTTTGTGTGTGTATGTCCATTTTAGGAAGTCCCCTATAAAAGGGGTAGTAGTTTGTCGGATTTCCTTTTCAGGATATTGTGAGCAGCTTTCAGTGTGCAGTCAGGAATGGCAGTTTAGCGCATAGCAGGAGTTTCAAGTCAGGATGGCGCACGCAGCTTTCATATAACACTTTATTTCATATAACACTTTATGTTACCTAAAGACAGGAGGCCATACAGCATAGTGGTTAAGGGCACTGAGCTGAAAACCTGGAGACCTTGGTTTGAATCCCATCAGCTCCCACTTGTATACTGTGTGTCCCTGAGCAAGTAACTTAACCTCCATGTGCTCCCAGGTCACACCTGGAAACAAGCCCCAGCTTACCGTGCCTTTCCTGGTTAAACAATGTCCCCTTCCCTTGATGACCATGCTGAATGGAATGATTTAGGTTATCTCGGGGGGGGGGTTCGTGTGGGAGAGGCATCACTACGGGTGGGCATTAGATTGTTTACCAGATTGTTTTTTACCATCTTAGGAACAATGCTCAGATTAAACCCTTTATCCCTCCTGATGATCTACTGTTGCCAGTACGTGCTTTCATGATGTCCAGACTCGACTACTGCAAGGCTTTATATCTCGGGGTCAATGGTGGGGTCCTGCGCTGCCTGCAGCTGTTGCAGAATGCGGCAGCCAGGTTGTTGATGGGCCTTTCAAGGTCCTGTCATGTGACCCCAGTTCGCGCAGCCCACACTGGCTGCTGATTAGGTGGAGGATCTCCTTCAAGGTGGGCTTACTCACCTATAAGGCCCTATATGGTTCGGGTCCAGGCTGTCTGCGTGACCTCCTGACTCATGCCCACCCCTGCACTCCCTCCGTTCTGGCACGGAGGGCCTCCTAGTGGGTCCCAGGGCCTGGTTAAAAACTTCTGGAGATCATGCCTGTGCGGTGGTGGCACCGGTCCCTTGGAACTCGCTTCCCAGGTCCCTTGAGGGAGGCCTCCTTGGTGGACGCTTTCAATGGGGTCTGAAGACGGACCGTTTAGAGAAGCTTTCGTGGCTTAGTACTTTGTTTTTAATCCTGATGTTTTATTAAGTTTTTAAATCAATGCTGATTAATTTTCCTCATCTGCCTGTATCCTGTACGGCGCCCTGAGACTCAGGGAAAGGATGCTTTAGAAATAAAACCTTGCTTGCTTGCATTAGGGGCATAAGCCTGGAATCTCTATTCATTAGCCCTGAGCGAATGATTCACAGTTCTTAAACCTGACCTCTGGCTTGTTTATCACTGTGCGGAAGGGGTGGGAGCTTAAGCCCCTTAGCTTTCCAGACCCTAGAAACTGCTCTGCGTGTGGGGTCTGTTGTAATGTCATGTTGTTTGTGTTGTTTGTAATGTGGTTCATTGTTGTCTGTTGCTGTAGTGTTTGTTGTACTATATGAAAACTCCAATAAAGTACATTACATTTTAAAGAGAAAGTGTTTTTAAAACTTGCACAAACACACAATTACACACAGTAATGCTCGTTTATGCAGGACACACCAGTTGCTGCTAGTGTCCAGCAGAGGGAGCGCTCCAGAAATGGAAAACTTTATCTGCCGGCTGTCTGTTCCTTCTTTCTGCTTGTTGCCTTGGAACTCCTCCTGACCTTTAGCCCCAAACAGAGCGAAACTGTGAAAAATAACCATCCCTGGCAACAGATGTAGATGGTGAGAGGTCTGGACTAGGTAGGTAAGGACTAAGGATGAAAGAGAGAATACTTCTCAGGTGTCTCTGATTGTGCTTCATGAATGTCCTTAGTCCCTAATAAATCCATTTGGCATTTCTGTCACTGGTGAATTGGGATTTGAATCAGCCTTAGATTGTGCCCACAAGAGGTACCCTGAAATGTTTTCTGTGAGCAAGGAAGTATTCTTTCCTGCCCTTAACTCCCTGCTACACCACAGGAAAGGCATCCTGAGCTGTGTCTCTGGAAAGAGTTGATGGTGAAGGAAAATTGGCATTTTAAACTCTGCTTGGTTTGCAGTCCTGTGTCTTAGCATTAGCCTATGTTGGCTGCTGTTTTGTTAGTGTGTGGTTAGACACATGCCTGGTACAGACTGATCCCAGATCAGATTGGGCAGGGGGACGTTAGGAAGACCTCTTTGCAGTAGCAGCACTCATGGGTACAAGCTGTCAGCTATGAATTATGATGCCTGACATAAATGGTACAGGTTAGTTCTTCAGAAAAATACTTTGAGCATTACCACTTTTTCGAGCTCTGTCCCTAGTTTTGGTAATTTGTCCCTACTTTTTTCTAAGCCTTGTTCATGATTTCTGAAGCAAGGGGTTGAGAGGTGTGAGAAAGAGCTGCCTCACTTCAGTGAACCTCTGCACCCCAAAACACATAAGATGGGGTTTCAGTTTCTGTGATGCATAGTACTGAAAAACATGTAGCAGCATTCATTTTTGTTCTTATCGAAATGTTTCTCCCCACCAGCCTCACTGTGTTATCAACCTGCGACCACAGTCACCCAGCTCATCCACTACTACCCCAGTCCCCCACAGCTTCTGTTTGTTACAGGAGGGTCCAAGGAAAGGTCGCCCTGTCACCGGCTTGCCACAGGATCTGGTAATGAGTGGTGGGTGGCATGATGGGAAACTCAAGTGCATGACAGCTGTCATTCTCGATGGGAGATGGGACATTTGCCCTGGTTTTCTCCCTCCTCTGGCATGGGCGAAGCTTAATGTTGGTCTTGGACTCGCACAGCGTGCTCCCACGGAGGAGCAAGCTCCCTGGCCCATCAGTGGGAGTTGCTGCAACGCCATACCTTGCCATGAACCCACGCCAGCTGAGGCATATTGCCAAGCAGTAGGTACCACAGCCAGGCCTGCCTCCCGACGTAGCTGTGCAAGCTCATTCCCAAATGGACTGCCTGCATGGCAGGGCAATTGGCTGCCCGTGGGTTACTGGGGTGGCCGCCTGTCGTCATTCTTTAAGATTAGCGGACAGGAAATTGTATATAATTTTCAGCTGCTTGTAATTAGATTTCCAGGAGGGACTCTGCAAGGGGGCCCACTTAAGGCAATGTCCCCAACCCCTGTAGGCTGAGTTGAGGAAGCTTGTGAGAAGCAGGGGGCTTACCAACCCCCAAGAGCCTGGGCAGGGAAATCTGCACTGAAGGAAGGAATGACGTGGGGGGGGGGCTATACATATTCAAGGCCCTACTTTCTGGCCAGATGGAAGTTCCACAGAGGCAAATGAGGCATGGGAACCAGGTCCCACTCCACTGGGGGTTGGGGGTGGTGTTGTAAGCTAGCGTATACTAGTCCTCACCCTCTTTCCTGCCTGTTCTGATTTCCAAGACCAACCATAGGGAGCCAGTTTCTTGGTAAGGCCATCATTTTGCCTAGCTAGTGACTAAAAAGTAAAAGAAATTAAAATGAAACTTGTTTGCTACATAGTACATACCACATCATGAAGCATGCCTTCACAAGGCACCAGATAGCCCATACCTAAAACGCCCTGGCTGCAGCTGTTAAGATGCCCAGGGCTAAGATGGAAGGTGCTGGGTCTCTGGCTGTGTTCTGACACTGGCAGTGTGTGCTTTGCTTGAGCAGGTATGGCTGGTTGTATGTATGGGGTAAAACACCATACACTTGTAATCATGGGACAGAAACCAAGGGGTTCTGTGTGACAAAATAAGGGTCCGATCCCCTTGTAATTGGGACAGAACCTGTTGGGTAACTAGGCTGAGATCTTAACACTTAATTCCACTGGTGTTTTTATTTCTCAATTTTATCTTTTTCAGTAGAGAAACAATGGAAGCAACAGTGACCCCTGAACTGGATAGTGATCTTTCAGAGGAGACCTCAACCAGACCAACCTCAGAATTAAACAAGTACGTCTGTGACATCTCAGTTAGGTATGGTATTCCTCACTATAGAATAGAACTGGGTTTTATGCAGCAAACAGCATTACAACCAGTTTTGTGGATAAAGAGAACTTTTCCATAGGACCATTTCTGTACTCTTATGAACAGTGCCTAGATATTTTACTTCTGCCTGGGCAACTTGAGAGGAGTGATGGTGACATTTTGACTGCTGTATTGGCAAGGCCACTGGTATTCTGCAATTCCATGGCTGTGGAATTTTCTGCAGCGCTCAAATCATGTTGCAGAATACATGTAGTGCTGCTGAATTCATTGCTCTGGGTGATTTTTTTCATTCAGAGGTACAGGTTTTTCAGTAGTGCTTTGCTCTTCAGTCCACCTTGTTAAAATCCTGAAGCCACTTCTATGTGTGCAGTGTGTGATGCCATCACATTGTATTTTAACACACAGCAGGACTACATTCTGCCACAGAAATAATTCTTAGAAACATACATAGAAACATAGAAATTGTTGGCAGATACGGACCACCTGGCCCACCCAATCTGCTCTGTTATTCCTGTCTGTAGTATCATTTCAGCCCCCTTCACATGCTCCGCTTTCCTCCATGTTTGCTTCCCCCATGTTTTCATGTTGCCTTGGCACCATGCAATTCTGCCTAAAATTGAGCCAGTCCTAATTCCCTCACAGGGACCTGCACATGCCTCCCATGATGTCCCGCACCACCAGGGCATGTGCAACTGTGCCTCTCCCCGAAATCTGACTGCACGCAGGAATGAATAAATGGTGCCTCAAAAGCCTGGGAGCTCTGCTGCAGAAATCAGGCCTTAAGTGCTGCAGAGAACCAGGGACCCTGCCACACAAATCAGATCTGAAGTGCCATGGATAACTAGGGACCCTGCCACACAAATCAGATCTGAAGTGCCATGGATAACTAGGGACCTTGCCACACAAATCAGGACTGAAGTGTGGCAGAGAACTAGTGACCCTGCCACCAAAATCAGGTCTGAAGTGTGGTGGAGAAATGAAAATTACGTACTTACCGTAATTATGATCTTTCTGTGTATCTTCCCCATTCATCACAGATGGGTACTGGCGGAGATCAGGACCCTGTTCTTTTTTTTTTTTAAAAAGGCTAGGCGGAGCCAACGCAGCATCGGCGCCGTCCTCGAGGCCGACGTACTACGTGGTGCTCGAGGATTAGCCGTTAGGGAGCGTCGACTCCGCCTGCTTACCAGTTCTGAGTCGCTGGAGAGGTAAGAGGAAGGGATGGAGGGTGGGACAAGAGAGTCCAAGGGACAGACAAAGGAAGAGAAAACTGAACTAAAAGGAGAAATAATGACTGAGAGGACGGCATAGAATAAGTAAGACTAAGGGGATTGGGTAGGGGCCCCAATCTCTGGAAACGGAAGAAGGGAGGGAAGGGGGGAGAGAATTTTAGGAGAGAGTGAGAGGTAACAAGGATCCAGGACCCTTGTCTGTCACCAGACTGTATAGGTACTGCAAGGAGTTAGCAAAGCTGACTGCCAGGATTCAAGGCACAGAATAACTGGCAGATACCCCAAAGCAGAGTCGGCTATTCTGGAGAAGGACAGGGTACAGGGACTCAGTACTCTCTCTCTAAAGAGATATTTGGTGAAAAAAAGGGAAGATTTTTTTTTTTAAATAGATGGATAACAGAAGGAGGGCAACCACCAGCTCACACCCGTAGGGGTGAAGATATGTAGAAGAGAAGGAGTGCCACTCAAACTGTACCCTTAGAGAGGAGTCCCCCTGTGTGTCCCCACTAATCTCACTCAAGCAGTGGCGGAAGATGGCAAAGTTGAGGGGCTAAGAATGAAAGACACTTTCCCATACCAGTTCCACCATACAGGAATAACAAGTGGAGGGGAACTGCCTCTTTGCCCCAGAGGTTCCGGCACCTACGCAGCGAAGAGAGGGAAGGCACAGAGGGAGGAGGAATCCAGAGACTGGAGCCCCAAGGGGGATGGAGGGAGGGATTGTGATGAATGGTGAAGATACACAGAAAGATCATAATTACGGTAAGTACGTAATTTTCATATCTTATCTGTGTCAATCTTCACCATTCATCACAGATGGGTGAGTACCAAGCCCCTCTGAAGGGGGTTAACTGATTGCACCCTAGGGGACAGTGTCCCTTAGCCCTCAGTGGGTGACACACTAAGGGGGGGAACCTTCTGGGCCTGAGGAGGCCCGAGAGTGGGGAGAGCGAGACGGGGTCCCCGGAGGGGGAAGGAATTTGCCCCGACAAACGTCGTCTCACCCTACGGGAAAAGAGATAGGTTCCCTGGTGAGCGGAGCAAATCACCCTACGCCGGGCCAAGGGTGACAACCGGGAAAGGCGAAGCCATGCCGATCTTCTGGTGCAGATCGCTGTCCCTACGACCCTGGTAGCTACCTCATTGGCGTCGTAAGATGCCCTTGCTTGGTGCCTTGCTAGCTCCAGGCCACGTGCAGAGAGAGCAATGGCTTGCCTGGTTTGCTCCGAGTCAGGCAGAGCGGCTAGGACCTGACCTAGCGCTGACCACAAGTACCTGTTATAGGCAGCATAGTGGGCCTGATGCGCAGAAATTGAGAGAAGCAGCCCGGTAGTGAAAGTCCTCCTCCCCAGAAATCAAAATCTGAGGTCGGCCCGGTGGCGCTTGAGGGTTGAGGCGCTAGACGCCACACTCGCTGGCGCCGGGCGACCCGGTTCAGGAACGGACCCGGGTGGCCAGGGTCGGGCGGGGAGGGAGAATCGAGCGTCCCAACGGATGCTCTCCTCCCTCAGGGGTGGGTTACCAAGAGCGCATTGCGCTCTGCATTCCTTCCATAGCCGGTGGAAGCACCGGCAGAGGGAAGGGTTGGAGGCGGCTTCGCCTGTCGGAGCCGGGAAGGGGGGACGTCTCGGCGCATGAGGGTCTGCGTGCGTAAGCATGCTACCACTCGGGGACGTACGTCCCTAGCGCAAGGCGCCCTGGGGGAGGGGACGCCAGGGAGAAAACGAGTCACCCTCCGCAGTCTTAGATGAAGTCTCGCCTTAAGTCCACCTGACCACCTACAGGACAGACCCCAATGTGCGAGGAGAGGAGGATGGGCACTCTAGGGGCAGATCCCTAAGGTAGGTACCGGGGGACATGAGCGGACGGAAGGAGGGGGCACCGGAGGCAGTAAGGAGGGATGAAGATGAAAATAAAAAAAAAAAAAAAAAAAATCAAAATCCGAGGAGTCTTGATCTGGGGGCGGTCATGGTGGAGAGCACGAAGCCCATCAGGAATGTCCAGGTGCGTCAATCCGGACTGCGGATGAGGCAAGGAGCCTGGAGACTCCGGGGGAGCGCAATACCTCTGGCAGAGGTCCCTAGGGGCAGGAACTCCGGAGAAGGGCCTCTGCCAGAAACGCATGGATGCCTCCCGAAAGGGAGCGGGCCAAGGTGGCACCACGAGGGTGGCTGTCCCAAAATCGCCTAGAAAGGCGTGCGCCGCATGCTCCGGATTGCTAACAGAAGAGGGGGAAGGTGAAGGTCCTCCATCATCCTCACGAGGAAACGCTGATACTCAGAGAGATCAGCAGCAGGAGAGATGTGGACAGAAGGTTCCTCTCCCCCAGAAGAGGGGGATGAGGAGCTGGAGGTCACCATAGGCTCAGAGGGTGGCTGCTCAGGGGGAGGTTGAAAAACCTGGTTGTCCAAAGCCCTAACGTAAGCAGGGAAATGAGCAGCCACCGCTCTGAACTGTTCCCAGGTGAGAGGCCCGCTAGGACCAAGGATACCTGGGAACGCAGGAGAAGGCGGCAGAGGGGAGTGGACAGAGCCGAGAGAAGAAGCCGGCTGACCTCTGCCAGGGCTAAGGAGTGGACCACGGACTCCCACGGGAGGAGTCCTGGAAGACTCCGCAGTCGACAGCTGCACAACCGCTTCGGTACTGCCTAGACTGCGCCCAAAAGAATCCCCCAAGTGAGGCGACTGGGGCCGTGAAGGTCCAGAAGGACGGTCCCCTGCCTCGAAAGAATGGGACCCTCTCAAGGAACCCGAAGGGGAAGGGCGGAAGTCTGCACTCTGGCTCCATCCAGGGCCCGGGTGGGTCCCAGAGAAGGGCCGGCACGCCAAACCCACACCCTCCCGCCCGGAATCTGAGAAGGGTCCTAGCCCTCAGTGGCCAGCCTAGGCAGCTCAGTAGCAGGGCCGCCCTGAGGGGCAATCCCGGAAAAGCACCTTCTCCCGCGGGCTCCTGACAGGCCCCAAAGTGGTGCTGCACCAAGAGACGCTGCCAGTAGGGGGTACCACTGCAGAGGGGTCAAGGAACCCCCCAAGGCCAGGCTGCAAGGCGATGGTGGCATGCACCACAGCCCGCTGGTCAACACCACTGACCCTAGCCTTAGAGGGAACCCGACTCACCTTGGAGGGGGGCTGGCCGAGACCCGAAGAGGAAACCACCAGCTCCGTCCCTTGCAGACAACCCCGAAGGTGTGACTGCCCATTCGACTCCGAGCTGGACTCCGACCCCGAAGAGGAAGAGTCCGAGGCCCTAAGCCAAATAGTAGGGGGTCGAGGAAGGGATACCTTTCCGAGGGGCCCAGGAGCCAAAGCAACCCTCGCCCGCTCCACAGCACCACAAGCGGTGCCAGCAGAAGGTGGCAGGTTAGCTTGGGCCAGAAGTCCTAGGCCGGGGCTAGCTGCGGCACCATCAGGTCCACTGGTGCCAGGGAAGGCACCCGGGACAGAGACGGCGCCGGCAGAAACCCCAGCCTCGGAGCCGACCACGCCGCCAGGCCGCTCGACGCCGGGTGCGGCGCTGAGGACCAAGGCGGCGTCGATGACTCCAAAGGACTCGGCTCCGACCACGGTGCCGACATCGGCGCTGTGAGACCGCTCAGTGCTGCAGGCGGCACCGAGAGTCCCAACAGCGCCAGGCACGGCGCCGACAGACGACACCGAAGGCCTCACAGCGCCGTGCTCAACCTCGGCGCTGAGGTGAGACATGGCAGAGGACGACGCCGAAGGCGGTTTCACGTGCCGCGAGCAGTGTCGGCACCGCAAACGGCGCCGACAAGCCCCACAGTGCCGACAGTTGGGTCGGCGGCAATAGCACCCGTGGCACCGCGAACGGCGCCGAAGGCCCCGACGACGTCGAGGACGGCGTCGACCCAGGCCTAGCGGACCGCGGGAGCGACACCAGGGGAGCCTTCACCCCCGAAGGGGTGATTGCCAGAGCAGCGCCTCCCACCCGCTCCCGGGAGGAAGCAGGACGGGCTTCCTGCGCCGTGGAAGGAGCCTCGGCCACAGCTAGGCTAGAAGAGGCCGAGGCTCCCTCCTCCGCGGTCCGTATAGAACCGGGAGGGGACCCGGAGGAAGGGCCGAGAGAACGCGGCTTGGCCCGACAAGTGCGCGGCCTACCTCCGAAAGTCGGCGGAACACGCCCGACTTTGAACGCGCTGTTCTAAAACGCAGCGGTCCACTCGAGCAGGCGCCGCATCTAATCCATGTGTGTAGCGGCCAAGGCACGAAAGGCACCGGTCATGTTGGTCGGTGACGGAGTACTTGCGGCCGCACGGGCACCGACGCATAGGGGGCTGCCCCGTCTTCTGAGATTTCTTGCCCTCCGACCGCGACATGACCTACGGAGAAAAAAACACCAAAAACAGACTCGACGCCGCTTAAACAGTAAAATAAGGAAAGATCTTACCGGCGACGTCGAATGGAGGCAAACACAGAACTGGTAGACCGTACGACTAAGACGCAGGCTTCATGGCCTAAAATTTGAAAAACGCTTCTAGGCTTCCCATGAGGCGACCTCAACGGCGGGAGACGAAGAACTGGTAAGCAGGCGGAGTCGACGCCCCCTAACGGCTAATCCTCGAGCGCCACAGTACGTCGCCTCAAGACGGGCGCCGATGCGCCGGCCCATTCCAGCCTTTAAAAAAAAAAAAAAGGCTCCCTCGGGGTCCTGATCTCCGGCCAGTACCCATCTGTGATGAATGGTGAAGACTGACACAGATAAGATCTAGGGGCCCTGTCACAGAAATCAGGACTGAAGTGACGTATATAACTAGGGGCCCTGTCACAGAAATCGGGACTGAAGTGCCATGGATAACTAGGGGCCCTGCCACTGAAATCAGAACTGAAATGCCATGGATAACTAGGGGCCCTGCCACAGAAATCAGATCTGAAGTGCCATGGATAACTAGGGGTCCTGACACAGAAATCAGGACTGAAGTGTGGCGGAGAACTAGGGACCCTGCCACAGAAATCAGGACTGAAGTGTGATGAAGAACTAGGGGTCCTGCCACAAAAATCAGGACTGAAGTGTGGTGGAGAACTAGTGGCCCAGCAACAGAAATCAGGACTGAAGTGTGACGGAGAGCTAGGGGCCCAGCCACAGAAATCAGGACTAAAATGCAGTGGATAACTAGGAGCCCAGCCACAGAAATCAGAACTGAAGTGCCATGGATGACTAGGGGCGCCCTGCCACAGAAATCAGGAATGAAATGTAGGATAGAAAGTAGGATCCTGGACCTTTTTCCTAGGTGCACTTTCCCCGGATGTAGGGATTCTCTTACATTACCCACTTCACTTTAAAGATCCACACCAAATATACCTCCTCAATATTCTTCTAAGCGCTGCAAAAAAATGCATCACACGATTATGGTTGCACACAGATCCCCCCACTATACCAGCCTGGGAAGATACTGTATATGATATATACAAGCTGGAACACATGACAGCCAGACTTCAAAACAGAGTACCAGAGCTGATGAACTGCTGGAACAAGTGGTTGATGGGCATTGCACAAACTCACCCAGACCAACCCCCCTAAGCTTTCCTCTCAAAATAACCCATTCTTCTTTGCGGTTCATTGGCTAGGCGGCCAGCCCATAGACCTTTTCCCTCCAGAGAGTAATCTCCGGAGCCCCCAAGGATGGGACCTGATCTAATTAGTTCTTGGGTGTAGATGATTCGGTCCTCCGACTCCCCTTAATTCTCCCCCCCCCCCTCCCCGCATTTTAACTTTGCAACAGTCCACTGCCACAGTGTATGTATTATAAGTGAGCAATCCTGTAACCCTTTCTCTGTATAAATATGGCAGTCGACATAAGTACTTGGATACGTCTCTTGTATAGGAGTTATAGTTTATGTGATGCTTCAGTTGGCAACAACTGTGATGATAAATCTCTTCCAACAGATGTGTAACGATATTTATATGTAACACTGCTCTGTGTCCCCTACGTTAAAAGGAAAAAAACTATAATAAATAAAAAGTATAAAAAAAAAAATTAAAAAAAAAAGGAATGAAGTGTAATGGATAACTAGGGGCCCTGCTACAGAAATTCGGACAGAAGTGCCACGAAGAACTAGGGGCCATGCCACAGAAATCAGGACTGAATTGCGATGGATAACTAGGGGCCCTGCCTCAGAAATCAGGACTGAAGTGCGATGGATAACTAGGGGCCCTGCCACAGAATCAGATGATCTAAAGGTTGGTAAGCAATGTGAGAAGTCAGTAAGGAGAGCCAGGGGGATACTGGGATGCATAGGAAGGGGCATCACAAGTAGAAAAAGGGAAGTGGTTATCCCTCTGTACAGACAGTTGATGAGACCCCATCTGGAGTACTGTGTGCTGTTTTGGAGACCTCATCTACGCAAGGACATAGACAGGATGGAAGCAGTCAAGAGGAGGGCAACTAAAATGGTGCAGGGTCTGCATCAGAAATTGTATGAAGAGAGATTGCGAGAGCTTAATATGTATACCCTTGATGAAAGGAGGGACGGGGGGACATGATAGAAACGTTCAAGTACCTCAAGGGAATCAACAAAGTCCAGGAGGGTAGCATCTTTCAGAAAAAGAGATGTGTAAGAACAAGGGGACACAATTTAAAGATAGAGGGGGGACGGCTCAGGGGTAATATGAGGAAATCTTTTTTCACGGATAGAGTGGTGGATGCGTGGAACTGCCTTCCTGGGGAGGTTGTTGGGGCTAAAACAGTGGGGGAATTCAAACATGCATGGGACAGACACAAGGCAATTGTAATGGGGGGTGGCAGGAAGTAGGCCGTTGGTTAACTAGAATCTGCAGCTTTTATTCAGTAGGTAGGGAAATGGGCAGACTGGGTGGGCCAAGTGATCCTTATCTGCTGTCAAAATCTATGTTTCTATGTAAGTGCCACGAAGAACTAGGGGCCCTGCCACAGAAACTGGGCCTGACATGCAGCAGAGAACCAAGGGCCCTGCCACAGAAATCATGCCTGAAGTGCTGTGGAGAACTAGGGGCAGCTGGCTCTACCCCACACACTGTATTATTTAGCAATAAAGGTGTTAGACAATGAAGCACAAAGATTGTACAAGATGCACAGATTTTGTAGACTAACACCCTAAATTAGGAGTAGAGGGGTTAACTGACCTTTTCCCCCCTTTTGATAAGGGGTGGCCTGAAATATCACACTGTTAAGGATAAAAGTGTGTTTAGTTTTCCAATTTTCCTGTAATATGTTATCGTTTAATGATAGATTAATTTTGCTGATAGGGCACCATTCAAGTTCCGCATAATAGTTTGGGTGGGCTTCTGTCATGTTTAAAAATGTTTTTCCTTCAGCCAACTGTAGAACACCATACATCAGTAGTTATTTATTTATTAATTTTGATGACTGGGTAGGCCCACTGAGCCCCGGAGGTCCCTTTTTCAGGGGTGACCCGGGTAACATTACAGGGTGGATACAACACAAAATTACGCAATACAGAATAGGTACATATCAATTACAGGTGAATTATTGCTGTAAATTGTACAAGACAGTCAAAGTGGCACACAGTGATAAGATAGAAGCACCCATTTTTGGGGGTGAGGAGAAACAGGTAAAAGGGGGTGAACATAGTATTATGGTGACAGAAGGGACTTAGGGTCCCTCTAATGCACCCCTTCTGCTACACGGCAGGCACTATACTCAACCTACTCAATATCCTCCACCTTATCCTCTTCCACTGCCTTTTCTTAATTCCCCCTACCACTTTCCTCCTCTCATGTCTCTCTTCTTCTGGAGTATTATACTCTGTCCTGGCTCTGCCGTTTTACCATGTTTCTGCTAATATGTATATGTTGTATCTTGTTATCTGCTGTAAATATTGTATCATACCAGTATTTTATTTTATGTCAGCCTTGTTGCGATGAACGTCCTCCTACCATTGCTGTCATTTTTACCTCAGGTGTAAATACATTATTACGTATCTAACTTGTATTATAACCCTATGGCTGTATGGTCCAAATCGACCCTGAAAAAGGGACTGTAATTGTCTTAGTGGACTTACCCGGTTACCAAAACTCAGTAAATAAATAAATAATCTGAGTGTGGCTGCACATTCATGTTTAACAGCCAGCCTGCTTTGCCTATCCATGCAGTGTAACCTACCTTTTCATTCTCCCTCAAAATTTCCTCTAGTCCTGCTTTGAATGCCTGAACTGTGCTAGTTTCCACAACCTCACAGGGTAGTCTATGCTACATGTTAACCACCCTGTACGTGAAGTAATGCTCTCCCCCCATTTGACTTCAAATGAGTGAACCTCCATCTGATCACCACAGTTCCATCCTGCCTGTGGAGCCCACACTCTCCTGCTGGTCCTCTGGCTGACCCTGCCTATATTTTATTTTTCATATAGCTTATACTGCCACTGCCATCTGCCCAGTCCTTGGGCCAGGGGTGTACCCTTAGTGGTGTCTCTTCCTGTCCCATCACGTACTAACTCCACAGTCACTCTCATGGTGTTCCACTGTACAGGGCCTGAGTGAACCCCATCCATCATCCCAGTGCCAGCCTTGTTTCTGCCCCCAGTTTTCTTCTGTCCCCCCCAGTTTTCTCCCACGTTCTCCCCGTGGTGCGAGCACAGCTGTCTGCTGGCATCAAGCATCCACAGTGTACTTCTGCTGGAAGCAGCCTCCTTTGGCACCAGAACTTGATGCCAGCCTTCCATTGCTGAAGTGCACTGCCCTCAGCAGCTGCTCCAGCTCGGCCTGCCTCTTGACACTAGCATCCCAAGTCCACTCCAGAACCCAGGTCACCAATTGGACCATTGTGGCGGCCCCTGATTTCCTCGCTGTCTCCTCCTCCACCCCCATGGCTTCCTCCAGTCCTCCAGCAGGCCAGCTAAGCATGTGTGGTGTCTTTTTTTTCTTTCTGCAAGAAATGGGTCTTAATGTAGGCTTGAGATTTTGAGGCAGACATCTGTATTAGCACAAGTACTGTGAATATTGATTATGTTGCCGTCATTATAGCGAATGTAGCTACTGCCACGTGAACAGTGCACAGCACGTATTCACTGCAAAACTTGAATATTAATTATTTTGTTGTCATTATAGCAAATGTAGCTACTGCCATGTGAACTGTGCATAGTACATATTCACTGTAAAACTCGTGAGGGAGTTCCATGCTATGGGTACTGGTGATCTATCATGTTGCAGTGTGACTGTCATGAATATCCCACACTGTTACTGTATAATACTGCTCTTTATTGTTTCCTGACCATATGCACAAACAGTTTAATAAAAAAATATATTTGCATACAAACAAAAAAAAAGGGAGTGGGGCCAGGCCAGGCATTTTCTGGCCCTATGTGGATCCGGAGTGCGAAGTTTTAATCTGCTCAGGAAGGGCCTCTGTTTTCCTCTTTTTCTTCCCCCCTTCCAGCATCAGATTGGCAATATCAAAGATAGCACTCCTGACATCCTGACACTGTGGCGATGCTCCTGCCAGCTCCCAGTCCCACTGGCTCCTGTGCTCCCTGGGATCACCCTGGAACAGATGAGTAGTGCGAATCCTAAACCCACCAGCCCGAGGAGTAGAAAGTTTGAGCAGACACTTGTACCTCCTGATGGTGTTGTGTTCCTGGTGTCCTAGGCTGGGGGGAGGACCCAAGCGAGCACGGAACCTATAGAAGTCTGCCATGCTCCCACTCCCGTGGCTCACGATCCACACTGAAGCAGACCCTGCAGTCCACGAGGGATGGGTACAGGATAAGGGAGCACAAATGAACAGTAAACAAATAAAACTTAGGATTTTATAAAACAAGGCTTCTCCAAGAGAATTACCAGTGTCTAGAATAGATTTGCATTTTGGGTAACTTCTTTTTTTGTTTGTTTTTAAGCAGAGAGCCAGAGGACAAGGCTGCTACCGCTGCACTGGACGAGGAACATTCCGGGGAGACCACAACTGAGTCAGTCACGGCCTGTAACCCTGACCTTTGTGATGTACCAGATCCTCTCTCAATTAGGTACAGTGGGCCTCAGATATAGGTTGTTGTACTAAGTGATGAGAAGGCTGGAGATCCCTAGAGGACTGAATTCCATTCCTTTTTCTCTTTCTTTTAGAGATGTAGCTCTGTTTTTTAGCTGACATTTAAAAGGTAGCCCCGCAATGCAGTATGTAATTTTTGGAAACATAATGTTCCAACTTTCACAGTTTACCAGAGAATACATTTTTTTTACTTTATTACTGTTGTGCTTGTATTCTTAATGGTACCATGCCCCAGCCCCCATCCAGAGTCTCCTTCTAGTCACTGTGGTTAAGTCGCTTGAGCCAAGATGTTTTGCTCCCTGGCTTACTCCTGGGGTGGGCTCCCTGTGTCCAGCAGCCCATCTTTCAACATACCCAAGGGCGAAGAACAAGATTGCTGTTTTGTGGCCGCTAGCAGGGCTGATCTATTGGGAATGCCTGTTAGACATGGGTGAAGGCAGGACCTTCTGTTATTCTGCCTCCAGTGCTGGATATTTCCAAGGTTTTGTTCCTGCCCACCCTCACCCCCATGCTTAAGTGTGCATGCTTGTGATACTCCTGTTCAGGAGATGCCAGGCATTGTGTGGCCACTCAAGCTGCCAAGGGCATCTCTGCTAAGCCACCAGTAGGTACCTTAGAGCGGTGTGGCACTAAACCCCCTCCGTCTGGGATAAAAACATCTGTGTGGATGCTCTTCACTCTCCCTGCTGGCCTCCACTCTGGATGTTCCGTGCTTTGGGAGTGAACTTGAGTCGCCAGCATGCCAGAGCAGTCCCTCACTGCTCAGCACCACACAGTTGGCCACAAGAATACATTTTTATAGTTTTACTTTTCAATGTTTATAACACATCTTGGTCCCCTGTCAAATAAGTCTGTTTAAAAAGCATTCCACTGTCCCCAACTCATCTCATGGTGCCTTGTTAGTGACATCACTGTGCTTACCATGACAACCGACCGTGAGATCACAGACACAGCAAATGTTAGTTCAGTTGGGGACAGTCAGATGATTTTTGACAGAAAGTGAAATAACTACTCTGTTATCTGAAATATGTACCAGACCAATAACAGCAGGAAAAAAAGAAGGCACTAAAACTTAATATAACTGTTATAAATATAATTGTTTGTGAACTTTGATTTTAGTTGATACTGTACCTGCTTTTTAAAAAGCTGCTCACACCTCTGGGAAAACTTTGGAAAATGTAATATTTAAACATAATTTAGATTGCATTTTAGATATCTTCCATAGATTTCCCCACCAAATTATGTATTACTGAGGAAGTTTGCATGGAAACAGGATCTGTAACCCTCAGAGTTCATCTGCACATACAGCTGATTCCTCACTTGAAGTCATAATCCTCTGTTGTGATGTCATGGTCTGTTTTTATGATAACAACTGTGATGTCACAGGCAGAGTATTATGACATCAGGTTGGGATTAAGGGAAAGGATTTGATGAACTTGCAAAGAATGAAGATCCTGTTTTCATCTACATAACTTCAGAAATAAGTAACAGGAAGCAGAAATACAGAACTAATGTGAAATATATGTGTAACGGAGTCCACATATTATGATTTTCAGAGTTCTTCAGGAGGCTCCATTTGCTCTTTAACGTTTTCCTCGTGAGATGAGACACCTCCGGCCAAATATGCAGTCACAAAAAGTGTGGCGGCTCCATATGGGGCAAATAGGTGCTCCATAGTGCCACCACAGTTGTCGCCATACTGAAAGCCAGAGTGCACTCGCGGGGGTTCAGAATGACGATTAGAACTATGGGGGGGATCCCCAAAGCACCATGATGATGATGATGGATGCGAATGAGTCCCACGCTGTGAACCCTTCTATTGAACCAAATATAGACTTCCAGGAGGGGTGGGGGACACTCCACCACAAGGGGCCAACTGCAGTAGACATTGTGGATGAAGTGAGCTGTTAGGACTGTATGCTTGCTGCCTGAAAGGGGGGGGGGCATTTTTGAAGGGGGCTAAAAATAGGATAGTACTGTTTTATATTTCTCCAGGCTTACTCATTTCCACTGTAGCACCTCGTGGTTGTTGGGGTTCTGTTGCTAGGCAGTTTACAGCTGTGAGGGCTGCAGTGCAGGGAGGGGAAGTGACTTGCTTAGGTTCACAGTACCCAGTGAACCTGCGGCTATGACAGGATTCAGACCTGGGATCTCCTGGTTCTCATTTCTGTGTTCTAACTACTAGGCCACACTCTACGTGAAAACTGATCCCTGAGTTGGACGTGATCCCCTAGTTTGTGGCAAGGAGAGCAGCAAATTGTGACAGATTACCAGGGTTGCTGGGCGGTGAAATGAGAGCCAGTACGGATGTGATACTGTAGGTGTATGGATAACATGTTAAAGTGTGCAAAACATGCTGGAGGGTCTTAACTCACCACTATTAAACCCAGAATGGTAGAATCCGTTAATGAAAGTGGGGCCCCTAGTTGTTTTAAGTAAAAGCAGCTATCGTGACAGGAAATTCTAAATAATCGACATTATTTGTTGCTTTTTACGCTGCAGCGCTGGCACGGGTCATTTAGGCATTCTGATACTCAGCCCCTATTACTCACGGCACATACGGGTTCAGTGCAGGGTTCGTCACCTCAGCTGCCATGATGGATGGGGCATCCCTCCCAGCTTTCCCATGCCAGCAGAAGGGCCATGCCATGGGACACCGTCAGTAGTGAGGAAGCACAGATCGAATCGGGATCAGCAGCACTGCTCACGAGGTCCGAGGATAGGGGGAGTAGAGAGGGGTGGGGCGAATTCAGTGGATGTAATGATGAAAAATCCAGAGACAAAACTAAACAAACATGCATACTTGTTTTGCATTTCAGTGAGTTGAAAATGTCTACATCTGGTGATGGCAGTAACTGTGTTTCAGTCTCGCCGGTGCCTGAGGATTCTCAACCAATAGCAAGTCAGAACACTGAAATGTCCCAGCAAACTGCGCACAAAGATGAGAGCACAGTTGTGGTAACAGAAGATGAGACTGCTGCAGCCAGTGAGGCCACAGCTAAAGAGGACCAAGTGTCCATAGAAAAGGACATGCCCACACAGGAGTCTGTGGCTAGTAAGCACATGGTTGAGACCTCCAGTGAGAGGCCAGGCAGCCCATTGGAGGCTGCTGGTGGCAGTAATATATATGAGTCTTATCCGGAGGAGTATAGCTATATAGTGGAAGATGAAAGTTTGGACCAGGAGGCAGAAATGAAACTGAGCGAACTGGAGCCGGACCAGTTTCCCTTCTCTGCTTGGCACACGGATAACCATTATCCCCCAAACGAAACTTACATGGAACTGGAGAACCCATCACTGGGTAAGGCATCATCTGCTTATTATCCAGGCTGGATAACCGATGACTGCATTTCAGGGCTGGATGTTGGGCATGAGGTAGAAAACTACCAGCCCAGCGAGCAAGGCTGGGGTCCAGACGGTTGTGAGGAGGAAGAGTCGAACATGTATCAAGGGGTACATTGCGCTGGTGACGAGATCTGGGATGTTCCCTCTATTATGCCATTTCAAGAAGTCGCTGTACAGGTAATTAAGTTGGGATTTTGTGTTCTGCTGCTAGCTGGGAGCCCAGGGTTAGCGTCTGATCCCCAGAATCCCACACCAAGGCCAACAGGGAGGCAAGCACATTGCGGAGGAGATGCACGTACCACCTACGGAGGGCATACCTGGCTACCCAGTGTCTGTGCATCCCCTGGTGTCTGGCCTCAGAGCATCATTTGGCTGTTGAGGCAGTCACTCACTAACCCTCCTTGTTGGAGGAAGGGTGCAGCTGCGGCAGCCACCATCATCAGGGCAGAGGATGGGGGGACAAAAATGGACAACATTTTTTTTTTTTTAAAGTTTAGCAATGATTTTTTTTTTTCTAATTTTGGTAACTTTAAATTTAAACAATTGTTCCCCTAGATATTTACAACAGCCTTCTGGCCCAGTGTGCATCCGTATTGCAGCCCCTTATGTTCATATTGTGGCCTTTTGCATCCAACTTTGAACATAAGCCAGATGCTGCGGAAATGGCAGTTGGAAAGTTGGGCTTTGGTGCATTCAGCAGACAAGATGCACCACAGAACCTCAGAGCCTAGCTAGACTAGTGCCCATCTTGGTCAAGGCACTTGCACTGGGTAAACCAGATGAAAACCTTTAATGAAATGATGTGGGGTGCTGAGCAGATCTGAACTAGAGGCCAAAGCTCTGCAAACCATTGGGTCTTTATTTTTTTTCTTTAACATTGCTGTAGCAACTTTATAAGAAGAGATAAACTGCCAGCAAGAAATGGGTTAACTGTTATCATAAACACAAAATTGCAACAAAGTATGGCAATACTCCTGTGCCTGCTATACGTATCTCCAAGCTCCCCCGACACGTCTGACACCCCAGGTAGTCTTATCCCTGCCGGGGCGGAGCTGAGGGGAAGTACCTTGTGACACTGGCGTTTGTTGGTTGGGGAGTGCAAGCATGGTGTGCGTGGGTGGTGTGATGGAGGCTTGCCAGAGGCCACCATCTGGCACTATGGTGTGGCCACTTTTCCCTTTTTCTCCCTCCTTCCCTTCCATCCATCCCTCCATCCCTCCCTCCCTCCTCCCTAGTTGGGCTGGACATCTGTGGCGCTCTGGGAAGGACACACAGCAGTGTGTAGTCATCTACGCCACCAAGTGCACCTCCGCTGGTCCACCACCAGGAGCCACTAGAAAGCAGTGCAAGCTGAACCCTCCCTCCCTCCAGGGGAGGAGAGCATCCGTGCGGACGCTCTTCACCCTCCCCGCTAGTATCCACTCCAGTCGCTCCAGGTGCGAGTCATGAACCCAGGTCACCAGCATGCAGAGCGGGCACCCCACCACTCCATGAGTATTCCATCCACAGAAACCCAGAGTCTGCTGGAACTGAGGTCTGCCCGGGGGGGGGGAGGGGGTGAGGGAGAAAACCAAAAAGTGGAAATGGCCGGGTTTGGCTTGAGTGGGTGTTGCTGCTGTATCCCCCTGTCCATCAGATGGCTTCCTCTGTCTGTCCATGAAGGGGTGCGTCACCTCCTATCTCACTAGATCCATATCCCGGTCTACTGCAGCCACAGGGGACTGACCATGCCCCGCCACAGAGGGCTGACTCTTCGGGACATAGTAGGAGGAGGATCAGCAATTATAGCCACAGGATGGCGGGGTAGTTATCTTAAACAGGTGCACTTGCTGGTCAGCTGAAATAATGCTCAACCACCTTGACAGAAATTAAAGAAAAAAAACTCGAAACAGTGTTTTAAAATACGTTTTTTTTTTTTTGCTTTTCAGACTGACTTTATGACTGCTGACAAAGAAGTCAGTGCAGACCAGGATGTTGAAAAACACATGGTAAGTGAAAGACGGGGGGGAAAATAGAGAGTGCTTAGAGTGACATTTCAGTATCCAGGAAAACCTTTCTTTTTGTTTAATATATCTGTTTTGTTACCATTCTGCTTGTCTTTAGGTGGCGCCTCATGTCAGGGTCTTTGTCTAGTCAGACAGGTACTCCATCGACCACAGTGCCTTGTATACCACAGCAGCTTATTGCTTATTTATTTATTTATTTATTTATTTTTTACATGTAGCTTCTGCTTTTTTGGGGGTTTTCTCCCGGCCCCTACACCCACGTATCCCCAACATAGTGCGTGCATGTGGAGGCACACACACACACCCCGTTTGAGATGCCCCTCCTTTCCAGTCATTCCGTTAACCACCTGTGCTGGTACTGAAGCTCCATTTGGTGACGGCAGGGTTATGAGCGGGCGACCCCACCCCATATCTGAGATAGAAGAGCCATTGCTCAATTCTACTTCCCACCCTGGCAACCCAGGGTCGCTCCTGAACCCGGGTCGCCGGTGTAGCACGAGGTGTGGCATCCAGCGTCTCAACCCTCAGTGCCAAGGACTGCTCATTGCTTATTTTATACAGCTGGATGGCTACTGTTAGTTTTATTCACAGTTAGATATACAGGGAAAGAGAAATAACCACTAACCACTTCTATGGGGGAAAGTCCCATCCATGTATTACAAAGAAATGTAAACTTAAATACGAGGAGCCGAAGTGCAGGGAGTTTCACAAGTTAATAACAAAACTGTACATCTGAAGTATGAAATAGAGGATAATGTATGGTCCTCTATTGGTAACCAGTCTGCTAACCGTCGAGAGGTTGCCAGGGCAACCGTGTAAACTTCGAGAGTGAAGCTCGAGAGGTTTACTTCGCCATGGCAACCTTGAGACAGTTAACAGTAACTGGTTGCCGATAGAAGGACCATACATTATTTTTTATAGTGTATGGTCCCACAAAAAAGGAAAATTCCTTACTTTAAGGCTCCTTACTTTTTGAAATATAGTCACCGCCACGGCTGTTCATTCCTTCCAGAATCGCTTGCATGCATCCGCTGGTTCCAGAGGTAAAAAAAAAGGCGTACACATACGAGACCGATCCTCAAGAGTTAATCTATCATGTGACGAGCATCACTAGGTTAACAACATTTCTACGTCACATTGATAGGTTAACAACCTTAGGAAATGAGGATTTCCTAAGGTTAACAGCGTTCTACCATAATACATTATATGGCTGATTTCAGCCCTTTATTGGTAACCCAGCCCATTAGGAAGGCTGGGAAAGCAGATGCTTTCTGGTGCAAATGTTCACATTTGAACAAGGGAAGGGGGGAGCAATAAAGAGCAACCCTCAACAGCCTGGAACAAGCCTGGGTTAAAGGACAAGGAAAAATCCTGAAACCTCATTGACTGAAAGCTATTGCCTGACCATGAATTAAAAAGCTTGAGATACACAGTTAGGTGCTGGATCTCATTACAGTACCAAGGCAAAAAAATCTTCATTACCTATAAATCATGGACAAATTCATATATATAATTTTTTTCTATTTGGAAACATATTTAAACAAATTGTTATCTATAAGATTATTTGTTTAAAAAAATTATTTGTGTAAAAAAATTATCTTACACATGATTCACTTTACATATAATACACAAGAGTACCAAGCCATTTTAGAAGCTCAGTAAGCACTCCAGGGTGAGCTTTAAAGGATTATAATGCACTTCCCAGAGGCGTATGGATGCTCTGCTTTCAGCCTCGTGTCTCACTTCCCCAGGGAGTGCACTGCAGTGCTTTAATGCACACCCTGTCATGGCATATTGCTTACTTATCTAGTTATGAAAATCCTCCACTTATAAATTGAGTTGGGGAAAATGCTGCAGCATGATTGGTCTACAGCCATGCATGGTGAAATCACTGCCAACAGCAAAACAATAAGTGTTGTTCACTTGGGTACTTTGCAGGTGAAATAAATGTGCTAACAACCCTTTAGAATGTTTAGATTTTGAACAGCTGCCATTTTTTCCTGCAAACAACTAGCACACAACAGGAAACAAGACAGCTCCCCCAGTGGCTCCCAGTGGCAGTGAAACTATTTTACATTAAATGTAAACATTTAAATTTTGTTTTCGTTCTAATCCATCATTTTTTTTTATTTACCCATTTAACCATTTTATAAGTGCAGTAAGACACTTGGTAGTTGTGCCACAACTGCATCTCTATGGGCAGAAGGCACTCAGCCTGCAACCTCGTGCCTAATTACGCCCTTGGGTCATGCGGTTGTGGTACAGCTTTCAACATTGTGTCTTAGAGCCCAAAAGATGTTTGATTATTGGAGTACAACCACACAATTTGGTTGGGGTTCCCTGAAACAGATCCAAAGTTACTCTCTTAAATCCTTGCAGCTGTGTCACCTGTGAACAGCCAGCAGATTACACTTAATACCCTTCACATGTGTTATTTCATTAGTGTTTCAAAAAAAAATACCCACGCTAACAGAAGAAAAAAAACTTTCACTTTCTTGTTTCCAGCAGTAATTCCTAGCTTTACCTTACAAACAGTAGTCTCTGTCCTTTTTCTTCCATACAAGTGCAGTTAGACACCCCCCCCAGTGTGGGTTTGTGCTGTGCAAACCACACTTCCAGGGGCTAAATGCATTCTGCTGTTCTCACAGTGCAACCATACCTGAGTCATGTCTTGTTCACTTACCACTTGGATGTTGTAGGAGGAGGTGATGTCGGAGAGGGCCGTGCTGAAGGAACAGTATCAGGAGGTGCTGGACAAACAGACGCAGCTGGAGAACCAGCTGCAAGTCCAGCTGAGACAGCTACAGCAAAGGATAGAGGAAGAGAAACATTCCTACCAGGTAGGGGTAAAGAACTGTTTCTTCATACCGCAGCATCCTGGTTTTCAGTGCAGACTTTTAACCTAATTGAATAATGGCTCTGTCATTCCCTTTTCTGAAAACAATTCACACTCCTTTCTGTGACGAACAAGAACAGTCTAACTTTCAAACAACTTTCTAAGTGGTTGAAACTTAACAGGACAGCCTTTGAAGACCAACCATTATGGAAAAATTCTAATTTCCCAGATCTAATGAAAGGTGTTTACTCGCTGATTTGGCTTAAATCTGGAATTCTGTTCTCATCTGATAGTTTCATTAAATATGAATTTAAATCTCTTGAAAGAATTAGATTTCTTTAAAAAAAAACAAAAAAAAAACACGGCGCTGGCCCGGTGGTACTGGAGGTTGCAGTGCTGGACGCCACACCTCGTGCCACACTGACAGCCTGGGTTTGGCAGGGGAGATAGAGGATTGAGCATCCAGAGGACTGTTCTCCTCTCTTGGGAAGGGAGGGCTTGCCATCTCGCGCGTCGCTCTCCTTTTGGTGGTGGCTGGAGGAGATGCGAGTCAGGAGGCATGTTGCCAATGTACGCCGTGGGGGGGGTGGAGAAAAAATGGTGGAAATGGAGCTGCCAGGTTCCGTGATGGCTCTCCATTGCCTGTCCCAGCTCCCCGAGTATCTGGATTTTGCTTCGGGGGTGGGAGAAAGCTGGCACCCCTTTGCCTCGGCCCTGTCATGGGGGGGGGACCTGTGGGGTATTGTAGAGGAAGTTGGGTGGGGAATGAAGAGCCGGAAACTGAGTCCCTCCAAGGGAGGGACCGGAGCTGCCTGCCAGATTCCCAGAACAAAACAAACATTTGGTCAGACCTGGTGGCGCGGAGGGCAGAGGCATTTATGCTTTACCTGCCGCCACACTGTTGACCAAGGCCACTTGAGGGATGGCCGGAGAAGGAGGATTGAGCGTCCCAATGGATGCTGTCCTCCTCCGGTGGTGGGGGGTAGCATGCTGCAGTGCACTACCGCTACTTTGGCGGCGCCAGTCATGCGCAGCAGGATTGGGTGGGGGACACTGCTGGCAGACATTGTCAGCATGCATCTAGAAAAGTGTGCACATCAAGCCACCCCTTCTGAGTGTCCGGGGCTCGGGGACCAGAAAATCAAGGAAAAACTCTGCCTACAGGATGATGCCATCCCATCTCGCAGGCCCTGCACATGCCTGTTGGGTGCACCGACCCACAACTGAGCTAAACACCTCCCGGGTTTATGAGGGGGCCTTGGAGGCTGTACCACGGGGGGGGGGCCTGGGGCACTGGAAGGGTTGGCCAGGTAAGTCCCAGAGATGGCAGGGTGACTGGGCTGGGGGAGAGACG
Organism: Neoceratodus forsteri; assembly: GCA_016271365.2. Lineage (NCBI taxonomy): Eukaryota > Metazoa > Chordata > Ceratodontiformes > Ceratodontidae > Neoceratodus > Neoceratodus forsteri. The sequence goes on along the minus strand of JADMNL010000034.1, from coordinate 113,766,568 downwards.
GCAGATAGGGATCGTCAGGGTGACGGTGGTGGTGGGGAGGGGATAAACACAGTAAACAAAATTAAAAATCCCCAAGCCTCCCACTTTCAGCTTACCTAAGAAGGACTTGAACAGTCCATGTTGCCTAATTTTTTTTAATTCATTGTTTTCGTAGGGGAAGTGGTTGTAAATCCTTGCATGGGGGAGTAAGCTGCCAGATCCCTTCCCCTTCCTGGAACACTGTGTATCAAGCTCCACCCCTCCTAGTCGCCCCTGCGCTCAAAGATTTTGTGACATACTGTATGAGTTTGTAGAGTGTGGTTGCTTGTTGCAGTAAAACCAATGGGTGTGAGTTTTTAAGGATTTTTTTTTATATTTTAGAAGTCCTCTGGGGTCAGTCAATGCTATTAACTAACTTGAGCCATTATCTTAGGTGGGATTCGAACATGGATTTCTTGGCTTGCTGCTGAATACTTAGATCTTCCTGGAGTTTCACCAGTGAAGCGCTTTTACACTGGTTTCAGTGTATTGTCCTCTCTCTGAGTTTGGTTCTAGAATTCACTGTGTAAGGAATAAATTGTCTATCATATTATAATTTAATAAAAACCAACGATGAATAAAACACTAAGTAGTAAATAACCCTAATGATAAACAATTATGTGGGGTTCTATACCAGTTGTGACAAAAGACCATTTAGCACTCATGTAACATTTTATAAACCCTTTATTAGGGGAACAAAAGGAAGGTACACTTACAGCTACGGACTTTATAAAAAGCTTTTGCTCCTGGAAGCATAGAAGGCTAAGGTTATTATGGAAGCCGTTTGTAGAATTTGCAGTACTTTTTCGGACCCTCTTCTGGTGTGGCCATGGAAGCACACACACACCAAGCAGAGTTTTGGGCTGACATTATATACTCTTTTTACTTACATAAGACGAATATATCATCTTTCCTAGTAATTATGTCATAACTACTTTGTCAAAAACATTTCTTTGTATAGAAATTACAAATAACATTTTTCGAAAAACAGGGTGTATACCTGCTATACAAACACTTCGGAGAATGTACTGACATCTGATGTCAATAAGCCGTATCACTATAGTAAAACTCTAAAAGCATCACACTGATAAATGTTTTTCTCTGTCCATTAGCTAATAACAAGTTACAAGTCACACCTATTTTGTTACCAATAGATAAAGTTGTTTTCGTAAAAAGGACTAAAAAACATTATGTTTGTCTGTTTATTCTATGCAAGCATTTTTGTGCATGTCACGTTCTCTGAGGCTGGTTCACTCTGGTCAGCATGACAAGGCAGTCTTCCCACAAAATGTTATATCAACCTATACGTGTGAGTCTATTTCTCTCCTCCCTCCATAGCTAGTGAATACTGCAATATAATTAGCTGTATAAAATATTAGATAATAACAATACTGGGATAAATCATTTCACTACAACTGCCAGGGTCTGTAACTCCATGCTGCAGTTAGCGTTTTTGTAACCTGATTGGTTATTTAATAACTTGATGAGTCATGTCTCTCTAACTCGCTTGGTGTGGTTCTCCCCACCCCAAACCCCCAAAAAAAGCGAAACCCAGGAGACGTGAAACAACTGCAAGAAGTAATGCAGAACGGATGATGTGAAGAAGAAGACTGAGAAGGATAAGCGGGAGTTCGTGCAGAAGGAGCAGGACCTGAAAATGGAGATAGAAAAACTCTATGAAAAGAGTAAAAGGTAAAGACCATGCAGTGACACCTCATTTCTTTTTTTTTTTCTCCTCTGTGTTCTTTATCTCCTACTCTGCCCAGTTGGCCCCCTTCACCAGTATCCTCACTAGCCCTGTCACCCACTGTCTCTGGGACTTAATTCCTGGCAGGTAGTGCCCCACAGTTCCCCCCTTTTGCAGTCCCCAGGGATTCCATGTGCCCCAGGAAAAGTTTAGCTTGGGTGTTTGGCAGGCAGCCCAGTGAACAGTGCAGGAACAGTGGGAGGAAGCTGCTTTGTACTGCAACTAGGCAGTAAGTTCCTCCCCTCCCCATGCCTCATGGGCTGGGACATGAGCAAGCAAAACATGCTCAATCCACAGTCAGGAGGCATCCACTCTCCCATCATAGCTTTGAGGTCATCCTGGTGGCGATAGTGCAGTGGAGCACACAGACCTCCCTTCAGGAGAAGGCGAGTGTCCTTTGGGATGCTAAGCTCCCCCCCCACTCCACTCCACTCCACTGCAGCCAGTGTGCTAGGTAAAGCTTTACCTCTCCCTCAGAGTTCCTGCCTCACAGGAAAGTCCACTGTGCACTGCTCTGCACCGCATTGGTGCCAGTTGCAACACTGATCCCATGGTTGCCACCAGTGTGATAAAAATCCACTCACCAGGGACTTCTAGTTCACTGCCACCACCAGGTTTTTACCAATAGGAACCAGGAAACGTGCTTTTTACCTCCTCCTTGCACAAGGTCAGGAAGGTCAACACAATAACTGTGGGTAGAGTGCTTTTCAGAGACGGACTGCAGAGTCCAGCAGAAATAGTAGAATTAGCTTTTTAAATAAAACAAGCAGTGACTGATACTATTAAAAAATGGATTCTTTATTAGTGACTACAAGTATTTACAAGCAGGATATATTTACAGGAAAACAAAAGGGTTGCACATTTACTAAAAAGCAGGAAATAAAATAAGTTGAACAGATAGTTGGTGTACAGCAGAATTCTGAACTATCCTCACCTAAAATCCTTCACCTGCCCTAGCTACAGAAAAGCACTGTCCCTCGCTGTGCTATTTTACCAGTCAGCTAGTCTTTGTATAGCAGGGCTGTGTTCTTAGATGTTCCAGCCCAAGAGAGCGAGCTGAACCTCATCTATCTGTTTTATTCTTTTTGACTGTGGGAGGTGGTTTGGCCCCTCTGAGTGACAGATTACCCCTGCCCTCCCTCCTCAGATGGTGAGTGTATGGCAGGATGACATCCTCAAGGGGGAGTATTACTTAATCCCGACAGTCAGTTTCCCAACACCCAACATCCCAAAGCCACAATCCCAACACCCGTTTGCCTGACACTTCAGTGCTGCCCGCAACGGAGTTTGCAATCTTAAATATGGGGGTTCGCGCCCCCCCCCCCGAAACATGAAACAAACTCTGCCACAGGCAGCATCCTAACTGTCAGGCAACCAGCCGTCGGGATCGTGGCTTTGAGATGTTGGGTGTTGGGGAACTGACTGTCAGGATCAAGTAGTATATCCGATCCATTCCAGCTGGCTCCCTTCACACCCAAATGTGCTCTGTCCACTTTTTATGGTTTTGTTTTGCAGGCTATCCGAGGTGTGCAACCTGACGCCTCTGCCTTTCAGGGTGACTGAGGCATTCGAAATGGCCCTCTCCGATCTGCTTTTGATGATCTGTAGCTACTACAAGTTCCCAAGGGAACATTTCCCTGCAGCTGAGTTGGCTAATTATTTCCCATGAGGCCTGCTTGGGCACATGACATTGGAAGCCATGTTTTGTGCCCATTTTGCAAATAGCAGAACTTATGGCAGGAGCATCATTACCTTCACAAAGAGAAATTTCTAGATCAGTCTGGTCACATGTCCATCACAGCACTGCAGAAGCAACACCAGTGGTGCCTCTTCACTTGCCATGTAAGTGCTGATGCCAGCAGCGCCCCAGGCCATGGGCCACAAGATAGGGGGGACCCAAACTTGTTCTTGAACTTGGGGTCTCTCGCATGGTAGCGGGATGCACTGCTTTTGGGTCACTAGAGTGAGTCTAGCCACATATTTGTAAGGGTAACTTGTTATTTTTAAAGTGATGCATCTGTAACTGCCTTCAGGGAGCGGTAACTTTTATCTGATAGAAAAAAAAAATCAACTTTATTCCTCTAGTTTTATGCCCATGTACAGTACTCAAATACTAATACAAACACATGGACACATAAAACAACAAGAAAACGTTAAATTAATTTGTTGCTGTTTTGTTCCAGGTTAATGAAGGAGCAAGACAGCAAGGAAAACAGAGTGGCCTCCCTGATCGTGGAACAGAGTGAAGAAAAGTAAGAGTTTATCTTTTTGAAACAGATACTTTTTTGTAAAATGAAATCAGAACAGGGGAAATTAATTCATGTTCCCCTGCTGCAGTGACTTAGTGCACCTGTCTCTGTCCCAGTTTCTGAAGGCGATGACTCAGCACCAGGCTACAGATGGGAATTGCATTTTGACAGCTGAGTCAGCAGACTTCTTCCTTTCTCACTAGCTCAAAATGGGACACCTTTCTCCTTGTTTTTTGTTCTTTCTTCTTATAGTTTTTTCTTGCCTCCCCAGCCAACTTCCAGGGATATACCCTGCATTCCAGGATGTAGTATGCATAAAAAGTGCCCATTACGATTACAAGGTGTCCCCAGAGAAAGCATGAGTTGCGAAACTGGTCAGGATAAAAACATAGAAACATGGCCCATCCAGTCTGCCTGTATTACCCTGTCATACCCCAGGAACTAGTGTCTCTGTGGGGTCTTCATAGAAACATAGAATTTGATGGCAGATAAGGGCCGCTTGGCCCACCTAGTCTGTCCATTTCCCTACCTAATGGCTAAGCTGCAGATCCTAGTTAACCAACAACCTACTTCCTCCTACCCCCCACTAGAATTGCCTTATCTCTGTCCCATGCATTCTTGAATTCCCCCACTGTTTTGATGCTACAACCTCCTCAGGAAGGTCGTTCCATGCATTACAACCCTCTCTGTGAAGAAAATGCTTCTCACATTACCTCTGAGCCGCTTCCCCATCTTCAAATTGTGCCCCTTGTTCTTGCACATCTTTTTCTGAAAGATGCTTCCCTCTTGGACTTTGTTGATTCCCTTGAGGTATTTGAAAGTTTCTATCATGCCCCCCCCTTTCCTTGAGGCTATACATCTTAAGCTCCTTTAGTCTTTCTTCATATGTCTTCTGGTGCAGACCCTGCTCCATTTTGGTTGCCCTCCTCTGGACAGCCTCCACCCTGTCTATGTCTTTGCAGAGATGGGGTCTCCAGAACTGTACACAGTACTCCAGGTGTGGTCTTACCAACTGTCTGTACAGAGGGCCAACATCTTCCTGTTTTCTACTGGTGATGCCTCTCCCTGTACATCCCAATATCCCCCAGCCCTCCTTACTGCCTTCTCACATTGCTGGCCCACCTTTAGGTCATCTGATATGACTACCCCCAGGTCCTTTTCCATTTTGTTGTTGTCAGTATCTCCCCCATTGTGTACTCTTCCCCTTGGTTTTTGTTTCCCAGGTGCATTACTTTGCACTTCTTTGCGTTGAATCTAAGCTGCCATACATTTGACCATTCCTCCAACCTTGCCCAAGTCCCTTTTCATCCTTTCCACCCCACCTTGCGTATCAGCTCTGTTGCAGATCTTTGTGTCGTCTGCAAAGAGACACACTTTCCCATCCAGTCCCTCTGCAATGTCACTTATAAAGACATTAAAAAGGACAGACCCCAGTACTGAACCCTGCGGTACCCCACTAGTAACCCCCTTTCTTCACTGTTTACTCCATTTACTATTACCCGTTGTGTCCTGTTGTCCAGCCAGTGTTTACTGAGGCTACCACCCTGGGACCTACACCCAGGCTGGCTAATTTGTTTATTAATTTTTTGAGCAGGACTGTGTCAAATGCTTTGCTAAAGTCTAGGAAGGCCATGTCCACAGCCCCTCCCTGGTCTACTACTTTGGTCTCCCAGTCAAAGAAATAAATTAGATTTGTCTGACATAACCTTCCTGCTGTGAATCCATGCTGCCTTGGGTCCTGTGCCCCTCTGGCCTCTAGGTACTCAACAGTTCTTTCCTTCAGAAGTGATTCCATCATTTTCCCTACCACTGAGGTCAAACTGACAGGTCTGCAGTTTCCTGCCTCTGTCTTGCTCCCACTTTTGTGAAGGGGAATCACATCCACCTTACTCCAGTCCTCGGGTACCACACCATCCTTCCATGATTTATTAAAAAGGGTAGTCAATGGTGTTACTAGTTCTTCCCTTAGTTCTTTTAGAATTCTGGGGTGAATCCCATCAGGCCCCATTGCTTTATCCACCTTCAGTGTTAAGAGTTCTTTCAGAACCCTTTCTTCTGTGAAAGGACTAATATCAACCCCCCTATCCAGAGTGCTTTTATTGACTGGATTAGGTATCTCCCCCTGCTTTTCCATTGTGAATACTGAGCAGAAGTATTCGTTCAGTATCCCTGCTTTTTCACTGTCGCTCTCTGCCCAACCACCTTCCTCTTTATTCAGTCTCAGTATCCCTGCCTTAGTCTTTCTTTGCTCCCTAATGTACATATGAAAGGTTTTATCCCCCTTCTTAACCAAGTTGGCTATCTTTTCCTCAGTTTGGGCCTTTGCTATTCTGACTGCCTCCCCCGCTTCCTTCTGCTTTAACTGGTACAGTTCTCTGTCCTGCTCCTTCTGTGTTTCCTTATACGTCCTGAATGCTATCTTTTTCTCCCTTACACTTCTTTTGCGACCCATAGTGGTTTTTTCTTTCATTTTGATTTATTTGCTTCACACAAAGGCTTGTTGCCTCTGTGATGGCGATTTTGATGTTTTCCCATTGTTGCTGCACCCCACCTTCTTGCCTGTTTGCTAGTGCTTTTCTGAGGTACTCTCTCATTTTGACAAAATCAGCCCTCCTGAAGTCCAGTACCTTCACTTTTGTATGGCTTGACTCTATAGCTAAGTTTTTCATGAACCACACTGTTTGGTGGTCGCTTGTTCCCAGATGGCTACCCACTTCAAGATTGGAGATACTTTTTCTGTCCCCATTTGAGAGTACCAGGTCTAACATTGCTTCCTCCCGGGTGGGTTCCAAAACTAGCTGTCTGAGGCATGCCCCCTGTAGGGCATCAAGAATGGCCCTGCTCTTGGATGTGGCTGCAGCAAAGGTGCTCCAGTTAACATCTGGTATATTCGGGTTCCCCATCAGCAATATCTCCCCTTTCTCTGCCATCCCAAGGATGCCTTCTGTCGTTTTCTTGTCCATTTCCTCTCCCTGAGACGGGGGTCTGTATACAACCCCTGTGCGGATTGTGGTGCCATTTCCAGTCTCCAGGGTGACCCACAGTGCCTCCTCTCCTTCCTGTTTATCCTTTAGTTTTGTTGCTTTGATCCCTTCCCTTACATAGAGAGCTACTCCTCCTCCTCTTCTTCCTCCCCCGTCCCTCCTTTAGATTGTGTACCCTGGTATGTTGACATCCCAGTCATGGTTCTCTGTGTACCATGTTTCTGTGACTACCACGATATCCAGGAATCCCTCTTCCATCAAGGCCACCATTTCGGGGAGCTTTTTACCTAGACTACTGGCATTGGTACTCATTACCCTCCATTTTTTTATGGCTCTATTTCTTTTTGCCCCATCCTTGTCCTTACTGCCTTTGCCTTTTTCTCCATTTACCCCTGCCCTTCTCCCTATCGACTGCTCTATCTTGGTGTTTACCTCATTAACTACCCTAATTTTTGGGGGGGAGGGGCTAAGATTTCTCTTCTCCTTTTCAGTGCCTCCCCCTTGGCTAGTTTAAATGCTTGCCAATGAAGCATTTAACCCTATCACCTAGGATCCTGGTTCTCCTCCTGGATAGATGCAGACCATCGCGCCTGTATAGGCCTGCATCCCTCCAGGTGGAGCCCCAATCCCCAATGAAGCCAAATCCCTGAGCTCTGCACCAGTTTTTCAACCAGTCATTGAATCTCATGGTGCGGAGTACCCTAGCTTCATCCATGCCGTAGACAGGTAGCACTTCCGAGAAAGTTACCATGTGTGCTACTTGTCTAAGGCCCCTCCCCAACTCCACAAACTCCTGTTGCACTGCCCTGATCCCATTCTGAGCCAGGTCATTTGTCCCTAGGTGGATAATGACATCCAGCTCACTCCCCCTTGCAGTTGCTCCCACAATCCTGAGGATTAGTTTCCTGTCCTTCCAAGCCATGGCACTAGGCAGACACCCTACTTCCCTTTCCCCTTCCTCCCCAGTTGTACCCCCCTAACAGTTGAGTCCCCCACCAGGAGTTGTTTCCTTCCCCTGTGGGGTCCTGTGCCACCCTCCTGTGGGTCTCCATTGTGGAGGTTCCCAGCATCCTCCTTGGTCTCCACTGTGGGTGCCTCCATAGAGGAACCATGCTCCACCAGAGTGGTGAATAAATTGTGGAGAGGCACAACTGGAGGGATGTATCTCTGTTCACCACTCTCACCCTCTCTGAGCCCATCGTGGTCCGACCACTCCTCTTTCTTCGCAACCTCTAAGGTAGTGGTGGTGGCCTGGGTGGTCCCTGGGGGGGAGCAGGTTTTCGGAATCCTTGCCAGGTCAGCATGGAGACGAACAACCTCCTCCCTCAGACCAGAGAGTTGCCTGCAAATAGGGCAGCAATGCAGTCTCCAGAATGTCTCCCGGAAGACTGCAGCTCCACAGCCAGTGCATTGCACCAGTCCCCACATGTCTGTGTCCCTTCCTGTTGCAGATGCTTTTTTTTTTTTTTTTGTTCTTGTTTTTAGTGTGTGCAAGCTTGTGAGTGTCTCTACCCCCTATTCAGTGTGCTGTGCCTTTAAGGATATGAACAGGTGTATGTTGTTAGCAGTTTTGGGGAAGTGATGTCAGAACCCCTGCTATAAAGGAAGTTATGCGCGTGGGGTGGGGTGAGACTTCTTCCTTTCTCGCTAGCTCAGACTATACTATACTTCGCTATACTATTCCCCCTTTTGTTTTCCATGTTTCCACCTCCGTCATCCCACTGAGTAGCAACTATACCCTTGACTCTGTCCCAGCTGTATTTGAAGCCGTTTATGGTTTTGGCACCCACCACCTCTGCCAGCAGATTATTTTATGGCTCAACCACTCTTTCTATGAAGTAATACTCCTTCATATCCTTTTTAAACCCCCCCCCCCCCCATTAACCACTTGTGACCCAGTATCCTAGCTTCTCTGTTTCTGGTAAACAGTTTCTGACAATCCATCTTGTTAATTCCTTTCAGGAACTTGAAGGTCTCTATCATACCCCCACTTACGGTTTCGACTGAATACACGTTCAGAGCCTTCAGTCGATCCTCATAGAATCTGCTTTTCTGGACCTGAATCATCGTAGTCGCCTGATGTTGTACTTTCTGTGGGCGGTCCCTGTCCTTTTAGGAAGGGACTCCAGAACTGGGCACGGTATTCCAGATGTAGCCTCATGAGCGACCTATACAGTGGTAGAAGTACCTCCTCGACTCTTCTCCCGATGCACCCTAGCGTCCTGTTAGCCTTGCTGAAAGTCTTGTTACATTGGTTTGTTTAAAAGAGTCACTAATGATGACTCCTAGGTACCTTTCCTCTGATGTCGTGTCCATCTTGATCCTCTCCATCCAATACTCTCTTCTGGGGTTTTTGTTTCCTAAGTGCATCACTTTGCCCTTTTTGGCATTACAGGTACATTTCAGATGCCAGACTTTGGACCAGTTTTCCAGTCTTTCAGATCTCTCTGCAGCTCCCTTATCCTCTCCACATTGTCAGCCCTACCACAGAGTTTAGTGTCATCCGCAAATAGACACAATCTGCTCTGGATTCCCTCTCCTATGTTGCTGAAGAACATATTAAAAAGGACTGGACCCAGAACAGACCCTCTAGTACTCTGCTGGTGACATCTTTTTCCCTCTGATCTGTCCCATTCACTGTTACTCTCTGTTGCCTCCCCTCCAGCCAGCTCTCTACTCACCTTACTATTTCCTCAGCTGTTCCCAGATCCCCCATCTTCTTCTTCAGCAGCCTTTGGTGTGACACCAAGTTGAATACCTTGGCGAAGTCGAAGTAGACTAAATCGACAACAGGCCCCTTATCGACTACTCCGATAACCCAGTCAAAGAATGCTACCAGGTTGGTCTGACAAGGCTCCCTGCCATAAACCCATGCTGTTTACTATCCTGAAGCCTGGTTTTTTTTTCAGGTATTTCACTAGGTCCTGCTAGACTTGTCTCCATCAGCTTCCCTACCATGGTGGTAAGGCTGACAGGTCTGTAGTTTCCTGGCTTGTCCTTGTCTCCTTCCTTGTACAGTGGAACCATGTCTCCCATCCTCCAGTCGCTGGGAATCACCTTTGCTGCATGGAGCTATTAAACAGACCCACCAGAGGTTTGGTTAATACCGATACTAGCTCCTTTAGTACCCTCGGCTGCATCCCTTGAGGCCCCGGGACCTTGTTTACCTTCAGGGCTGCTGGCCCTGTTTCGACTCTTTGGCCAATAAATTCCTGCAGTTTCATTGTCGGGGACCCCTCTATCAGCTGCTTGTATGCCACCCTCCAGCAAGGGCCTGCTGTTCTTCCTAGTGAATACTGAGCAGAAGTAGTTATTTAGTATAGCTGCTTTTGACTGTCCTCTTCTGTAACCCTGCCCCCCTCCATTAGCCTGATAATTCCCCCTCCTGTTTTTCCTTTTTCCTTTATACATCTAAGGAACTGTTTTTCCTGTCCCTTGACCAGGGCCCTGAGTTTTCATGATTCGCCCGGATGCGGCGCAAGCTTGAAATATCGGCAATTTGCCATCACCGCGGGTCAGCGGCCGCCGAGAACAAACATCCGCCATTTGCTAACAGGGTGCCCAACCCCCGCCGGCTTCACTGTCCCTCCAACAAAGTATACGCTACGCTGGGAGCCCACCCCAGCGTGGCAATCAAAGATTTGCCGACGGGGGTTCTAGTCCCCATCGGCTGAACGCCCATACGTCCCAGAAGCACGCCTGGGAGCTCACCCCAGTGTGGTGCGCCATAGTTTTGCCGACGGGGTGCCTAACTTCGTCGGCTGAACGCCTGGAAGTCACGTTAGCATGCTGGGAGCCCATCCTAGCGTGGCAACGTGCTAATAGTTTTTTTTTGCCACAAAGTTTAATCCCCGCCGGCTGAACGCCTCTGGGAAGAGCTAGCACGCTGGGAGCCCACCCCAGCGTGGCAAGCGTCCCTAACGCCTTTTTTTTTTTTTCCTGTAAACAAAAACTGTCCCACGCGGCCTCCCGCGCCCCTCCCACATCCCGCACCCACCCACTGCGCATCCAGCCTCTCCTCACCCCCACCCCATACTTACCCGACTCCGCGCCACATCTTCGTGGACCGGGAACACTCACCTTCAGCATGCAACAACTGAGGAAATGCCGGTAAGCTGTATAATGGCCAGATAGAGGGGTTCAACCTTATTGCATATCTCAGGTATTTTTTGATTTTGCACTGCCTAACATGTTTTTACCGATCCATGTCATTGTCATGGTGTTGTTCGGTTCGGCAAGGTGATTTCCGCAGTGATCTGCGAAATCACCCTTCGGGACCGCACCACCATGACAGTGACATCATTCATGAGAAAGGACCTAAACCCCCATGTTGAAAATTTGTGCCAAAATTCTAAAATGATTGTTTAATGAAGCATAGTTCTTAATTAGTAGGCTCATAAGTTCGCGAAATTTCTGTTATTTTCTCCAGAGTTTCAACATTGCCATTTCACCACACTGTCTTATGAGTGGTACAGCTGTCATTTTTCACCTCACCCAAAATGTGTTTCCACCCTTGTAGTGCAGAATGGCGCAGTCGGTGTGCGAAATCAATGTTCCGGACAGATTAATAAAATCACAGTGATACTGTTCATGAGCAGAGGTCTTAAACTGGCTATGTTGAAAATTTGGTGACAAACACCCATAAAATGACTGTGTTACTGACGTGCGTTGTCAGATATGGCAAAAAACAAATGAAGGAAAAATTAAGGGTAAAATGTGCACTTAGGTGCCGCAGAAATTGTGTTGGTGCCGCAGAAGTTCTGCAGCAAATGAGAACCTGTCGAGAGAATCCTTGTCTGGCTGTGTCATGAGAAAAATCGGGCCCTGCCCTGACACACTTCTGTAATATGCAGCTCTGAGTTCATGATCCTGACTGCCCTCTCGGCTTCATTGATTGTTTCCTGATACTCATCCCAGTCTTCATCCCAGTTTCTTTTTGTTCCTTATAAAGAGACTCTTTTTGTCCTACACTGCCTGCCTGACCATTTTGAAGAATCAAATTGATCTCGTATACTTGTTTCACTTTATAACTTTTCAAGCATGTTTTCGTTGCTTCGAGAATAGCCCCTTTTCTAACCCCCAACTTTATTCCACTCCCCTGATGCTGTCTACTCCAACTAACTTGCCCGGCACGGTTTCCCTCATATGGCTAAAATCTGCCATCCTGAAGTCTAATGCTTCAGACTTAGATGAAGGCTTACTGGTACCCAGAGCCACCTCAAAACATATAGTATTGTGGTCACTGGACCCCAGTGGTTCTGGTGATTCTTCGACCCGTACTCCTCCTATTCTTTCTGAGTTGGTGAGTACCCCATCTTGAACGGCTGATTTTCTAGTGGGATTCTTGACATGCTATACCATTGCTTCTGGCACAGGGATGTCCCTGTCGGTGCCTGGCAGGTTGAGATCTCCTACTGTTACAACCTCCCCCTTTGCCACCGCGCCCCCCTCCCACTTCAACACACAGTTCCTTACCTCTCTCTTTGCCCTTCCCCAGTGGTCTATAAACCTCCCCTGTGTGAGTCTTTCTATCTGACAACTCTATGAGTTGAACCCACAATGATTTTGCCTCCCCCTTTCCCCCCAACAGTAGCATATTCTACTGCCTGGATCCCTTTGATGGAGACTGCCACCCCACCACCTCTGCTCATCCCTCCAACATTCCTATATAAGGCGTAGCCTGGGATCAGTATGTACATGTTTCTGTAACAGTCACTAGATCAGTCCATAGTCTGCCATCAAAGCCTGGAGTTCATTAATCAGACTCCTGGCATTGAGGCATATCACCCTCCAACGTGCTTCTGCGCCTCTGTTGGTTCTCATTCACCTTCCCTCATTACCCTTCTGTAATATCTTTTGTGTCTTATGTTTCCCCTTCTTACAGTATCTATTGTGTCTACCCTGCCCTGTCTCCCGGACTCAGTCCTTGTTTGTTATTCCCTGAACACCTGCCCCCATCCCCAGGGGAGTCCTGTTTATGTTCCCCACTGCACCTTCCTTAACAGTGGAATCCCCAGCACCTGCTTCCCCTGCAGCTAGTTTAACAATCTGCCAATGCAGACGTCAGACTTCTGCCCTAATGCATTTTTCCCCTCACTTGTCAGGTGGAGGCTGTCACCTTTGAAGAGCCTTCTGTCCCAGAAGCCCCTCAGTTCTCTATATAGTGGTGCCCCTTATCCTGGCAGCACCATTTCAGCCAGCTGTTGAACTCCTCGATCTTAGCCTCCCTTATGCTGTCCTTCACCTTCTGCCCACCCCAGACAGGAAGGGCCTCAGAAAAGGCTAAGGAAGTAGAGTGCCTCTTCAGGCTGTTCCCCAGCTTCCAGAGGTCCCTCTTTACCATCTCTGCAGGCCAGCTCCCCAGATCATTGGTACCGATGTGTACCAGCAATCCTTGCTCCCTCCCATTTTCTACTATGCTCCCTATCCTCTCCCAGTCATGGATAGCTGATGCTCTAGGCAGGAATCTGACCACCCCTTTCCTTACTATCCCTGTCTACTGCCATCTCATTTAACCATAGAGCTGTCTATCACTAGAATCATCTGGTCTGACATCTGCCTCCCCTCGCCTCCAGGTGTCATCACATCTCCCTTCCACACCAGTTGATCCATCATCACCGCTGCCTGAGTCAGGCATCTGTTCCTCTTTCAGGGGCTCAAAGGGGTTAGCCCTTGGTATCTCATGGTGAGAGCAGACTGCTGCATGACTGCCCCTGTGACCTGATCTCCTACCCCCCCCCCACCTTCTCAGGTCAGTGGGCCTCTGGGGAAGTGAGGGTGAAGGGTTTGGGCGCCAGCTTAGCTGGAATCGCAGCTGGGATGTTTCTTCCCTAGCTGCTGTCAGCTGAGCGAGGAGCTCTTTGAACATCCTACAAATTGGGCAGTGTCCCCTTTCTCCAAAGCATAGCCCTGGAAACGAGCAACCTGCAGTCCCTACAGCTAACTACCTCTCCATGTTCCCAGTGCTAAGTTCTGATCTGTTTAACCCTGTGCTGTATGCCTAAGACTATGTTGCTTAGTAGCAGGTGGTGCTAGGCAGCTGGTTTGAAAACCTTCCCTGAAACAAAACGAGTTTCACTTATCAATTAAGACTAAGTTATAAGGGGTGGAGCATGGAATGCAAATAAAATCCTGTCTAGGTATATAGTAACTACCTAGATATAAGCACAGCTGCGAGTAACTGATTACACAAATCAGGCAGCAATATTACTTTAGTACCTGCCTAGATATAAATACACTTATGGTAACAAGCAGCAATAGGATTTGTAGCGTTTCCACCCAGTTCCTGTATGCTGCTGCTGCTATGTCTAAATTTGGAATAAAAGTGTTTTTTTACAAGATCCACAGTTTTTTGCTTGCAAAATCTGTTCTCTCTGAGCATAGACTCTGTCAAGGAAGTGGGACTTGCTGTTGCTGCTTATTCGGGGACATACCCTGTTCATGCATTTAGCTGTCATCTGGACGGCAGGATTATTTCAGTTTTTATGTGGCTACCCTGATCATCAGGGGACTCTGAGGACAAACTAGGATCAAAAGGAAACTTTTTTTTTTTGCCCTAGGACGAAAGAGGAGATTGGCCTAGGTCATACATGGGATCCTTTGAGCCCTCACCTTGCCGTCATATGACTCATGTTTAACTATCTTCTGATAGAATAGAGAAGAAAGGGGATCAGGTTAGTTGAATCTTTGGTAGAAACCCTCGGAGAATGATTTAAAGCTACTAGCCACTGTTAGGGCTACTTACAGGCAGCATTTGATACCACGTACAAATATATGTAGTCTGGGGGAAAGGACTTACAAGGTAGTGATAAATGGACAGCTGCCGGGGGGGGCGGAGAGGGGAGTAACTAGCTGTATACTCCAGGGATCAGTCTTGGGGTTGGTTCTATATACCGATTGCATTTTACTTTTGTGTGTATCTGTCTCCCTGTGCCTCTCCATAGCGTCACACTTGGAAATGAGCCTTGGCTCAGTGTGCCTTTCCTGGTTACCAGTTTTCAGTAAATAAATAAATAAATAAACAAACCAACAAACAGATGGAGGCAGTATAGCGCAGTGGTTTAAGGCTCTGAGCTGCAAATCTGGTGACATCCAACAGACCAGACCTGGGTTTGAATCCCACAGCTTCCACTTGCATAGTGTGTGACCCTGAGCAAGTCACTTAACTTCTCTGTGCTCCCAGATTGCTCCTGTAAAAAAGCTTTCAGCTTAGTGTGCTACTCCTGATTAAAAAAATAAAAAAAAATAAAAAAATACTTCTGTAAAATTGACAGGGATATTCAACTCCATTTCTGCTGATGTGCTGCTAATACAGTGTCCCCTATGAGCCGATTCATGAGCGGGACTTGGTGCTGCTCCCATAAGCCAGTCATTTCTCAGGTGTGGCAGTGGCAGTGTTGCTGGCAGGGGTGAGAGGATGGCATACCAGGGGACAAAAAGAAAGGAACTTCACCAAAACAGAGATCTGGTGATGCCTGGTTGATATTTTGGGGGTGGGGGTGCATATAAAGCATCCATTTTGCTAAACACTGGAGTGACTGGAAAGTTTATAAATTCAGGAGTCCCCCTCTGTCCTCAGTACAGCACCATTGCTGCTCTCTATATATCTCACAATGGCATTCTCGTTGCAGGGAACTGTGGGATGTGGAGTTGGCAGAGCTGAAGAGAGAAGACGATGATCTCAGGAAAAAAATCCTGGCAGAGACGGAAAGGGCCATGAAGGCAGAGGTGAGTGTGGCGTGGCAGACACTGTGCTGTTCGATAGTACGCAGCACAGTGATAGGGAGAGGCACCTGTGTAAGTGTTCCCATGCTGTATTCACCAGACATTATCTACAGCTTGCATTCTTTTTGCAGGTGATCTCACTGGAGATTCAAAGGGATCTAGCCTCCATGAAGTTGGCTGATGCAGTTCGAGAGGCGGAGCAGCGTATCAGCAGCCTACAGTAGGTGTACATCTAGCCAAGGAATTCGGAAGCCCTATATATAGACTACATCCACCCATATTTCCTGTTGAGGACACAGCTGAAAGTATTGTTGGCCTCCAGTATCAGACACCAGCATCCAAACCCCCCATCGATGTTCAGTGTTGGATGCCAGCATCCGGACATAGTAATTAGTCGGCATCCAATGGTGAATGCCAGCATCCGGACACAGTAGTGTAGACCATGTACTGCATGGTTTAACATGTCCTGCTTGTAAAATGTGAAGCAAAGCAAACTTTGCTGTGTCCTCTCTGATGACACAGTGACAGTGCATTTCATTGCAGTGCAAGAGACCCAGGTTCGGAAGAAAATTGGGGAAGCCTCATCGGAGGCAGACTGGGCTGTTTGCCTCGGCTAGACTGGGCTGGTGGCTGGTTCCAGGGAACTTGTTTCTTCCATGAAGGTATGCTGTGCTGTGCGTGCTCGAGGCCACATACACCACGCTTGTGCCAAGGGGAAGGGAGGTCTCTCGGAGAAAGCTGGGGAGAAGAATTCTGGTCTCGGTTGAGGTTAGACCACTAGTGCACTCAGTCTACACACCACATACCCCCTGCCCTCCACTGCTAAACTAGATCTGTAGCTGGGACAGCCCTCCTCCGACCCCCCAGTCATAACGATGAAGCCATTATGGGAGTGCAGAAGCAGTAGGGCTAGTGTTCGATGAGGCTAGGACATTGCCAGCTACACTGCAAAGGCAAGACGTTCGTGTCCGGGGGAGAAAAATCTCTGTAGAAAAAAAAATATTTCTTCTGAGTATAGGTGCAAATAATATTTGCTTCAGATTTTAGATTCAAATTACTGTAGATGATGCCAAAATAGGAAGTACGCAGAAACCCCGTGTCAGGTGGTCACACCGCAGAGGAATCCGGACAGGCTGGTGGGCTGGTGTAATATGAAAACAAATGCGGATAAATGTGCCATACTTTACTACGGACAGAAAAAAAAGCCCCAAAGTAGAATCTTTTAAATCTGTTTATGCTTCAGCTCTGCCCCGGGACAGGCCATCCTTCAGCCCTCACAGTGCCTCTTCCTGTCC
The DNA here is from genome assembly GCA_016271365.2 of Neoceratodus forsteri. Lineage (NCBI taxonomy): Eukaryota > Metazoa > Chordata > Ceratodontiformes > Ceratodontidae > Neoceratodus > Neoceratodus forsteri. The sequence continues at coordinate 113,749,551 of JADMNL010000034.1, read as the reverse complement.
TCCTGAATGCTTCTACCTGACTTCTGGCTCCCAGGCCACCTGTGACACACCAGAATTCGGCCCTCTCGGCTTGTCCCCTGGGACGGTGTTGCCTTCTGCTCCTTGGCAACTCCCTCAGTCGATCTGATTGGCTGTGGCAGAGGCGAAGCTCTGTGGGGTCCAGGCGGGAAGGTTGGACCCAGTATGGATGTGGGGTGGGGTTGCAACGACGCCTCACACCGCTGGTATGCTTCCCGATTTTATGTGGTTACCCTAGGGGATAGGGCATGCAGTGGTGTCAGCATGACGCCATGTGCGCTCCCACGTGCATAGACATCTGCCACTGCTTAAGTGGTTCCAGGCTTCCTCATCCCTAGTTGCCGCTAGGGGTCTGGTGAAATCCATATGCCAAAATCCTTGCTCCCCAGAGAAGGTGAGCAGTCCTGTGGACGCTCGATCCTGCTTCTCCCCCAGATGACCCTCTGACGTTTCAGGCGCTCGTTACTGAACCCTGGTCGCCAGCGTCAAAAGTGGTAGTGCTACTGCTGCACTGGCAGGACGACAGTTCCCCTACTCCTTTCAAGAAGTACCATGGAATCTTATTTTTTTTTTTCTATTTATTATTTATCTGGCCAGGCCGACAGTCATTTATCGGCCCTAGTCACAGCCCCGGGAAGCCTCGGCTACCATCTACTGCTGCCGGGTTCCCCCAGTCACCCCCGGCTTACCCCCTGGAGGGTGGGGCCATGGCCACGGTCTTCCTGTGGTCACGGAACTGTAACTGGTCGGGGGATCCGGAGCGATGGCAGCCAATCGAGGTCCTTCTGGGAGGGCTTCACTGAGACTGTGGTCCTGCCCCACCTGATTTTCTGTGCTTTTCCTTACGGAGGTGGGGACATGCAATGACGCCGGCGTCCGCCCCACCTCCCCGATGTTAAGCGTCGGCAGCGTGAGGTCTCCCGCCTCCGCCAGGGGTCCTCAGTGCTCCGAAAGCACTACCCGCACCCTCCCCCCGGAGAAGGAGAGCAGTCCATAGGACGCTCCATCCTTCTCCCCCGGCCGGCCCTCCGACAACCCTGGTCCGTTCCCGAACCCGGGTACCATGGAATCTTTAATGTCCACCTGAACAGCCATCCGAACAGGCAGATAGGACCTTGGTTTAATGCGTCATCCAAAAGACAACACCTCAGAAGTGTACCACCCCCTCATGCTGCACTACAGTGTTAACATTTGCAATAATCCAAAGTTCCTTTGAATGTATTAAAAAAGTTCTGGCAATATATGCAGCTGTGATAATGACTTGGTCCCTGTTCTTGTTTATAATCTCTATAATCTGGATCTTTATCTTTAGCACCCTGTCTGGATACCCAGAGGTGAGAAGGCAAAGGAAAGAATGGGAAATGCGTCTCACTGATATCCACACAAAAGAGGAAAATATCCAGGTAGGTGGGAATAACAAGCCAAAGGGAGAAAGTCGTTTTATGACTTTTTGCATTATTCTTCATCTTTTTTTTCCTTCCATAAAGATTTTTCAGTGACATACCCTCCTTAGGCCTGTATCCTTCAATCCCCCTCGGCCTCCAGTAACCTGCCCATTACCCACAGCTTTCCTTCCATGGTAGGGGCTTTGGGTGAGGGCCATCTCTTCCCCCCCCCCCGCCATAGGATCTTGGAGGCCCAGACCATCATATAGACAGATATAGATTTTTCACCCTTTGTATGTGTCTCCCACCTCTGCAACATGAGTGCAGCCTTCTTGTGGCCTCACACGGCACAAAGTGCATGCCCTGCGGCAGGAGCAAGCTCCTTGGCCCAGCTCCATGGGTCACTTTGGCCTCGCCGGTACACAGTGCAAGCCCCGTGGCCCAGTCCCACAGGCCACTGTGGCCCTGCAGGTACACAGTGCATCCACTATGGCAGGAGCAAGCTTACTGGCCCAGCCCCAGGGGCCACTGTGGCCTTGCAGGTACACAGTGCATCCCCTATGGCAGGTGTAAGTTCCCTGGCTCTGCCCCAGGGGTCATTGTGGCCTTGCAGGTACACAGTGCATCCCCTATGACAAAGACCAAGCTCTCTGGCCCAGCCCCAGGGGTCATTGTGGCCTTGCAGGTACACAGTGCATCCCCTATGGCAGGAACATGCTCCCTGGCCCAGCCCCAGGGGTCATTGTGGCCTGGTAGGTACACAGTGCATCCCCTATGACAAAGACCAAGCTCTCTGGCCCAGCCCCAGGGGTCATTGTGGCCTTGCAGGTACACAGTACATCCCCTATGGCAGGAACAAGCTCTCTGGCCCAGCCCCAGGGGTCATTGTGGCCTTGCAGGTACATAGTACATCCCCTATGGCAGGAACAAGCTCTCTGGCCCAGCCACGGGGCCACTGTGGCCTTGCAGGTACACAGTGCATCCCTTATAGCAGAAGCAAGCCTCTCTGGCCCAGCCCCAGGAATCACTGTGGCCTCGCAGGTACTGTGCACAGTGCATCCCCTATGGCAGGAGCAAGCTCTCTGGCCCAGCCTCAGTGGCCACTGTGGCCTTGCTGGTACACAGTTCATCCCCTATGGCAGTAGTAGGCACCTTGGCCCAGCCCCAGGGGCCACTGTGGCCTTGCAGGTACACAGTGCATCCCCTATGGCAGGAGCAATATCACTGGCCCAACCGCAGGGGCCACTGTGGCCTTGCAGGTACACAGTGCATCCCTTATGGCAGAAGCAAGCTCCCTGGCCCAGCCCCAGGGGTCACTGTGGCCTCGCAGGTGCTGTGCACAGTGCATCCCCTATGGCAGGAGCAATCTCACTGGCCTAGCTGCAGAGGTCACTGCAGTGCTGGAGCTTGCCATGGACCCCTCCCGACTGAGGCTCATTGCCGCATGGCAGATGCCCCAGCCTGGCCTGCCTCCCAACACGGTGACTCGAGTTTGCTCCCCAAAGTCATACTTCTCTGCTTGTGACATCAGAATGATTTCCATAGCAACAGATTGTGAAATCATAAGCTGAGGTTTATGACTTTGTGGCAGGTATAAGCAACAGGAACAGAATAAAAGTTCTCAAGTAATGAAAATTTGAAGGTCCTGAATATCAAGCTTTTGTGGACTTTTGTGTACCTGAGTTTGGCTGATTCCATCTGCCAATTGTTTTGCTTGAGCTGAAAAATCTTTTTTTATTTGGTGTTTTTCCCCTTCTGCAGCCGACCCTATCTGGTCCTGCCCACTCACCCAGCCCCATCCCCTGCCTTCCCTGGGACTAAACTCTGCTCCTGCTGACACTCTGGCTTGCTCCCTAGGGTGGGGCCATCGGTGGGGGCTCTACCCGTGATGGAGACTTGGTTGGTGCTTCAAAGGAGAGTGCCTCAGTTGGCGATGTGGGGGTTGCTGTAAGGAGCAGACATTGTCCTGCATCGGCTGGCATTTTTTTTTCTTTTGTCTGTCCCAATCCCTGTAGGTCACAGAGAAGAGCTCCCAGTGTGCGTGCATGCATGCGCATGTATTGCATGCCCGAGCATGCTGGCAACCTCCCCAACTCCATGGTGTCGCTTGCACTGCCACCTGTGATCACCCAGGTGGCAGTACTACAGCAGAGTCCGACTTCCCTTCCTTTCCAAAGTGGAGCGCATCCTCTGGGATGTTTAGCTCACCTCCCCTGGCCAGCCTTCTGATGACCCAGTGTTGCAAGCAGTAGCGTTACCTCTGCGGCGGCAGGCTGACTTTGAAAAATCTTTTTAATATTGTATTGGGAAAGCAATAAATATTGGTATGAAGATTTCCTGACATAAGGAAACTTGACATTGGTGACTCTTTAGCTACTCTGTGTGTGTGTGTGTGTGTGTGTGACAGTTCATGGACGCTTTTGATTGGCAGAGCAGTAAGTGCACCTCAGGTGTGTGGGTGAAGGTTAATATACCAGTGCTCTTTCAGAAGGTAACTTTTGTTTAAGGGACTCTCTAGTCTAGTGCTTTCTGAATGGTTAGTTATTTCTAAATGTGATGGAGCACACTATTACTGATGTGGAATTATAGGTATTACAAAAGCATATTGTACACGTTTCACACATCTACTTTGCATATATAATTAAGTATGATGAATATATAAATTTTACAAACTGAAGTTTTTTTATTATGGCGGAAGTCAGCTGATGGCCAGATAGACAAAGCTGTATTTTAATTTATTTATTTTTTTAAACTGAGTTTTATTGGAGTTATGGTAGCATAAAAGCAGACAGTGCCAAAGTTTCATTGTACAACGTGCACTATAACCACAGATTATATAAACAGTATGATCCTTCATGAAAGCTGTATTTTTAAAGCAAAGGCCTTGCTACTGGCCAGTGATATCCCTCCTTCAGCACATTTATTCTTCTCTTGTAGAACCAGTACAACAGTCACATTCAGCTGGTGAGGAACGGAGCTAGACTGGGCAGCCTCCCCCGCATCCCGTCCCCCATCCTCCCGCCAGCCCCAGCTGAGGTAAGTGCAGATAGGGACAGTGTCCTAACATTGGAGCATATTTTCTTCCCCAGGACAGTGCTGTTATTGGAGGGGCTAGTGGCTGAGATCCTGGCCTTTGTCTTCCTAAAGCCAAGACACTGGTCAGAGGAGTAGTGAGTTTTGTGGCATCAGTTCAGTTTCTAGCGGACAGAACTTTACATCACAGATACCACAGTTTGCATTTATCTGGAAGGTCTATTGTATGTTTCTTTCTTTATTGTGGGTGGGATATTCAAAAGGGTTGCGCCATGCGCAATAGGGTTGCGCCTGCGCAAGTCCGAATTTGCGCCATTCTGCAATATTCAGCAGGAGACAGTTGCGCCACTGAAAACAAGCTGAGCAACAGCGCAATGCAAATGAATGCATGCTCAACTGGAGGGGGAGGAACCATGCATAAACTGCACAGCCTGATATTCAGCCGGGCTGTGCAGAGTTGTGCAGGCGAAACCCCCAACCTGCGCCTGCACGACTTTGAGCCAAAAAAAAAAGGCTTAAGTCGAGGGCCACCCACAGGTGAGCTGCTGCATTGCAGGGCACAACACAGCAGCTGCCACCTGTGGCTGGCCCCCAACCCAGTCCCTGTGCCCCTCCCTGCAGCCCGATCGTGGGCAGCAATGTGGCTCCCCAACGGATCCCTGGTGGTCCAGTGGCCCGAATGCCTGATCTCGGGCAGTAAATTAAATAATCCCCGAAGGTATCCTGGTGGTCAGTGGACCGGCTTGATCGCAGGCAGTATGTTTATCAAACACCTCCGAACGGATCCCTGGTGGTCCAGTGGACCGAAAGCCTGATCGCGGGCAGTATGTTGTAACCCCACCCCGAAAGGATCCCTGGTGGTCAGTGGACGGACTGATCGCGGGCAGTATGTTTAATAACCCCCAACGTATCCCTGGTGGCTAGTGTCCCCACCCACCCACCCGTGAGCCCCACCACCCGCTCCCCAGCAGCCGGCGGGCAGCAGCATCCCACCTGCCTGCTGCCCGCCCGACTGATCTGCCCGGTAGGCTGCACGCCCATTGGTGGAGAGCATGAGCCAATAGGCATGCAGCCCAACCGCATAAGACAGTCCAGTTTTGTGAATGAACTCAATCCCTGGTGGTCCAGTGGCCGAATGCCTGATCGTGGCTGGCCCCCACCCAGTCCTGTGCCCCCACCCCGCAACCCGATCGCGGCAGCAATGTGGCTCCCCTCAACGGATCCCTGGTGGTCCACTGGGTTGGGGCCAGCCACGATCAGGCATTCGGCCACTGGACCACCAGGGATTGAGTTCATTCACAAAACTGGACTGTTCAGGTAGTATGGGCTGCACGCTCATTGGCTCATGCTCTCCACCAATGGCGCGGGAGCCTCACCGGGCAGTCAGTCGGCGAGGCGCAGGCGGGTGGGATGCTGGGGAGCGGGTGGGGCTACGGGTGTGTGTGGGGGGGACACTAGCCACCAGGGATACGCTGGGGGTTATTAAACATACTGCCCGCGATCGGGCCGTCCACTGACCACCAGGGATCTGTTCGGGGTGGGGCGATGAACATACCGCCCGCAATCGGCATTTCGATCACTGACCACCAGGGATCAGTTCGGGGTGGGGTTATTAAACATACTGCCCGCGATCGGGCATTGCGTCCACTGACCACCAGGATCAGTTCAGGGGTGTGGGCGTTAATTAACATATTGCCCGCGATCGGGCTTTCGGTCCACTGACCACCAGGGATACCTTCGGGGTTATTTAACTCACGCCCGATCGGGCTTCGTCCACTGGACCACCAGGGTTAGGTTGGGGGAACCATTGCTGCCCACGATCGGGCTGTTGGGGAATTAAACCCGCCCAGGATCGGGCCAGTGGGTGGTGGGGATTCTACACTGTTTTGCCTATGATTGGCTGCAGGGAGCGCCAGTCCTCGACGGCTGCTGATTCGGCAGGGGCCAGGCACAAGTCCTCGGGATTGGCGCACTACATGCTAATGGCATGCAAATGGAACATAATCAGATGCAAATGGCCCCCTGCGCCTTGCATGAATTATGGCCCCATTTGCATGTCACCTTTTGAATATCAGGATTTTGCATGGCGCCAATGGTACTTGCGCCACTGCAGTTGAATGCTCCACTCTGTCAACTTGCGGTGGCGCAAGTTCCACTGCGCCATACACAGTGGCTGTGGCTGGGGGGTGATATTCAAAGGAGTTGCTCAATAGCGCAACTCCTTTGAATATCGCCCCGGACACACCCCTGCGCAACTATTTTGCGCAGCACAAGGGCTTGCGCCTTAGAAGAGCGCAGTTTGAATATCTGGCCCTGTGTGTATGCGTGTCCCTTCTATCTACCTGTCTGTCTATCTAGCTGCAAACAGTATCTGTCTGTCTGTCCGTCTATCTATTTCTATCGACAGTATCTATCTGTATCTATCTATAGATACAGATAGAATCTATCTATCCAACAGTGTCTACCGACAGTAACTGTCTCTCTATCTCTATCTCTCTCTCTCTCTCTCCATCCATCCATCATGTAATGGGCTACATTCTAACATTTGAGTGCAGTTGCTGGTCGTTACAGTATGACCTAAAATTAGGTAGTAAGACACAACAGGGCATCAGTCATTGTGGAATGTACCCATGCCTTGAGTGACGTGGCACAACAGGGCATCGGTCATTGTGGAATGTACCCATACCTTGGGTGACGTGACACAGCAGGGCATAGGTCATTGTGGAATGTACCCATACCTTGGGTAACATGGCACAGCAGGGTGTGGGTCACAGTGGGACATACCCATACCTTGGATAATGTGACATGACAGGGTGTGGGCCATTGTGGGATGTATCCATACCTTGGATAACATGGCACGACAGGGTGTGAGCAATTATGGGATGTACCCATACCTTGGCTAATGTGACATGACAGGGTGTGGGCATTGTGGGATGTACCATACCTTTGGATAACGTGGCACAACAGGGTGTGGGTCATTGTGAGATGGACCCATACCTTGGATAATGTGACACGATAGGGTGTGGGTCATTGTAGGATGTACCCATACCTTGGATGACATGGCATGACAGAGTATGGGGTCTTGTAAGACGTACCCATATCTTGGATAATGTGGCACAACAGGAGGTGGGTCATTGTGGGACGTACCCATACCTTTGATAGCATGGCACAACAGGGTGTGGTCACTGTGGGATGTACCCATACTTTGGATGATGTGGCACAACAGGGTATGGGTTGTTGTGGGATGTACCCATACCTTGGAAAATGTGGCATGATGGGTGTGGATCATTGTGGGATGTACCTGTACCTTGCATGACGTGGCACAATGGGTGTGGGTCATTGTGGGATGTACCCATACCTTGGATGATGTGGCATGACAGGGTGTAGGTCATTGTGGGATGTACCCATACCTTGGATAATGTGACACGATAGAGTGTGGGTCATTGTGAGATGTACCCATACCTTGGCGACGTGGCACGACAGGGTGTAGGTCATTGTGGGATGTACCCATACCTTGGTGACATGGCACGACAGGGTGTAGGGCATTGTGGGATGTACCCATACCTTGGATAACATGGCACAACAGAGTGTGGGTCACTGTGGAATGTACCCATACCTTGGATGATGTGGCATGACAGGATGTGGGTCACTATGGGATGTACCCATACCTTGGATAATGTGACACGATAGGGTGTGGGTCATTATGGGATGTACCCATACCTTGGATGATGTGGCACGACATGGTGTAGGTCATTGTGGAATTTACCCATGCCTTGGATGACATGGCATGACAGGGTATGGGGCCCTGTGAGATATACTCATACCTTGGATAACGTGGCACAACAGGGTGTGGGTCATTGTGGGATGTACCCATTCCTTGGATGATGTGGCACACCAGGGTATGGGTTGTTGTGGTATGTACCATTACCTTGGATGATGTGGCATGGTGGGTGTGGGTCATTGTGGGATGTGCCTGTACCTTGAATGACATGGCACAGTAGGTGTGGGTCATTATGGGATGTACCCATACCCTGGATAACGTGGCACAACAGAGTGTGGGTCACTGTGGGTTTTCCCCATACCTTGGATGACATGACATGATGAGTGTGGGTCACTGTGGGATGTACTCATACTTTGGATGACGTGGCACGACAGGGTATGGGTTGTTGTGGGATGTACCCATACCTTGGATGATGTGACATGATGGGTATGGGTCATTGTGGGATGTACTCATACCTTGGATGACGTGGTAACATGGGTGTGGGTCACTGTGGGATGTACCCATACCTTATGATGATGTGACACGAGGTATAGTTTGCTGTGGGATGTACCCATACCTTGGATAACGTGGTATGAGGCGATACTTTTCTTATTTTACAATCCTTCCCTTTGTTCATATGGTTAGGTGTGCAAGGGAGCGTTTTCTCATGGTTACCTCCCGTGAGCCTTACTGCTTAATTAGCCAATCAGAAACCAGGTTTTACAATACCGCTTATTTTTGTGAAACCTCTATCATACAAGTGTACCTCAAAATTCTTCCCAGTGGGGGTAAATACCCAAAACATACAATACACACATAGGAGATGAGCTAGGGCATCCCATATTACATAGAGAATAATGTACATCATGGGCAGCAGTGTGTAGCGATTTTGTTTTACACACCTGTGGTGTGTAATGCCACGTAAACCATGAGACTGATGGTTTAGGGGTTTATATAGGTATCACATACACTGAAGAGGTATATAAAAAAAAAAAGTGTTTTACTGTTGGCCATTTTTATTTGATATAATTACTGGTTTTGTGTTTCCTCATACAGTAAAGGGAGAACGCCGGCTTACCACACACCTCTAAAGAGCCGACTTGGAGCTCTGTTACACATGTACATGTATAATGGGGGAGAGGAGTTGTAACAGAGCTTTACACATACTGGTTTTAGGCTGTAATCATACCTAACCTGGAACTGTAACTTAATACTGTATAGGGTGCACAGGACAGCAAAGACATTATATTACCATAGCAGGGGGAATGTTTAGGGACAGTGTCAGGTACAGTACTTGGTATACCGAGGTAGGTGCAACTGTAGTCATTGCCAGTGGTGGTAGCTGTCGGTTAGGTAGCCAAATTAAGCAAAAGTGTGGCAATAGTGATAGTTGTGAGGGAAACTAGGACTTACTAAGCAAGGGAGAAGAGCAGTTATTAGGTGAGACTTCAAGATAATTGTAAATGCTGTTTGTTCAATTTTTTTCTAATATAATACATTTTTCTCTCTCTTTACTAGGATCTGTCTGTACAAGGAATCTGTTTGAATCCAGCCCCGTCAGCTGCTATTCCAGTGTTCCCTACAGCGGGCCCCCTGGCTGCCTCTGCTGGAATGCCACCCTACATCCCTCCTACATTCCTTCCTCCTAGTTCACCCCGTTCCCCTCCACCCACTGTTTTCCAGGGACATAACAGTCCCATCTCAGTCATTGGCCTGCCTCCCGCTTCTAAGGCAACAGTAACCATCACAGCTCCTCCGGGCTTTGGAGGTCCACACGAAGCTCCAAGCTCACAACCCACTTCCAAGCTGGACAAACTACTGGAAAAGCTGCTAGATAGGTTTCCACTGAGTAACAGGTGAGTTAGGAACCACAGACATTGATTTCCATGAAAGGGAAAACATCGGTCCATGGTATTCAGGGACAAAGAACTACGCTGCCCCCCAAGCAGGGTGTTATTGTCCTGTCATCTGTGGCAGCCACCGTTATAGAAGCTCGATGAATCATGACATGATTTAGCCAGGGTGAGTCTTGTGCTACCTTATAGGAACCATGCCTTTGTATCCCAAGCTATGGGCTCACAGCAGGACGGGCAGAGTATGATTAGTGCAGCAGAGTCAGCACGCTCAGATTCCAGGGTGGGGGGAGGTTTCAGATTGCCCCAGTACTGCAGCACCTCTAATGGGCTTCTGAGGTGTGGCACTGAGGTTGCAGGTTGCCACAGAATGCTGGCCAGTGTAGGAGAAGCACGGTAGGATGATGTCATTTTAGGGTCAGAAAGATGGGGGGGTGAACATGTGGTAACATGATGTTGATCCATGTCCCATGCATTACTCCAGTGTCTCGTGCACCACCTCGCCTCTGGATGTGCGAATAGTGTGTGTGTGGGTGTGGGTGGGTGGTGGGGGGTTGGGTGGCACAATCAAAAGGTTGCAAAGTTTTGGTTTTTTTTTGTGTGTGTGTTTTAACTGTTACTGATTTTGATAACTGTGGGGGATGTTGGGGTGCAGGAAGCTGAAACAACATATTGATATATGGAGTCATTTCATTGCATTTGGAAATCCACCTTTAATTATTAGAGCCATGCTACTAAATCCAGCATGAGTGGCCCGGGTCATGCCTGAAAAGGGTCCCTCAGACCAGTGCACCCACCAGGTTAGTAAATAAGTAAATAACTACAGCAAATGTGGGCAAAGAGCTCTTCTCGCTTAGCTGGGGTGCCCAGAAACCTTATTTCCAGCATCATATTTAAAAATCAAAACAAAAAAAACCCACCAGAATTTAGCTAAGAAGGTCCTATTTAGCTAGGTTCAGGTGTTTGTTTTTAAAGCTCACAATTTTTAGGTGTTTTCCACTTTTTTAGTTGCAAAAAGAAAAACACGATGGCGGACATCAGGAACAGAAAAAAATATTTGGTTTGTGAGAGCCGTTTTTGGTTCGTGACAACTTAGTGATGTTAACTGAAAATGCTCTCATGCACCGAAAATTTATGGTTTGTATCAGAGGCTTATCTAAAAACCCTGCTGAGCATTCTGAGAAAAAAAAAACCTTTAAATCCTTATAACTCTGGAAACTAATATTTTTTCACAGAACCTTTGAAAGACACTACCTTGGCACAGGCTGCTTCTACCCTAAAAGTTTTGGGGGAAAATTCCGTACCGGTAGGCACTAGGAACCCTGGGAGCCAGGAACCTAGACTGTCAAACAGGCAGTGCTAGGGTTCTCTCCATGGTTTTCTCCTCAGCGATGTCCCTGTAGAGGGAGCAAGCTCCCTTGGACCACTGCAGGGGCTTCTGCGGCACCAGTGGTGCTGCAGAAATACTCCTGACTGCAGTGCACAGCCAAGAGGTGGCTGCTGCAGGAAGGCCTGACCCCTAACGCGGTGCCCTGAGCTCCCTCCCGAACTTGGGCCATTGGCATGGGAGCACAGTACACAGCCGCTGGGCCACTGAGGCAGCCAGTTCTAACTTATTTTAATAACATTTCTAAAGTAAATAAAAAAGATCAAGTCCCAGCATAGGAGTTTACAGGTGCATGCATTCATGCAACATCTACCGATGCCCTGTACTTCTAGCAGTTCCCACTGTCGCTGCTATCTGATCTCCACCAAGTGACAGTCATGTGGCAGCACCCAGGAATCCCCCACCCTGAGGAAGGACAGCTGTCGTAGGACACTCAGTCCTTCTCTCCTGGCCAGCCCGCAAGCGACCCTGGTCTGTTATCAAACCTGGGTTGCCCGTGTAGCTGGTGGTGTAATGTCCAGCACCTCAACCAGCTGTACCACTGGGACTTGTGAAGCCAGTTAAATGTTTAATTCGAGGTCACAGTGGCTACCTCCAAATTCCATTAGAGCAGTGCTCTTAAAGTTTATCTGTTGAGCTCACTAAGGCAAAGTTTCAGCCTCATTTGTTTTTTTTTTCCTGCTTTTCCCATCTTGTTGTCCAGGGCTCAGCTGACCCACATCCTCCAGCAGATTAAAACGACTCGGGGAACAATGGCGGGGTTGTCCATGGAAGAACTGATCCAGCAGGTGGCTATGCGATTGTCAGAATATCCCGAGCAGGCAACAGTGGGAGCCCAGGTGAGTGGGAGCAGTCCTGTGTCCAGGTGAGAGATTCCCGTTTGAAGTGAGAGTTCTCCAGAGGGAAAAAATGGTGCAATTCAGTAGTCTTAAATAACTAGCACTGTACAGGGACCACTATCCTAATCGTATGCTTTACCACAGAACAGTTTATAATGGCATGTCCTTCTTACCACAGTATCCTCAAGGTACCACTTTTATTTTATAACTATTCAGGAAAATTACATGAAATACAGCACCACACAGTGATACTCCTGTACAGGACATTCCCGAACAAAAGTGACACAGAGTTCCATACTTGGCTGTAAGTCAGAGGTCAGAAAGCCCATCATGGAAGTCCGTAGGTTTGTGTTAGTTCGTAACCATTAACTCAGTCGCTGTGCCCTGTCACCAAATGGGTTTTCTGCACGGCTTCATGAAGGTATGTTCATCAGTAAAACATAATAGAAGAAACCATTTAAAATATATAATAAAAATCAGAACATGTGAAAAACTGTGCCTGTGTCTGTCTTGCTCATTTTTAGCAGAAGGAAAATTTGAAGGGGTCCTCATTAAGAGAATGCAGGCCATTCTGTATCTAAGGCCTACGGCCCGTTTAGGATACAGGGGTCGTATACCTTTCCCGTTTGAACCATTTGTCGAGATATTTCTCCCTGTTTAGTCGTAGCTCAGCAGTGAGTCTTTCCATATCAGAGATTTGCTGTCCCTGGGTTTTCCATTCTGTGATTTTGGCATGGTGTCAGAAGGCCAGTGGCAAGTAGGAAATTTGATTGCTGCAAAGCAAAGGGCATGGAATATTACCCTATTTTTCTGTTTCTTTAACCTGGTGTGGGGGCGGGGGGGCTGCAAGCCCTGTAATAGGGTTTCATACTGCAATGGGACCTGGATACTTCAGATAGTCTCCAGCTCCGTATGGACAGGCATTCAATATCCCTGAATCTAAGGCCAGCTCCCAAAAATATCATAATGAGTACCCCTAACAGAACACCCCCCTGCAGCAGGTGTCTGAGGTACGTTGATAGAAATGTGCTGTGATTCTGTGTGTGTGAAAAAAAACTTTACCAGAATTTTTGTCTATATTCTCTCCACCTGGTGAATTGATACTTTCCAGCCCCTCTCCAGAAACTGTTGGCAGTCTGCATCTTACATGTTGCGACATGCTGCTCCCTCCCAACCCTCTCTAATCTTATAGAAACATAGAATTTGACGGCAGATAATGACCGCTTGGCCCACCTAGTCTGCCCATTTCCCACCTAATGGATAAGCTGCAGATCCTAGTTAACCAGCAGCCTACTTCTTTCAACCCCCACCCCCTAGAATTGCCTTATGGCTGTCCCATGCATGCTTGAATTCAACCACTGTTTTTGACTCCACAACTTCCTCCGGAAGGCCGTTCCATGCATCCACAACCTCTCTGTGAAAAATACTCTTACATTACCTCTGAGCCGCCTCCATCTTCAAATTGTGCCCCTTGTTCTTGCACACTTTTTGAAAGATGCTACCTCTTGGACTTTGTTGATTCCCTTGAGGTACTTGAACATTTCTATCATGTCCCCCCTCTCCCTCCTTTCCTTGAGGCTATACATATTAAGCTCCTTTAGTCTCTCTTCATATGTCTTCCGGTGCAGACCCTGCACCATTTTAGTTGCCCTCCTCTGGAAAGCTTCCATCTTGTCTATGTCCTTGTGGAGATTGGGTCTCCAGAACTGCACACAGTACTCCAGATGGGGTCTCACCAACTGTCTGTACAGAGGGATAATAACTTCCTGTTTTCTACTGGTGATGCCTCTCCCTATGCATCCCAGTATCCCCCCAGCCCTCCTTGCTGCCCTCTCACATTGCTTGCCCACCTTTAAGTCATCTGATATGATTACCCCGAGGTCTCTTTCCATTTTGTTGTTAGTATCTCACCCCCATTGTGTACTCTTCCCTGGGTTTTGTTTTCCCACGCATTACCTTGCACTCTTAGCATTAAATCTAAGCTGCCATACATTTGACCGTCCTCTAACCTTGCCAAGTCCCTTCTCATCCTTTCCACCCACCTTGTGCATCAACTCTGTTGCAGATCTTTGTGTCATCTGCAAGAGACATACTTTCCTTCCAGTCCCTCTGCAATGTAAGCTTACAAAGACATTAAAGAGGACTGGTCCTATTACTGAACCCTGCGGCACCCCACTAGTAACCCCCCTTTCTTCAGAGTGGACTCCATTTACTATTACCCTATGTGTCCTATTCTCCAGCCAATTCTTTACCCAGGCTATCATCTTGGGACCCACTCCCAGGCTGGCTAACTTGTATATTAATCTTTTGTGTGGGACTGAATCAAATGCCTTGCTAAAGTCTAGGTAGGCCATGTCCACAGCCCCTCCCTGATCTACTGCTTTGGTCACCCAGTCAAAGAAATCTATTAGATTCGTCTGGTGTGACCTTCCTGCTGTGAATCCATGCTGCCTTGGGTCCTGTGCCCCTCTGGCCTCTAGGTACTCAAAGTTCTTTCCTTCAGAAGTGATTCCATCATTTTCCCTATCACTGAGGTTAAACTAACTGGTCTGTAGTTTCCCGCTTCTGCCCTGCTCCCACTTTTGTGAAGGGGAATCACATCTGCCCTCCTCCAGTCCTCAGGTACCACCCCATCCTCCCATGATTTGTTAAAGAGGGTAGTCAGTGGTGTCACTAGTTCTACCCTTAGTTCTTTTAGAATTCTGGGATGAATCCCATCAGGCCCCATTGCTTTGTCCACCTTCAGTTTTAAGAGTTCTTTCAGAAAGTACAGTTACGTAAGAACTTACCGTAACAGTAGATCTTCGAGAACAGCTCTTGCAGCAGGTTACACCATTAGGACTGAAACCGGCAGGCGTCAGGACCCCACGGGAAAATTCTAGCTAGTTATCTTCAGCGGGGACCGCCCCCAACGTCGGTCCCGCCTCCGACGTCAGGCGTAATACATAAGGGGGCGGTCCAGCCAGATTCCCCAGTTCTCCCGCCGGAGACTTCTGGCTGCAGGCTGACATTGAAATGGGAGAACGAGGATCCACCGTCAGAAGACAAACGGGAAAAATTCCTGTTAACAAAGGCTTAAGCCATGCCTCCTCCAAGGGGGAAGGTGGGCGGGAAGGCACCTGCTGCAAAAGCTGTTCTCGAAGATCTACTGTTACGGTAAGTTCTTACGTAACCGTACTATCTATCTTCGAGACACAGCTCTTGCAGCAGGTTATACCATTAGGACTGATTCCCAAGCAGTAGCGCTTGCAAACACTCTGGGAGGAAGAAATTAGAAAGAACGTTCCAGGTCCTGAATCTAGGACAGGAGACCCTGTAGCACTGCCAGGCCGAAGCCTGCTCTTCGCCGTGAAGCGATGTCCAGGCTATAATGCCTGATAAAGGTATGAACAGAGCTCCAAGTTGCTGCAGCACAAATGGCAGAGGTGGAGACGTTTCGAAGTGCTGCAAAGGAGGTGGCCACACCCCTAGTGGAATGGCCCGGACTGCTCCTGGGAGGGCTTTCGTTTGATGATATAACAGTATGAGATGCACTGGACAAGCCAGCGAGACAGAGACTGTTTGGATACTGGTTGGCCCATCATTCTTTCAGTAAAGGAAACGAAAAGTTGCTCCGAAGTACGAAGCTGCTTAGTTCTGCTCAGGTAGTACCTTAAGCTGCGGTGAACATCCAAGGTGTGAAGCAGCACCTCTCCTCTGTTAGAATAATTAGGGAAGTAGACTGGCAGGTCAATATCCTGATTGAGAGTGAGTGTGGAAACCACCTTAGGCAAGAATTTAGGATTCATCCTCAGGGATACTCTGACCCAGTGGAAAATTAAATAAGGCTCTTTGCACATGAGAGCCTGAAGCTCAGAAACTCTTCTCACTGACGTAACAGCAACCAAAAACAATGTTTTCCACGACAGAAAATGCAGCTCGCAATCCGCGGCAGGTTCAAAAGGGGGGGAGCGTGAGTTGCTCCAGGACAAAGAGTAAGTCCCATGGAGGCACTGGGTCCTTAATGGGCGGCCTAAGGTGTAACATCCCTCTCAAGAATTCTCGACAGGCATCTAATTGTGCCACTGTGCGCTGTCCACCGAGGTGATAAGCTGAAATGGCACAGAGGTGCACTTTAATAGAGGAGTAAGCGAGACCGACGGAAAAGGAGAGCAGGTACTCTAACACCGCTTTCACGGACAACCTAAAGGGGAAGGCAGCGTGCTGCGACCATAGACAAAAACGGCACCATTTCATGGCATACGTCGCATGCGTTGCTGGCTTTCTGGCTGCAGAAAGAACTTCTGCAACCTCTTGCGAGACCCCGTGACGCAAGATGGCTATGTCTCTAGGAGCCATGCATGCAGGTTCAGTGAGCGTAAGTCCGGGTGGACCAGTGAACCCTTCTCCTGAGACAAGAGGTGGGAGCTGAATGGCAATGGAAGCGGAGGTTCCCGGGATAGCTGAATTAGCAAAGGGAACCAGATCTGCCTGGGCCAGAAAGGGGCCACCAGGATCATTGTTGCATGCTCCTTGCGCAGTTTGAGAAGAACTCTCTGGATCAACGGGAAGGGAGGGAAAGTGTAGAGGAATCTGTCCGCCCAGGAGAGGGACAACGCTGCCTCGCCAGAAAACACCAGGCCCTGGATCTAGCGAGCAAAAATTGGGCAGTTTTATGCTGGATGGGAAGCGAACAAGTCCAGTTCTGGAGTTCCCCATCGAAGAAACAGATCCTCTGCTACCTCCTGGAGAAGTTCCCACTCGTGGACTCTGGCCTGGGAGCGACTCAGGCCATCTGCAATTGTGTTATCCACCCCGGGAACATGTACTGTGATCAGGTTCGCGCCGTGTCGGATTACCCAATCCCACACCCTCATGGCCTCCCTGAAAAGGGGGTAAGAGTGTGCGCCTCCTTGTTTGTTGAGGTAATACATCACCACTTTGTTGTCTGTCTGAAGCAGGAGAGTACTCGGCGGGATCTCTGACTGAAATGCCTGCAGGGCATAAAGGACTGCCCTCATCTCTAGGACGTTGATATAGAAGTGAGCCTCCACAGGGATCCACGTTCCCTGGGACTTCACCCCGTCCAGGTGTGCTCCCCACCCTAGACCTGAGGCGTCTGTGGTGAGGATTACCTCCGGGGACGGCGCTAAAAACAGGACGCCCATAGAGAGTGTCCCTGGGTCTAGCCACCACTGTCAGTCTCGAATTGCAGTGTTCGTGATTCTGACCGGATGCTGCATGTGGTCTTGCCTTTGGTCCCATTGCACCTTGAGCATCCACTGAGTTAACCGCATGTGGAGCCTTACGAAAGGGACAGTAGGAATGGCTGCAGCCATGTGTCCGAGCAAGCGAAGGACCGACCTGGCTGGGGCGGTCTTGTTCGAAGAAAGCTCCCTGATGAGGGATCTGATGCGCTCCGCTCTGTCGTCTGGAAGAAATGCTCTTCCCTGAATGGTGTCCAGTACTGCGCCTATGAACTGCAGTTTCTGCGACGGTACCAGGAGAGACTTCTCGTGGTTGATTAGGATACCCAGAGATCGAAACAGGTCCTGGGTGCTCTGGATCGCCCGTAACAATGCCTCTCTGGAGGCGGCCATGAGAATCCAATCGTCCAGGTACGGGAACACATAATGGCCCTGTCTCCTTAGAGACGCTGCCACAACTGCCATGCATTTGGTAAAGACGCTGGGTGCCGATGACAGCCCGAATGGAAGGGCTCAGAACTGAAGATGATGGCCGAGAAACTCGAAGCGCAGGAACCTTTTGTGCGCTTGAGCTATAGGGATGTGCAGGTAAGCATCCTGCATATCTAGAGACGCTAAAAAGGTGTCCTGCTTCAGCATGGGAATAAGACCCGTAAGAGTTACCATGCGGAATCCTTTTGTAGGCGACCGACAAATTGAGGTCGCTGAGGTCCAGAATCGGATGGAGGTCCCCTGTCTTCTTTGGAACCAGAAAGAAGTGGGAATAGTATCCGTGTCCTCTCTGGTTCTCTGGGACGTACTCCATCACTCCCTTTTGCAGGAGCATGAGTACTTCTTGTCTGATCAATGACTTGTGCTGACCCGGGTACCGGGAGAGCAACGGAGGCCTCGAGGGTGGCTTTTCCGCGAATTCTATAAAGTGGCCTCTTCCGACCAACTGTAGAACCCACCTGTCGGTGGTTATAGTCAGCCATCCTGGCAGGAAATTCACAATGCGACCTCCAACCATGACGTCCCGTTGATCCTGAGGGGCGGGGGCCGGGAAAGAATCAGGCTGTGGCGGCTGAGGGTCCCACTGGCTGGACCGGCTTAGGAGTACGCTGGCTTCGACCTGCGGGTTGTTTTCCCTGGGCTTTGCGAAAACCGGAGCCCCTCTGTTGTGGAACAGGGCGGGACCGTCCACGAAATCAGCTTTGGTTCCTACGAAAGGAACTAAGCTTGGGTCGGTACATGGCCTGAACCGACCTCACCGCCTTCCCGGCCTCTTGGAATTTGGTAATTATCTTCTCTGAGGGTTTACCAAACAAAACCTCCTCTCGAATGGGGCGCCCATGATGTTTTTCTGGACGTCCGGGTAAACCGGGACATGGAGCCAAGAGTGCCTCCGGAGGCATACGTCTGAAGCTGTTGCTCAGGCCGAGGAGTCCGCGGAGTCGTACGCGGTTCGTAGCACTTGGGTTCCCACATCCGAACCCGTACGGAGGAGCTGCAACATCTCCTCCTTCTGCTCACCGTCCGGCAATTTCTCAGCCGCATCCAGACCCTGCTCCCACAGGGCATTTTGGAACTGCACCATGTGGGTCAAATAACTCAGGGATCTGATGGCGCAGGTAGTGGAAGCATACGTGTGCCTACTCATGGCATCCAGCTGCTTGGACTCTGGGTCCGGTGGCAGGGTGCTCAGATGTTGCGGTCTCTGGGACTGGTCATGAGAGGCTGTTATGACCAGAGAGTCGGCCTGAGGATGCTGAGACAAGTACTGGTCTTCTCTTGGAGCCTTGTACAAGCGGTCAGCTTTCTTCGGCATCGCCGGGAGTGAATGTGGACGCTTCCACGCTGCCTTGGTGACGTCCACGAAAGTGTCTACCAAGGGTGGCACCACCACAGGCTTGGGGTCCTTCTGCCGAAGATACTTCACAAGGCGTAGCCTTTCGGGGTCTAACTCTTCCGCATCCCATCCCATGTTCTCTTGGATGTGTCTCATGATATCCGAGAACGAAGGGTCATCCGGAGGAGACTTTGGCAGCTCACGTGGGTCCGGAGAAGGGATGGAGAGGGGAGATGGGGATCTGGATGTTGGAAACTCTGATCCCGTGTCCTCCGTCGAAGGCGAACGCCGGCGTCTTCTGGGTCTCTTGGGACTGGGTGACCTAGAAGAGGATCTGGACGGAGGTCTCCTTTTATCTAGTGTCCCCCTTGGAGGGGTCCTGGGCTCCCGGGGAGGAGGTAACTGGCCTGCAGACCCAGACGGAGAAGGAGGCGAAGGAACCGGAGGAGCAACCGGTGTAGGAGGAGGAGGATGAAGCAGAGGTGGAGTGGGGACCATGTCCTTTTTGATGGTATCCCACAGTAAGTGAAAAGCTCCTTCACCTCTGAAAAAGAAAGGCCCGATGACGGCCCGGGCGCCGGTGGACGGTCGTCGGGTCCCGGCGTCGGCTCCACAGGGGGCTCTGGTTGTGGCGAGGGTTCCCTGGGAGTCTTAACAGGACTGGGGTCGCCCGTCTGGTCCTCAGGCTGAGTTAACTCCTCCTCAGTGATGGTCTCCTGACTGACGTCGGTCGGAAGCGTCGGGGTCCTCTTCTCAATTAGAGCGGGTGCCGTTCCCCCTACCGGCGTCCGGTGATGAGTTGGCCTGGCCGGCGACGGTCTTCTGACGGTCGACGGCTCTGGGGACCTGTGGCGAGAGGCTGACGTCGGACAAACCGGCGTCGGGTCCAGCGGCCTCTTAAGTGAGGTGAGCTCCTTGGTTTTCCGGTGAAGAGGAGGAGGCAAGGAAGCAGACCTGACGTCGGGTCCAGAATGGCGGGAACCCAACTTGTGGTGATGGTGGCGATCCCCCAACTTAACCAGGGCCTTGGAGGACGAGAAAGGCCTGGGAGTCTTGGCCTGAGAAGAGGATGAAGACTTTCTCACCGCAGTGGGGGGAGGCTGAGAGCTGGCCCGGGAAGGAGAGCGGTCGGACCTGGAGCCAGAGCTGCAAGTCAGAGGCCCTAGACGGGACCTGGAAGGGCCTTTCCCTGCTTCTCAGCATGCTCATGGCCTTCATGTAAGAATCCCCTGAAGCCATGGTCTTGAGTTGTTCCTCTAGCAGGAATGCCTGTAGGGCCTTCTGGCGACGGATCCGGGTTCTGCTGTTGAAACCCTGGCAAAAGGAGCAGGACCGGGTGTCGTGGTCTGGGCCTAGGCACCGGACACAGGCTGAGTGCAGATCCTTGAATGGGATCTGCTTCCCACAGGCGCACTTCGAGGAGTGACCGGAGGTCATAGAGGACATCAGAGAAAAACTGAACGCAGAGAATCTAATTTCCGTAGGAAACACTTTACCACGCTGCCAGAAACTGGAACCGGCGGTCAAGACATGCAAGTCGATGGCGGGAAAGAACTGGAGAATCTGGCGGGACCGCCCCCTTATGTACTATGCCTGACGTCGGAGGCGCTCGCCGCTGAAGATAGCTAGCTAGAATTTTTCCGTGGGGTCCTGACGCCTGCTGGTTTCAGTCCTAATGGTGTAACCTGCTGCAAGAGCTGTGTCTCGAAGTAAGATCCCTTTCTTCTGTAAATGGGCTGGTATCAACTTCTGTATCCAGAGTGTTTCTATTGTTTGTTTTAGGTACCTCCCCCTCTTCATTTGTAAATACTGAGCAAAAATATTTGTTTAGTATCTCTGCCTTTTCACAGTCACCCTCTGCCCACCCTCCCCTTTATTAAGCCTCACTATCCCTCCCTTAGTCTTCCTTCGCTCCCTGATGTACCTAAAAAAAGGTTTTATCCCCCTTCTTAACTGAGTTGGCTATCTTTTCCTCAGTTCGGGCCTTTGCTGTTCTGACTGCCTTCCCAGCTTCCTTTTGCTTTAACTGATACATTTCTATGTCCTGCTCCTTCTGTGATTCCTTGTACTTTCTGAATGCTTTCTTTTTCTCTTGAACCTTCACTGCCACCTCCTTTGAGAACCATAGTGGTTTCTCACATCACTTTGTTTTGTTTATTTGCTTCACACAAAGGCTTGTTACCTCTTTGATGGCAGTTTTTATTATTCCCCATTGTTCTTCCACCCCTCCTTCCTGCCCATTTGCTAGTGCATTCCTTAGGCACTCACCCATTTTGGCAAAGTCAGCCCTCCTGAAGTCCAGTACCTTTGCCTTTGTATGGCTTGACTCTATTGCTGTGTTTATTGTGAACCGTACTGTTCGATGGTCGCTAGTTCCCAGATGGCTACCCACTTACATCTGTGATCCTCTCTCCATCTCCATTTGAGAGGACCAGGTCTAAGATTGCTCCTCTCGAGTGGGTTCCAATACTAGTTGTTCAAGGCATGCCCCTGAGGGCATCTAGAATAACCCCTCTTAGAAGTGGCTGCTGCAACTGCACTCCAGTTAACATCTGGCATATTCAGATCACCATCAGCAATATCTCCCTTTATCTGCCATTCTAAGTATACTTTCTATCATTTCCTTGTCCATTTCCTCCCTAGGAGAGGTCTGTATCAACCCTCTCACGGATTGTGGTGCCATTGCCTGCCTCCAAATTGACCCACAGTGCTTCTTCTCCTCCATGTTTACCCTTTTGTTCTGTTGCTTTGATTCCTTCTCTTACGTGGAGAGCTACTCCTCCTCCTCTTTTACCCTCCCTGTCCCTTCTGTAGATAGTGGCCAGAGAGTGGTCAAAAATCGCATGGAGTAGCATACATTATGGAGACAGTTCTCTCATGAACTTGGAGACATATCGTCCAGTGGAGGCAATTCTCCAGTTTGGCCATGTCTCTAGTTACCTTTGTGTTATGGGCCCCTGTCAATGAGTAATGCCTTATTTGCAAGACCCTAAAGTGGTCCCTGTTGGGTAAATCGAATTTCGCCTTCAGCTCAGCAAATAATAAGCGCATCCCTCCTAAAAACAATGGGAGTAAGCTGCGAGTCCTAACTGCTTCTAGTGGTGGAAACCAGGATCATCATTCCCTTATGGGAAATTGTTATTCCCAGTCATTACAGTGAGCAAACCAGTATACCCCGCCACTGACAGCGGCACCAACACAACGACCTATGTCGCTGTCGACAAAATCAACAATTTGTCGACAGGTCGCTGTGTTGGTGCGCCTGAGACAGGAGCACACTGTCTCCCAGTCCTTGCCCCCCCAAATCAACTTCAACTCAGACTTGATTATAATTAGTACAGGGGGTGCGGGGGGCAGAGCCCCCAATGGAAAAACGGCCCTGAATCTATTGAGATTTATGTCAACTGCAACTTATGGTCGATATAAACTTAAACACTGTGATGCCAGTCAACAAAACTGTTGTCGAACTGGCATCGTAGAGCTGAGGAAACCTATCCCCTGTGGTGTGTGTGTGTGCGTGTGTGTGTGTGGGGTGTGTGTATATATAAGCGTGTTTGTGTGTGCTTGTGTGTGTGTGTACATGCATGGGTGCGTGTTTATGCGTGTGTGTGCATGCATGCTCGCGTTTGTGTGTGTGTGTGCATGTGGTGCCAGAGCTGCTGCAGGATCTTATTGGAAGTTTTTGTACATGGATTTTGTAGTTGCTGGATAGCAAGGTCCAACTGTTGAGATCCTCTGCAGTTTCTTGCAGGAGATGTATGTGGTTTGGTTGGAATAGCTTAGATAACTGCGGGTTGATCCGGACTCTGAGCTCCCAGGCCCACCTTGTAAATGAGTCTTCTCTCAATAGTGTTTCACCTGGCTAAATAACGATTTGATTGATTCACTGATTGATACCTAATGGTATTATGAGTGGCTGATTTAAAGAGAAAGAAGTCACTGAAAAGAGGGGGGTGAGGCCCTGATAAAAGCAGTGCCTCACATTTATTATAATTTAATTAGTAACCAGCGATCAGACCAAATGACTCCAGCTTCTGACACAGGGCTGGGGTTGAGGTAGCCAGGTCCTTAAGGGGAAAAAATAGTGTTGTCTGCATAACGACCTAATTTCTGTTTGGATTGCCCAACCTCAGTGCCCCGGATCTGTGGGTTATTTCACACTGCCACCACCAGAGGTTCGATGCACAAGGCAAAGAGGAAGGGGGAGAGAGGGCATCTCTGCTGCGACTGCAGTATAAAGGAAAACATGTTGAGATCACCCCACTGACCTTAACGGCCACTTCTGGTGTATCATAGAGCATAAGTATACATTGCTGGAAAGTAGGTCCAATATGCCTCACCAAATCGCTGTCTGGCAAATCTAAGCTACCCCTCTGTTTTTTGTGCCAGAAAGATCTGGTACTTCTGTCTGCAATCATGTATTTTGGGGAGCAGGTCCTTGGCCATTGTAATGCTGTGCATGGCCTCCATATCAAACTGCAGGCTATCTGACATTGTCCTCTTTCTTTTACATAGAAACATAGAATTTGCCAGCAGATAAGGACCGCTTGGCCCACCTAGTCAGACTATTTTTCCCTGCTAGTAGTGTCTCCATAGATCTTACATGATTTCCGGCCCATTCATCCCCTCTTTCCTCTCCCTAGGATTCTTTTATGCCTATCTCATGCATTCTTGAACCCCACCATTTTCGCTCCCACCACCTCTGCTGGAGGACTGCTCCAGGAGTCGACCACTCTGTGAAGTTCTTCCTCGCATCTCTTCTGAGTCTACTCCATTCTCAGCTTCTTATCATGCCCCCTTGTCCTTGAACACCTTTTTTTCTGAAAAATACTTCCTCCTTATACTTTGTTTACCCTCATGAGGTATTTAAAGGTCTCTATCATATCCCCCCTCTCTCTCTTCTCTTCCAGGGTGTACATATTTAGGTCCTTTAATCTCTCCTCACAGAGCTTCTGATGTAGACTCTGCACCATTTTAGTTCTCCTCCTCTTGATAGCTTCCACTCTGTCTATGTCCTTTCTGAGATGTTGTCTGCAGAACTGGACACAATACTCTAGGCGGGGTATTATCAGTGATAGATACAGAGGCAACACCACCTCCCTCTTTCTGCTGGTGATACCCATCCCTATACAACCCAGCATCCCACTTGCCCTCCCAACTGCCTTGTCGCACTGCTTTGGCCACCTTTAGGTCATCCGATATGATCACAAGTCATTCCTGCTTGGTGGTCATCAGTACCAGCCCCCCCATTTTGTACTCTGCCTCTGGATTTCTGTACCTCAAGTGCATGATTTTGCACTTTTTCGCACAGAAACACATCTGCCATACCCTTGACCACTCCTAGAGTTTTCTTAGGCCACTGCTGATCCTTTCCACCCACCCTGGAGTGTTCACCTATTGCAGAGTTAGGTGTCATCCACAAATAGGCAGACCTTCCTTTCCAGCTCCTCTGCAGTGTCACTTGTAAAGACATTAAAGAGGGTCGGTCCCAGCACTGATCCCTGAGACACCTCACTCGTCGCCATCCCTTCCTCTGAATGAACTCCGCCTACCACCACCCTCTGCCACCTATCCCTTAACTAATTTCTTACCCAGTTTATCACCTTTGGACTCGTTCCTAAGCTACCTAGCTTGATTACTAGTCTCCTGTTTGGAATGGTGTTGAACACCTTACTGAAATCTACATAGGCTACATCCACCACTCCATCCTGATCTAACTCCTTGGTGACCCAGTCAAAGAACTCTATGACATTCGTTTGACGTGACTTCCCCAAATTTTTTACGAGAAGCTCGTTACCACTTTAGCTGAAATGTTAACTTACTATTTACATTTCAGTGAGTTTGGGCTGAAGACTTCCCTGCCACAAAACCGTGTCCATCACGTTCCTGGAAGTCTACTAGGTCCTCTTTGACAAATGTCTTCATTAGTTTGCCCACAACAGAGGTAAGACTGACAGGCTTGTAGTTACCCAGTTACTCCGTGTCCCCACGTCTATGGAGTGGACCCTTTTAATTGCACATAACTCTGCCTCCTCTTTGCAGCAACAGAGAGAGAGAGAGAGGTGATAAGGACCGTTCCTTTAAAAACAAACATCTTGGTGAGTTATGGGCTTCTCAGATGTGGGAATAAATGTGATTTTATCCATTTTATTCTCTGCAAGCCTTTTCTACCCTGGATCCCTTCTGCTTTCAACTTAATTAGTAGGCTGCCAAGTGGAACACGAAGGCTGTCTGAAAATTTCGATAAATTGCATCGTAAGTATCACCATCGGGAACTTTAAAACCTCCTTCCGACTGGACATTGATTGTGTGTGTGCACACCTCTGTAATTTTTTTAGACCTTTATTCCTTGGGTTGCCACCCCAACGGTTGGGGTCCTACCTGATGATTGGGGTCACCAGCTCGATGATTGAGGTCATTTCATCATGAATTGGATCACCACTTCAGTGATTCGAATCATCATCCTGCAGATTCAAGACAATATCCTGATAACTGGGGTCATCACCCCGATGACTGGGGTTGCCAACCTGTTGATTGGAGTCCCCACTCAGATGACTGAGGTTGCCACCCTGATGATTGGGGTCACCACGTGGATGATTGGGGTCACCCCAATGATTGGATTTACTGCCTCGATGATTGGGTTTACTGCCCTGATGACTGGGGTCACCCCAACAATTGGATTTACTGCCCAGATGAGTGGGGTCACCATAGCTGCACCCTTTCTTAGGCCAGAAGTGTGGGCTAGCGGTTGCCTTCACAGTCAGTGCCAGTACTGTGCCTTGGGTGACTGGCTCGGCAGGACACACACACCAAAACTGGGAAGCCCACACTCTCCCTCCCCAAGAGCAGAGGGCTTTACCTTGGCTACATGCCCAGCCACCATCCGGTCACAGTGTTGCATTCTGGGGCTTGCACATGAAGCCCGGTCTCCAAGATAGCAGCGCAATGCAAAGGGTCAGCTGGTGTGCATCTGTGTTGATGTCCCACGTTTTTATGTGTTTTACAGGCTCCAGACCTCATCAGGGTCCCTCCGTTTCCTGCATCTGTATCCCAGAGCAGTCCTCCCATATCCCTGCCATCTGGAAGGAATGGTGCTGAGGGGCTGTATCTGGGGAACCTTCCATCGGTGAGTTTCACCCCCTCCTGCAGTCCTAGCAATGCAATTGATGCCATGTTTTTGGGTGCAATATCATTCAAATGGACTTCCTTCCCCCCCCCTTTTTTTTTTGTAAAGCTGTTAGCCCCCAGACTACCACCTGCGCCAATTACCTCCCTGCCCCATCTGCCGTTCCCTCTACTGTCGGAGCCAGTGGGGATCCACACAGTGTATGGTCCGAGTTTATCAGCAGCCATCCCACAAGCAGCATGGAAGACATAGGGATTTTTTTCTGATTTTTCTCCCTGGTCTCCTTCAAGCCCCCCATCTCCCCGATGCTGGGCGGTGCCCCAGCAGGTCTCTCACACATGTAGTGATGTCCTTGCAGAGAGGGCAAGCTCTCCAGCCCATTGGGGGGGTTGTGGTAGCCAGGATGCCATCCCTCCCCAGCAGGGAGCACAACCATGTGGCAACACCATGCCAGCCACCTCTGTCATGTGACCCAGCTGCTGAGTTAGCACGCAAGCCCAGGTGCTAAAGTGGGAGCACCACGCCCTACCCATGGGGCCATCAGCAGCCATTGCTTTTCCCTTAGAAGGAGTATAGCCCAGTGGTTAGAGTAGAGAGCTGTGAACCTGGACTGTCTTACCACTGCCACGACTCACTGTGTGACCTTCAGTAAGTCACTTAACCTCTGTGTACTTAAACTTCCCCACACTCCTTCCTGTATTGCTCAGTGCTGTCACTCAGAAATCATACCACATGGGTTATGTGGCAGTCCTACTTGGGACATTGGCTCAGCTAAAAGCTGTGACATCAGCACGGAATGCTGGTGGCATGAAAGTTGCAGTGCATCCTGCTGGCCCAGAGGCGTGGAGGGCAGAGGCGCTTATGCCTCATCTGCTGCCACACTGGTGACCCAGGTTCAGGAATGAGCCAAGGCTGCTAGAGGGTCAGCTGGGGGAGGAAGGATTGACCATCCTGTTGATGCTTCCATCTGGGGGGGGGGAGATAGACTGCTCCATTGTTGCCAGTACTGCCGTATGGGTGGCAGCACCAGCTCGGATTGGCAGTTCTGGGTGTGGGATGCTCCTGGCAGATGACATAGGTGCGTCTTTCAGTGCATGTGTGTCAAGCAGCCATACTGAGCATCCGTGGGTTGGACTTAGAAAGCTGGGGGGAACTGCCTCCTTTCTGCATACGCCCCTACTGGACTTACTGACCCGCAGCTGAACAAAACACCTCCAGGGATAAAGGAGGTCTGTGGGGGGGGCCTCTTCCACGGGGAAACTGGGAGGCACTGCTGACTCAGTAGAGGTAAGTCCCAGACGGGCGGGATGACGGGGCTGGGGAGTGAAGGCAGAGGGGAGCAGGCTGGGTGATCAGGGGGATAAAGTGCAGCAAATTAAAAAAAAGTTTATACTGAATCCTGCTGGTCAGTCTTCTATGCCACTGTGACCAGGGACAGCAGCACTTTTCCAGTAGCCCCTGAATTTTGGCTAACCTATGGTCTCCTGCCTGGCAGATTATGATGCACCTCCAGTGCCAACAGGCAATGTGAAACTTGTTCTTTAAAATATTAAAACAGCCTTGCTGAGAGAGAGAGAGAGAGCGAGGTGGGGGGGGGGGGCTCAGATATAATTTGTAAAAGGTTGCTAGCATTAGAATGTTTACTTGGATGGCTTTCTTTCTTTTTGAAGGTTCCAGTGAGCCGTAAACTGTGCTTGATGTGCCAAAGACTTGTACAGCCGAGTGAACACCATCAGATGGCATGTTCTCATGTGGTGCATAAAGAGGTAGGTTTCATGGGTTTCTCTTCCCCACCTATCTGCCTGCGCCCCCCCCCACACACACCTGGTGAATCGAGTGGTTAACTTCATAGCTGATATCAATGCCACTTTTTGGTTGTCCGACCCCTGGTGTGCAGACTGTAGGTGGCCCATGCCTGCCCACCCTCCTGAGAGCTGAATGTCTTACTTCCACAACCCATGTGGCTCAGGAGCCGTTGTCATGTTTTTTTGCTGAGTCCAGCCATTTGTTTCCTCCACCCTCACTTTTTGCTGCTCTGATGCCATGTCTCAGGACACTCTGGTTCCAGACTGCCTTAATGCTGCAGAAATTCCCCTCCAGCGCTCACTCAGCCCATCGCTGTCTCAAAGGCTAATAGAGTCCCGGACTTCTTACGATTGCACCCTGCTACTAATGGATGCCATTTTTTGCATGTTGGTGCTGTGGGGGGCATAAATACCTAAAGGGGAACTGCCAAGTGGTACCCAAGCAGCACACTGTGTTGCCATTGGAAAGTGAGACATGGGGGGTGTTCATGTTCAGGCTGGCTCAAAAATTCCACACTGAGGTGGGCTGGGGACCATGTGTGTTGCCGAGTTGAGGCACTTGGCTTCCAAAGAAGAGGGCATGAGACGCCTGGCCTTTGTGTACCCCTGTCTTCCAATCAAGGAGCCGCATTGGTGTCGGCTGTAAAGGCAGCTGCTTGTCTGCCCTTTTGGCCAGAGAAGGTTGCAGGCATGGTGACTCTGAACATCAGAGTGTGGGAGAGGAGACAGAGGAACCAAAAAGAAAATTGGAGGGGAATAAAAGGAATGCACAGAAACAACGTAGAGGCTGGGATAGCAACTTTCCATGCAAGTGTTACGGATCTGTGTCCTGAGCGTGGCATGATGAGACAGGCCAGCAGGAGGAGCCAGAGCTCCACAGGATGCTGTACTTCACTGCAAGGGGTAGGAAGGACTTTTTATTATTTATTTGTTTTTTTTATTGAAATGTTTCACCAGGAAGGCACGCTGAGCAACAAGTTGCTTGTCTCCCGGTGCGACCTGGGGGGTAGGGAACAATGGGATAGAATACAGAGAAATGTTATAATGTTGGAATACAGTTTGCTTACTTGCTTACAAAGAGAGCAGGGATTACAGGTGGATAACATTGGCTAACAATGCAACAGTTAAGTATAGTAGATATGGAAATACATATAGCAAATTAGCAACAGTTGGTGACAGTTGGTAACACTGGAACACATATAATAACTTGGCAACAGTATGTAGCACTAGATGGTAAGGTGACCCAATAGTAATTGGTAGCCATTAGTGTAACATAGATATTCAAGATTTACAGTGATTGTAGTAAAGAGAGGAAGAATGGAAGGAGGGAACAAAAAAATTGCAGGGGGTAGAATGGAAGAAGGAAAGGAAATTTACGGAGAGATGCAGAGGGAACATGATTTTCGAGGCAAACAGATGAGGGTGGACTAAAGTGCATATAAGAGGGGTATAGGAGTAGGTTATACATGCTTAATTGAGTGTAGGGGGTAGGCCAGTGTTAGGCTATGTTTACTGGAATGGGGGTAGGAGGAGAGGAGAGGTAGAGTGTGGCAAGGTGATGAGAGAGAGGTATTGTAGGTGAGGGGTATCCAAGGGGAGGGAAAGGGGGGAGTTGAAATTCAGCAGTGTCCTGTTATCCCTGTGTGGGCAGAGCGGTGGACAGCCCTACCGGTAGGACACTGATTATAGGAGATGAGAGTTATTTATATATAGTGATGCGAGAGCGGGGGTGTTGGGGGAGGGGCTCCTCTATGGGTGTGCATAGATCATCCTGTAAACATCTGAAGTTCCATGTTACCACACAACTCAAGGAGATGTATATATGTCCCTCCTAAGCTATGACAGATGGGGTTTTCCTGTATAGGAGAGGACCAGTAGGCAACTGAGGGAGAGCCAGTCCAGAACCAGAAGGGGAATAAATAATTAAATACAATAATGATTTAAATCTCTGCATTAGCCAGATCCATGCCTGAGCCTGGAACATCAGGAGCAAAGGCTAACAGGGAGGGACTCTGAGCATTCATCGTACATTTCCCTTCCACAGGGTGGGATGGCTGTGCTCCACTTTGATGGCAGCTTCTGGTGATAGCTTGTTGAGGTGACCACGCTGCCAAGCATCTCCACCCCCAGGATGCTGCTGTGGTACTGTGCATTCAATTCAAGTGATGGGCAGAGCCCAAAACAGAGAAAAGATTTACACTGGATACCCATGGTGATGACCTCCCTAGCAGCCCCTCCCATGCTGCCAGGCCCCCAAAGCAGGTTTGCCTTTCCAACCTGGCCGTCACAAGCAGAATAAAGTGCTTCCTTCCAGGTGGCAGCAGGAGAGCTCCCACACAAGGATAAGTCAGATCGGTCTGACGGAAGTACTGGAGGCGTGGGGGAAGGCTCTAGCAGCACAGTGTGAGTCTGGCGGGTGGTGGCATGCCTTGTGGAGAGCCTGAAAGAGTGGGTGCCTATGGCAGTAGGAGCAAAAACAAACCAAAACCACCTCTGCATTGCTAGAGTTCAGTGCTTGTATGTAGTGATGATCTTGTTCATTCACGACTTGTGTTCCCTTCCTTTCAACTTCTGCTTTATCCCATCTGGTTTACCTACTCTGTGCTCCTCTGTACCTCGGCAATTCCTTTAATCGTCTTCCCATCGGTGGCACTGGTTGCCACTCCGATCTCCTGATCCACTGCTATCCCTCCTAAGTATCCTGCAGGAAACTCCTCCATGCGGCAGGAGCCAAGGGGGTGTGGGGGGTGCTAAGGAATCTGTCATATTGCCACCTTGAGACCAACTCTAGTTCACATGGGAGGCGGTGGGTGGGGCTGGTGTGCAGACAAGGCCCCACTGACATGGGTTCTGCTGGGGAGTAATGTGCAGCAGCCAGGCAGTTGTAGCCCCAAAATACTTAGATCTTACTTCGAGAGGGCTCTTGCAGTAGGTAATTACAAATAGGACTGACGTCGGCAGGCAGCAGGACCCCACAGAAAAATTTCTAGCTAGCAGGCTCAAGCCCGCCTTCCAGTTCTTTCTCCTCATTGCTATTCATGCCAGCGCCTGCAGAGTTCCTGTTCGCCAGGCACTATCGTCGGTTTTTCACTGAGTATTTTCAATTTTTTTCCTATCATCCGTCAGGTATTCACCAGTGTATGTCGTCCCCTACACCCTCCGAGCACAAAAACAAGTACGACTCATGCGGCGCCCAACTTCCGCATAAGGACGGCCATTCCCTGTGCCTTTTTTGCCTAGGCCCCGACCACCTGTCTGGGTATTACCATCCACCATTCCAAGTCTCACTTGATCCCATCCCAGAGGCTCCAGTTTATTGGGGCAATACTGGACACGACCCTGGGCATGGCCTTCCTGCCACCGGACAGGGCGGCCACTCTCCAGACTCAGGTAAGCCTGTTGTCCGGCTGCAGGCGGGTCAGTGCAAGGTCGGTTCTTCGCCTCCTCAGGCTTATGGCGGCTGCTATCCTGACAGTTCCTTGCACTTGGCTCCACATGAGGGTCTCTCAGTGGATGCTTCGCTCCCAATGGGATCAGTTGGTGGACGACTTGGACCAGTTGGCCCTAGTCTCCTCTCCCATGGTTCGAGACTTGCAGTGGTGGATGGTTCAAGAGAACCTTCTTTGAGGAGTTTCATTCTTCCTTCCTCCCCCCCTCCCAGACTCGGACCACAGGCGCCTCGGGCGAAGGTTGGGGAGCCCATCTTGGTCCTCATCGGACCCAGGGCTCTTGGTCCAAGCTCGAACAAACACTTCACATCAATGTGCTCGAGCTTCGGGCGGTACTTTATGCTCTCCAAGCTCTTCATCTGTATCTCCTTCCCAGCCACCTAGCCGTCCAGATGGACAATATGTGTGTGGTGTGGTACATCAACAAACAGGGAGGGACTCGGTCCTACCCTCTTTGCAGGGAAGCAATGAGAGTTTGGGATTGGGCAGCACAACACGACCTTCACCTTACGGCAATTCATGTTCTGGGGGTTGAGAACACCTTAGCAGACAAACTGAGTCATTCGTGTGCTCTAGCTCACGAGTGGGAACTGGATCAGGGGATCTGAGACAATATCTTTCTATGTTGTGGAACACCACAGGTCGACCTGTTCGCTTCCCCTCAAAACGCAAAGCTTCCCGACTTCTGCTCGCTTGTTCAAGAGCGAAGCATTTTCTGGAGAGACGCTCTGTCTCTAGATTGGAAGGACAGATTCGTCTATGCCTTTCCCCCAATTCCTCTGATCCCACGAGTCTTGCAAAAACTCGGCTCAGAAGGAGCACGAATGATTCTTATCGCTCCTTTCTGGCCCAGGCAAGTTTGGTTCTCTCTTCTGCAACAATACTCAGAGGAACCACCTCTTCCTCTTCCTCTGTCACAAATTTTACTGACCCAGGATCAGGGGACCCTGGTCCATCCAGGTCTCAAGCCCCTTCAACTACATGCGTGGCTCCTGCAAACATAGCTCAAGCCTGCTTTGGAGTTTTTCCCCAGGTGGCGGAGATTCTGGTGGAGGCTAGAAAACCCTCCACTAGATCTACCTATGCCATGAAGTGGAAAAGGTTCACAATCTGGGCTGCTTCGAAAGACTTCGAGCCCTTCTCCTGCTCAGTTGGGCGCCTTCTGGAGTACCTGCACCATCTCTTTGACCTGGGTCTTAGTCACTCGTCTCTGAAAGTTCACATGGCGGCCATTTTGGCCGATCATGTTCCCTTTGCAGACAGGATGTTTGCTCAACTGGAAGTCTCTAAGACTTTCCTTAGAGGGGTTCTTCACCTGAGACCCCCTATCTGAGTCCCGGCCCCTCCTTGGGATTTGAATTTTGTTCTTGAGAAACTTACTTTGCCTCCTTTTGAACCAGCGGCTTCCGCAGACTTGAAGTTCCTTTCATGGAAGACGCTCTTCCTAGTGGCCATTACCTTTGCTCGGAGGATTTCCGAGCTCCAGGCCCTGATGTGTAAAATTCCATACTTGATTTTTCACAAGGAACATGTGGCTCTGCGCACCAGTCCTAAGTTTCTCCCCAGGGTGGTAGCGGAATCTACATTGAACCAGTCCATAGAGTTACCCGCTTTCTTTACACAGGACTCCAATCAAGGGGAGTATCTACTTCACACTATGGATGTCCACTGGATTCTGAGATACTACACTAACAGAACAAAGGATCTCAGAAAGACTGATCAACTGTTTGTCTCTTTTGCACCCAAAAGAGAAGGCAATGCTGTTTCTAAGCAATGCCTGTCTAAATGGTTGGCTCATTGCATCACTTTCTGTTATGACAAGTACAACAAGACCCTTCTGGGTCAAGTAAGAGGACACTTCACCAGAGGAGTCGCTGCCTCGGCGGCATGTTTCAAGAACGTGTCAGTGGCAGACATCTGTGCTGCCGCCACTTGGACTTCTGTCCACACATTTACAAAACACTACAGTTTGGATATTGCCTCTCGCCGTAGAGCAGGCTTCGGGCTTGCTGTTCTGCAAGGCCTCCTTTCCTAAGGTCTTCACAGCTAGAGGATCTGCTTCAAGTAGCTTTCCTCCTCCAGTGTGCTTCTTTTTGTTCCAGACTGCTTGGGACTCAGTCCTATTTGTAGTTACCTACTGCAAGAGCCCTCTCGAAGTAAGATAGTATAGTTACATAAGAAACTTCGTTGCATAGTAGATCTCTCGAGAGGCTCTAGCAATAGGTAATACCTTACCGCCCTCCATCCCCCTAAGCTTTTTCAGCTTCTTTTCCAGTGAGGGAAATATCCGCTTCTCTCTCGTCTGGCCTCTTTTGGCCTGTGGCGGGAAAGAACTGGAAGGCGGGCATGAGGGACCGCCCCTTTATACCGACGTCTCCTGACGCCGGTCACCTGATGTGGGGGCGGTCCCTCGCCAGAAACTGCTAGCTAGAAATTTTTCCATGGGGTCGTGCCACCTGCCGACGTCAGTCCTATTTGTAATTACCTACTGCAAGAACCTCTCTCGAAGATCTACTGTTACGGTAAGTTCTTACGTAACTGTACTTTTCTGGCCTACCACCTTTATGTCTGCACACCATGTTGTCCAGCGGAAAGGGGAGGAGATCAGTGGGTGCCACCTGGCCACTGATGGTTCCATCATCCCCAGTCTCTTACTGTAGCATGCAGACGGTAACCCCCTTTTGGAGACTGAGAGGGCTGCTTATACAGTGCACTGCAAACCCCTCCTGCGGTGCCCTTCCACTACTGCCACTAGGCCAAGCATGACTTGTGTTTCTGAATGGTGTTAACTATCTCCGCATCTCTATTTGCAGTGCATTAAATTCTGGGCCCAAACGAACAAGAACAGCAGCTGCCCCTTTTGCCCACGCTCAAAGTGACCAAGCAAGGGAGAAGGAAGACAGCTGATGAGTGGGACATGGTAGATGAAGACAGCCGACGAGTGGGACATTGCACAGCACCCTGGACTACACCCATTTTTAATTTATTTTTTTAACACAAAATGTGGCTGAAAGCTAGTTTGACCGGAGGTTCACAAAAATTAACCAGCGTCAGGAGTCAGAAATGTTCAAGCTAGAAAGCGTCATTAGTGCTGGTCATTTCAGCAGAGTATGTACGATTGCCCAAAAAAAGTTAGCCATGTGCTGGATGGAGAGTCTCTGTCCAGTATTTTAATTGCCAGTGGTAGCAGAATTACTTGAGTAATGTCACCAGCATAAAAGTGGATTAAAAAAAAAACTTTTTATGGTGTAAGGAGCTCAAGATGAAAAATACACCGTGTGCACCGTTTTGCACCATGCCTGTCCTGTGGCAGTGTAGCTTAGTGGTTTGAGCACAGGGTCTTGAACCTGGAGACTCTGGTTTGAATTCCACTGTCAGCACCTACTCATAGTGTGACCTGGAGGGAAGTCACTTAACCTCCTTGTACTTAACTGCCTCTCCCTTTCTCTCATCACCTCCTTGTGCTAATGTTCCCCTAATGACTGCCATCTTTCACGGCTCATAAAGCAGTCTGGCATACTGTATGAAATGCAGTAGCTAAAACCTGATTCCTTTTCTCGCCTCACAGAAAAGCTGGCCTGGTGTATTGTGTACTGTCCTGTGGAAGCAGCATGGTCTGTGGCAAGAGCACTGGCATGAGAACTACGAGACCAAGGTTCAAGTCCCACCAATCACTAGCTTGCTGTGTGATTCGGATCAAGTCTCTAAACTTCTCAGTGCATCTGTACATCCAGCTGTGAAAATAGGTAAAAAGGCAGGACCCCAATGAAAATGAGATGTCCTATCCCATCTGGGCTATTCCATGTCAATTGTAAATGAAAAAAAGTTTGTGAAAGGAAACGGGACTATTGGGGCTCTGCCTTGCCCAAAAGCCTGCCTGATCAGGTGCTCAGGAGGTCACAAACATGTCTATCCAGTGCTGTACACGCCCTTTCTTTCACAATAAAAGGACATCCACTGCAACTAATTTATTAAACTGCATCATAAAAACGTTTTTCTTTTTTTCAAAAGAAGTCCAATTTCAAGTTTCAAGATTCAGTATGAAAAATAAAACAGGTCTCAAGTAACTGATTGTTGTTTTCTTCTCTCTGCCTGAGGGACTTGTTGGTTCTTCATAGGTTGGGTGCTTGGGGCAGCTTTTAAGCTGTGTGTATGTCTGTATATACACATGAAGTAAGTAGGGGGTGGGGCAATGTGATCGATCCAGTGGTTTGGAGTACTGAAGTGAAACAGGTCGGGTTCAGTTCTCACCTAACAGTGTTTGTGTTGCCATATAAACCTGTATCCTCACAAACAGGCTGATCCTCCTCTCAGCTTGGAAATTTAAGAAAAAAAGTGAGTGAATTTTGCAGCCTAAATTGATGGCAACATTTTTTTTCTGACCAGCACTGGATACTGTTGTGAAATTATTCTGATGTCAGGAATACTGTTGTTCATTGCTCTGTATCAGGAGGCTGTTGTAACATCGTGCTGTTATCAGGCTGCTGTTGCACCATCGTTCTGATGTCAGAGTGCTGTTTTGCCATCAGTCTGACATCTGGATAATGATGTGCCTTCATTTGGATGTCAGATCCTTTGTATAACACTATCCTGATGCCAGTCGTGGTAGTACAAAGGTTAACTTGACTTATGATTTTTTCCTGTTTTACTGTTTCAAATAAATTTCAGATAATTTATCTACAATGCCCGTGTTTTCCCCTACCCTTTATAAAAACCAGCATATGGGCAAACGATGCACAAAAAATATAGGTTGCTTACATGTGGTATACAGTTCACATCCACACTTTGGCAGGTCCCTGGAGCAGGCTTATTCATCGGACGTCTTCATGCTTAAATTCCTCCTACCACCTGGATGGTATATCCTCCGGCTCCATCCTATGATGTCAGATCACATGCTGGAAGCAGGGATCCAGGTGCCACATTGCCATGGGAGGTCAGGTGGGTTGTGGGATGTGAACTGTATACCACTCCTAGAATTACGGTTACAGGTAAGTAACCTATATCTCTAGGATCGCGGATATTTTGTTCTATCCACACTGTTTGATATGTCCTTTCACTTTAAGAATCTTGCCAGAAGGTCTTAAAGCTGGCTCCTCCCACCCACCCAGGTGGTATAGCCCTCAGCTCCGCCCCATGATGCCAGATCTTCCTTTCTGCTAGAACATACAGGTTCCCTCCTTACCGCTGTCAATTCTACAGATTTACTCAAAATTAAACTCATCAGAGTTACAGCAGATCGCTTTGCGATATCGACCGTTATGGAGGATAAATCCTCACCCAGTTTCCGCCACTGCCCATGCGGGCAAAAGATATCTCGCACCGACCCGCATGCCACGTGCGTGTACTACCTGGGTGTCGGCCATGACACTCAGGCCTGTGAGATGTGTTGCGCAATTCACCTGAACGTCTAAGATGATCGTCTCACACGGCTTCAGTTGGGCAGACCACAGAAACGGAACCTGGCGGTCAAATCTAAGGAAGCCCGATGGGCAGTCTCTGTGGCTGCGGGGTCCGCTGAGCAGCTTGAACAAAATGAAGATTTTCGAGGAGGAGGAGGCTCGGGCCATGGATCGGTCCTCCATGTCCTTCTTCGTACTACTCAACTTGGGCTCCACTGTCTCTGGATCCTTTTGAGAGATGTGCCAATCCCTCCCCACCAAGGGCGAGGGACCTTAGGGCTCACATGTCTCTGCGTCCCATAAAAAGGCCAAGGAACAGAGATTCTTCATCTTGTCAATGACGTTCCTGGGATCATGAGAGATCTCATTCGCAGGAATCACCTGTCTCGACTTTGGTTGAGTTTGCGGCCTCAGCCGCTGTCTTCACGGTTCCCCTGTCAGGCCAGCCAGCCTAGACACTAGAAGACGATCCTGTTGAGATCATTCTCAACCCAGTCGACCTGTTGTCACCCAAGGAGGCTGACAACTCCTTACTCAGGACTCCGGTCCTGCCTCTTCCCCGATGAGGAGACCCAGCCCATTGGGAATCCCATTGGGGACCCGTTCCCTGACCCAGAGGAGCTGAGGTCCTCCCCGGTCCCTTCCAATCGACCCCGTCTGTCCCCCTGATGATCCAGCTCGAGGTCTCGGACTCCTTCGACTGACAGGCTGAAGAAGGCGCAAAAGCGCTCAAAGTAGAGGCGCCGCCAACATTCTTCTTCTCCTCAGATAAGGAGAGGCTTTGACGGAAACTCCGTCGACGCTATGAAGACTTAATGTGGCAACAGCTGATTATGTACGGTCAAAAGCCGATTCCAGCTTCCACCCTGGCCATCACTTGGCTTTCACATCCTAGGCCAAAGCTGACTCCTTCGGAGCCGGCCTGCACCATTCCTCCTCGCATGGAGCTGGTCAAATCCATCCTGGTTTGGCCAGAATCAACCTCTCCATCGATCTTGGTGGAGCCACCACCCAAACCATCCCCCTTCAGGGGTGCCTGCCAAAAGAGTCTCGGCCTATTCTGGGCCTCCTGCATAGGCTTTCTGTCACCCTCACTCCTGACCGTCCTAGGCGGGTGGAGGGCAACTGAGATGGCCAGATGATTTATCTGAACTCCTCGGAATCTGAGGACTCTGACCTTCATTCCCATCCCTTGGATGAGGAATTGGTTGTTAGTCTCTTGACAGAGGAAGGTCCCTTTGTGGGCATCCTCCATCTCATCTCCGAATCCACGGGGATGCTTCTCGAGCCCATCCAAAAACAGGCCGAATACCCCCTCACTGATATTCTCAGATGGGGGATTCACAGACGGAAGCCTTCCCAATGGCTGATGCCATCGTTTGTCTGGCTTTGGAGCTATGGCAGCACCCTGCCTCCTGCCCTGCGCCATCTGCCCGTATGGCCCGCAAGTATGCGGTGCCCATCAGGTCCCTTTCGGGATTCAGAGAGCACCCCTCTGCAGAGGGTCTGGTGACCAAATCAGTGTTCACACGCTTGGGTAGTTCGGCAGATGCCGATAGACCCCCGGACGAGTCCAAAAAACTGGACCATTCTGCACGAAAAGTCTATGCCACCTCTATGCTGGGCCTCCCATCAGGCAAGCTCGGTCGTCATCATGGCGCACTTCTTTCACGCCCTTCTGGGCTTTCTTTACGAGGTTCTACCTCACCTCCTTGCAGACCTCCAGACCATGGTCAAGCAGGTCTGTGACCAGGGTTGGGCTGTTGCGAAGCAGCAACTCCAGACAGCTCTGGATCTTGAGGATTCTTGCGCCAGCTTGGTGGCGGCCACAGTTGCCATGCGCCACAGGGCTTGGTTAAGGGTCTCCACCTTCATGGCAGACACCCAACACAAGCAGTCCAGTGCCACCTTGGACTCCATAACGTCTGCGCAGTAGGAATCCCAGGGTTCCAAAAAGCAGAAGAAGAAGCCATTTCGGCATTCTGCCCCTGCAGCCAAGCAGCCCCACTTTCAAGCGGGGCAGCAACAGCAGGCACAATCGTGGCGCCCTTGGCCCAAGTTCGGGCCTCCGGCGCCCGTAAACCTGGAGGACAGGGCTCAGGCGGTCCCCAGTCTGGATCCTCTTGCTCCAAGCCTGCTCAGTGATGGGATGGGGTGGCCACCCCCATACCTGTCACGTAAACTCTGGGTCCTCCTGTGGGGGGGGCCGGTTCCGCCACTTTCTTTCTGCCTGGTCCACTGTTACCACGGACAGATGGGTTCTAGAAGTGGTGGGCCAAGGACTGCCTCTGGAATTTGAGCAGTACCCTCCAAGCCGAGCCCGCACCCCACAGGAGGATAGGGTGTCCATACACACTCAGTCGGCTCTTTAAGATTACATTTTCCAGCTCCTCCGTAAGGAGGTGGTGGCCAGAGTCACGAACCCCCCCCCCCCAGTCAACCCAGGGTTCATATCCAGGTACTTCCTGGTTCTGAAGCGGACAGGAGACTGGCGCCCCATTCTAGATCTGCACGACCTGAACCAGTTCCTCAGGTCTCGCACTTTCAGGATGGTAACTCTGTCCCAGATCATACCATCTCTCGAGCAGAACATGTGGTTCTGCTCTCTGGATCTCCAGGATGCATTCTTTTACATCCCGATCCGTCCGTCTCACTAAAGGTTCCTTCGCCTCCAAGCAGAAGGAGCCCTATTCGAGTTCTGAGCCTTGCCATTCAGCCTGTCATCAGCCCCATGGGTCTTCACCAAATGCATTGCAGTGGTGGTGGCCCATCTTTGGCGTTGAGGGGTCAGAATTTATTTATTTAGATTTTGGTGACTGGGTAAACTCACTGAGACCAAAGGTCCCTTTTTCAGGGGCGACCCGGGATTAGGTACATAACAGCACTTTTACATACAGTAGACAGAAGTTACATACAGTAGGTGCAATACAGCAATTTTACATACAGTAAACAGAAGTACAAGGTTAGAGTATCAACTGGAGAGACAGTGATTACAGGTAGAGAATCCAGTGCATGCAGTTCTAACCTTACAGAGTGTATAGGGGTCACAATTCAACGTATTCATCAACATTACATGAGAGGTCACAATTTGTCTGGTAGGGAAAAAGGAAGGCTAGCGAGTGCAGCCACACAGGCTAAGTTCCAGCAGGTATGCTTTAAGGCCAGCCTTGAATCCTTGGAGAGAAGGCCTATCGACCAGAGTAGCTGGGAGCGTATTCCACAAGTGCGGGGCAGCGTATGAGAAGGAACGCTTACCCGGGTTGGTACGTATGCGGGGGATGACTAGGGGCCGGCTGGCTGAGGACCTCATACCCCTGCATTGTACTCTGAGGTTAAGCAGTCCGCGCAGGTGAGGAGGAGGGCTAACAGTGGTGAATTTATGAGTCAGGCAGAAGGTGGAGTAGGCTGGTTTATGGGGTATGGTGGGCCAGTAGAGGTCTGCAAGGACCTCACAGTGGTGTCTCCTGGGGGGGGAGAGTTAGTGGCAAAGCGTGCCACTCTATGGTAGAGCACTGTGAGTTTTTTGAGTTCCCCTTCTCGTAGGAACTGTAGCAGGGGGGCCCTGTAAAGGAGGTGGGGAAGAAGGGTGCAGTTGGAGATAGCACGTCGCGCCTCGTCAGTAAGGGAGTTTCTCAACCGACAGAGGAGTCCAAGTCTCTGGTGGATGGACTTGGGTAATGAGTCAATGTGGGGTTTGTAGGACAGTTCCTGGTCAAGGAGTATCCCAAGGTATTTGATCCTGTCCAGGACCTCGACCCGTTTCCCCTGGTCCAGTTTCAGCTGGAGAAGGTCACTCCTATCTGATCCAAGGCGCCTGGGTCCAAACAGGACAGCCTTTGTTTTCTCCTTGTTTAATACTAGAGAGTTGGTGGAGAACCAGGCTTCTAGTGTTATGAGACTGTGTTGCAGTTTAGCAGTGATGACACTGGGTAATGGGTCACTGCAGTAGAAAACGGTGTCATCTGCATTGAGGATGAGATTGCTCGGCCCGCAAGCCCTCTCTTTGTCATTGACAAAAAGAGTGAAGAGCAGGGGACCCAGATTGAGCCCTGGGTAATTCTCGCGAGATAACTGCTCTGGCACTGGACTGCTTCCTCCAGCAGACTAATTGGCTTCGGTTTAGCAGATAGCTCTCGAACCAGGACAGGGAGAGCCCGTTCAGTCCGAGGAGGTGAAGTTTAGTGAGCAGAAGGCTATGGTTGACTAAGTCAAAAGCCTTGGATAGGTCGATAAATACTGTGCTAGTCTAGGAGCCTTGGTCCTTGGCGTCAAGGACATCAGATGTGAGCCGGATGAGGGCCGTGGCCTTTCCTGAAGCCGTGTTGTATGTCAGCTAGGAGAGAGTGAAGCTCTAGGTAGTCATGCATCTGGTTATTGACCAATCTCTCCTGTATTTTCCCAAGGGGGCAGAGGATGGAAATGGGCCTGAAGTTCCCCACTTTGTCCCTAGGCCCTTTTTTATGAACCGAGACTACGGTACCTACTTTCCATTTACTCGGGACTGTTCCCTCAAGAAAGGACCTATTAAAGAGCCAGGTGACGGGGAGGGTAATGGCAGGAGCAGCAGCCCTCAGCAGCCTTGGTTCGAGCAGATCATGTCCCGGAGAGGAATCAGGATCAATCCTGAGTAGGAGGGGCAGTACTTCAGGAGACTTAATAAGTTTAAAGTGAAACTGGGGCCATGCACTCTCCCATGAGAGGTCACTGGAGAGGGGAACGCCAGGTGGGATAGGGGGACAGGATCCGCCTGGGTTGGAAAAGGAGACACTGAATGCCTCCACTACTGTGAAGGGGTCGTTAGGGTGTTTTCAGTGAGCATAGCTCCATCCTGTGCAGAGTAGGCACCCTTAAGCAACAAGTTAATTTGGCCCCAAAATTTCTTGGTGTCCCAGAGGTGATTAGTCTGGAGATCATGTAGGTATTTAGTTTTGGCAAGTTTGGAAGCTTTCTTACAGTGATTCCTTAGTTCTCTGTATTTCTCCCAGTCAGTGTTACTGCTGGAGGATTTATACTGTCCCCAGACCCTGTCATGGAGCAACATACTCCGTTTGAGGCCAGGACCTAGCCATTTGTGACACTTACCCCATACCCTTAGCTTCTTTCGTGGCACATGTGCATTAACCACGGACAGAAACGAGCAGGTGAAGTAGTCTAAGGCTTCATCCAGGGTGGGAAGACTGAGAATGGGATGCCAATCGATGGCACGAAGGTCTGAACAAAAGTTGTCAGTGACAAGTCTGGTGTAGTTCCTGGCCTCGATAACCCTGGCGACCAGCTTGGGGGGCTTATTGGACCAAGTACAAAAGACTGGAGAGTGGTCACTCAGGGAGTCAGACCTGGTCCCGGCTGTCAGAATATGGTCAGGGAAAGAGACAAAGGCCCAGTCAAGTAGGGAGTGATTGCCAGACTTGGTGGTGTGCCTAGTGGGCAGATCTGTGATTTGAGTTAGGTTGGAGTCGAGGACCAGGTTTCTATTAGTCAAGGTCCCTAGGGCAAGCCAATTTTGGTTAAAGTCACTGAGGAGGATGAGTTCCCCAAGGGGATGCTTGGCCATGGCATGGGTTAGGGATTCAAGGGAAGTGGCAGCAGACTGGGGCTGGAGATAGACACACCCAACGTACAGGGGTTTGGTGTCTCCAAGTAGCAGCATAATGAAGATCTCATTTACAGAGTCACCAAGGGGAGGGAGGTCCAGTCGCATGGCATTGAGATTCGTTTTGGTGTAGATGAGAACCCCACCACCTCTCCTGCCTACACGATCCCTTCTGAAGGCGTTGTAGCCAAGTAGGTCTATTTCATGTGGGAGTATTTGAGGTTTAAGCCAGGTTTCCATCACTGCTAGTATATCAGGTTTGTACAATACTGTCCAGGCTTCAAGGTCATGGACTTTGTGCCTTAGGCTGCCAATGTTCATGTGGACCAGCCGAAGGCCCCTGG
Organism: Neoceratodus forsteri; assembly: GCA_016271365.2. Classification (NCBI taxonomy): domain Eukaryota; kingdom Metazoa; phylum Chordata; order Ceratodontiformes; family Ceratodontidae; genus Neoceratodus; species Neoceratodus forsteri. The sequence continues at coordinate 113,706,546 of JADMNL010000034.1, read as the reverse complement.
CCGCAGCCCAGAGTGGGTTGGCAGGGTCACTGACAGCAAGGTTGGGGGAGTGGGGGCCAGGGTTAGGCTCGACATCTGCCCCTAGAGCAAGCTTGAGCCTGGCAAGGTACTTAATAATTTTGGTGGGAGAGAAGGAGTATCTCCGTCTGTCCCCCAAGTGGATGCCATAAAAGAGGCTGTAGCAGTTTCCATTTCGGGTTACCCTATACATAGAAATAAGCAGTGAGTTTGTCTCCTCCATCAGGGACTCAGTGGGGCAGTGGGGCTGGCCAGAGTGCCCACCCTGATCTGGGGAACTAGGGCCCCAAGAAGAGAGCATGTCAGCTCCCAGGATAAGGGCGATGTAGGCGAGGGCTACCATAGGTCCGATGTTGCAGATCTTGGTGTCATCGACAAACAGACAAACCTTACCCTCCAGTCCATCTGCAATGTCACTAATGATGATATTGAAGAGGACTGGCCCCAGGACTGATCCCTGAGGTACCCCACTTGTCACTTGCGTCTCTTCTGTTTACTGTTTACCACCACTCTGTGTTCTGCCTACCAACCAGTTTGCCACCCAGTTGACCAACTTCTGACCCACTCCAAGTCTACCCAGCTTATTAATCAATCTTCTATGTGGAACAGTATCAAAAGCTTTGGTGAAATCAAGGTAGGTGACATCAACTGCACCCCCTTGGTCCACCACTCTTGTTACCCAAAGAAATCTATGAGATTTGTCTGACAGGACCTTCCTGTTGTAAACCAATGCTGTCTTGGATCCTGAGCTCCTATGGATTCCAGATGTTGCACTATCCTTTCCTTAAGAAGTGCCTCCATAATCTTGCCCACTACTGAGTAGTTCCCTACCTCCTCCCTGCTACCATTCTTGTGGAGCGGAACCACAAGAGCCCTTCTCCAGTCTTCTGGGACTTCTCCTGTGCTCAGAGGCTCACTAAACAGTTCTGATAATGACTCTGCTAGTTCCATCCTTAGCTCCTTTAGTACCCTGGGATGCATGCTAGCAGGTCCTGTTGCCTTGTCCACCCTGAGCATAGCGAGCTTTTGTAGGACCCTTTCTTTTGTGAAGGGACTTGTGCACACCTCCCTCCTCCGTGTCCATGGTGCTGAGCTGTGGGCCCTGCCCTACCATCTCCTCAGTAAATACTGAGCAGAAATGTCTATATAGGATAGATGCTTTTACATGGTCCTCCTCCTCACATGCCCCGTCATCTCCTTTGATCTTAGCAATACCCCCTCTGGACTTTCTCCTTTCACTGATGTATCTATAGAAAGTCTTGTCCCCTTCTTTTACTGTTCATGCTAGAGTTTCCTCGGTTTGGGCCTTTGCCTACCTTACTGCCTTCCCTTAGGGAAGTCTGGTATTCCTCCCAATCTTTATCCCGCTGCGTTCCCTTATATTTCCTGAAGGCCAACCTTTTGGCTATGATCTTTTCTGCTAGTTTTTGAGAACCAAAGTGGTTTCTTCCTTCTTTTGCTCTTGTTTTTCTCCCTAACACAATGGGATGTTGCTTCAGGTACTGCATCCTTAATGCTTGCCCACTTTGCCTGTACCCCCTTACCTGTATTTCTTCATGCCAGGGCTAGCTTAACTCTCTTGGCCATCTTATCAAAGTCGGCTCCTCTGAAGTCCCATATTTTTGCCTTGGAACGGGATGATTTAGTTCTAGTGGCCAAATTGAACCATACCATGTGATGGTCACTAGCCCCCAGGTGACTTTCTACCTGGAGATCTGTGATCCTTTATCCGTTAGTCAGTAATAGATCTAGGATAGCCCTGTCTCTTGCGGGTTGTTGTACCAGTTGTTTGAGGCCCTCCTCCTGCAGGGAATCCACTATGTGTCTAGTTCTGACGGATGTTCCTGCTGGTTTGGGTCCTCTGGAGGGTCATGGTACACCACATGCCTTGCTACATTCAGAAGCATATGCATTTGCTGCATAACCACTGGCTGATGCTGGTCCCGTGGTGATCCAGCTGGGAACACCGACTGGGCTACGTCCTCCTGCATGAGGACTGGGAACACTGGAGTCTGGGTGATCGATTCCTCATTGATGTTCAATGACAGCTGGTCAACAGACTCATGGAATATCTCTACCTGCTCGACCAGAGTTGAGGTCGACAAGCCAGATGGCTGTGCCAAGGAGCTCTCAACCTATCCCTGCACCAAAGGGAGTGCAACCAGTGTTGAAGTGTCAAGGAGTTGAGGGAGTGGGAAGAACATGTTTGCTCCTGATCCCACGTGCACTGACCGCCCTTGTGCTTTTTTCCCCATTGAGAAGGTTTCTCCCCGAAGATCTGGGGGGCCCAACACATTTCCCGAAAGTCTTCGGAAAAGGACCCTCTGACACTGGCTCCAGCCGGAAGTAGCACTGAGACCGATGAGGAACTCACCACGGCTGCCACCATCTCCTCAAGGGCCGCAAGGTGTGAAGCTGACCTGGCAATTGCCGAGGCCTTCTTGCGACCCTTAGGTTGATCCTGCTACGAGGGTCGACCGATGGCAAGCCTTGCATTTCACTCGTTGAGCTACACTGGTAACATCTCCTGGCAAAGGCTGTAACTAACCATATTATGTTGTGCTCCTAAACAGTAGAGGTGAGAAACATAGGGGTTGGTGACTGACATTTTCTGCTGGCACTGAACACAGAATTTGAAACCCAGCTGCTTCTGTTCTCCCATCGTTGACTGTCATTGAGCGTCAGAGCCACAGCCTTGGATTTTGGTAAAAATACTTTAATTCAGTCAAAAAGTTTGCCTAACAAGTGCTTTTTAATGAATATCCCTCAGGCAGTGCAGAGTTATAAAGGAGGAGACGTATCCCTTCCAGCGGAAAGAAAGATGGATGGAGTCAAAGGATATGCTGCCTGGGTGGTGGGAACAGCTTAAGATTGAAGATGTCCAAAGAATCGGCCTGTTCCATTGACATGTCAGAGTGTGGCTAGTTAACTGTATCTGTGCCCTTAGACGTCTGATTTCCCATCTCGGGGATCCTTGTGACATCACAGATAGTTCAGCCTTTACACTCGAGGTCTGGAGTGTCACAAGAATCCACTCGATGGGAACACTACCTCATACACTGTTGCCCATCTATTATTCCATTTATTCGTACCAGTAATAACGATGACGTGGAACCTTTTGTAAAAGAGCCCTGGCTCAAAGGTATCGTAATCCTAGACCTAATAAATAAAAATAAAATAAATAAAACTATAAAATCATTAAATCCGAAACAAACTAGAATGCCCTTTTTGGACAGTCTTTGATTCAACAAAACTAACTCAGAAGCACACAGTGAAAAGATTTTATTTTTATTTAATAATTTACTATGTTAACATTTAGTTATTATTACATGGACATTCTGTTTAACCTGGGAATTACAATTTACATAAACATAGTACACACTGGAAGGGGCTGGGAGGAGTGAGGAACAGATGGAAGGTTTGACAAGAGTTTTCCTTTTTAACATCATTATACAAATTTGCAGTAGGGTTCATCCCGGCTACTCTGTCGGGCTGCATAACAATCCACATAAACAGAACAAGCTTATCAATTCTCCAAAGTTCCCTTTTTGGTTTTTTTTTTAACCTTGCAGAAAGGGTACCCTGCTTTCAGGGTGGAAACCATCTGGATAAGTGTAATCATTTTGCTACTCAAAAACCACTGCTAATCCATCTGATAATGCCACCCTATACATTTCTAAAGATCACTTGCTGATCAATGCAAAGGCTTCTTTCATGGCTTGAGCTGTCTGCTGTCATACCTGCACACCAGTGTGAGGGCTGCAACAGCATAGTGTGGCACAGGACCTGTTTAACAACATTTTAAGTGGCTGTAACTTACGCTTTCAGCCAATGAGAATGCAGAGATCTGCATAAATGTGGTCCAGTTATCCTATAATTAAACAGACTGCATTAACAAAAAGCAGTAATTTTTTTTATATTCTGTTTGTGCTGTTTTATCAGGTGTCCCCTTTATGCCTTTCCTTCTCCCTTGTGCTGTCTCCTTCCATGTCTTACTTCTGGCTGCTGGGGTTCATCCCTTGCCTGCTTCCTTTTGCCTCTTCATAGCCCCTGTAGCAGGACTCCCAATCCCGGAGATTCCAAACCCCAAAAGAAGACCAGTGGTCCAGCTAGCAGTTAGGGAAGATGGCCAGCTTCAGATCCTGTGCACGATTTTAGATGTAAGACCTGGTGCATCTATCTGGCCCCACATACAACATCCCCGACACTGAGAAGGGGCTTAGGAAAGGGAAGTCAGCCATACATAACTCCATCTTCCCAAGGGGTAGTCACACACTGGCTGGCGCCACAGATCCTCCTTAGAGGCGGCTTGCATTCCTTGGGGACCACTGTCAGGCTTCGCTAACTTGGACTAGAATTCTTGGGCCCAGGACTCAAACCCACCCATCCCACCCCTAGCAAATCTAGTCAATCCTCGGCATTCTAATTGGTTAAAAGAAGTACATTTTGAAATAAAAAACTCTGGGGTGGGGGCACATTTGAATACAATAATGAAGAAGTTGGGAGTTTTTACTCTGGAAAAAACAGTATCCTGGTTCTGAACACAAGCTGTCCACTCAGGATGCTATTATCCCTTTGTAATCCCCAGCCACCAAATAATTGCTGTAAGAAAAGAGCCCAACGTTTTGTATTTCTGCTCCAACTCAGGTTTTAAATGGCTGAAACAAGAAATATACTCTTGAACAGAATTCAGCAGAAATTATTATTCCGTTATAAAGCACGTCTTGGTTAGCTAGCCCAGTGGTGTGGAGGGCTGGGGTGCTGTAATGAGCCCTACCTGTCCCACGCTGTCAACCTGAGTTTGAGAATGAGCTCAGGTTGCCATGGGTTGACCGGGGGGAGCTGGGGGAGGAGTGAGCGGCCACCTGGCAGCTCTCCTCTCCAGGATTGAGAAGGTAAGTCGTCCCAGCCCTTGCCTGCCACTGGGTAGAGGTCTGGTGGTGGCTGGCAGCATACAGGATGGATGGAACAGGCCTGATGGTTCCGGAGCTCATGCGTGCCTCCACACACACGTGCTATCCAAGTTTACCACAGTCCTGGGGGGGAGGACACCTAGGATCAAAATGGATGGGGGACCAGGCTTCATGGAGCCCTGCCTGAGGTGCCGCGGCCTGCCCTGCCACTCTGAAGTGATCTGGAGGAAGGAGCAGAGCGAGGTGGCAGGCTAGCCTATGGCACCTGGGACAGTGCTAAACAAGCTGTCTGGTCCAGTTCAGGAACATAAAAGCCTTTATTAACAAAAGAAGGCATGTCTTGGCTGTTCTGCAAACAGATAACATTTTGGAACTAAAACACACACACACTGAAAAAAGGAAAAAAAAAACAGTACACACTGTTCGGTGAGCCTTCTCTTTTAAAAAGTATAGTGGGGTTTGAATAATTAGGACACAGATACTGTGGGCCAGTCCACTCGCACAATGGCAGCAGTACTCCTTGCAGTGTTGGTGAGCTGGGTTCATGTACGAGCCCGTGGCTGCCACAGGACCATCAGAGGGAAAATTTGCCAGCATTCCAGAGGATTGCCTCCTCTGGCATGGGTGGACACCCACGGTCCACTGCACACGTGCCTCCTAGCAACCCTAGGAGGCATGGCAAGGGGAAGATGAGCGTGTCTGTCCCTCCACATGCCCGCTGTGGTTGCACTACACACACGTGCCACTATCCAAGGAGAAAAAGAGCAAGAGGGAAAATCTGGCCATCGGCAGGATGAAGCGTGTCCTCTGCAGGCCACAACCTATCGTCAGGGCTTATCTCCACGTTGGATTCAGTCTCTGGAGGAGTTTGGCCCACCTGATGCCCCGTCATGTGATGGGGGAATCCATGCGGGTTCTCAGGAGATTGGTAAGTCCTGGAGAAGGCAGATGTTTGGCAGAAGGCCAAGCTGGAGTATAAAGAATAACACAAAAAACAACACAGATCTTGGCGCATAAAAAATCAAGTTACAGAACCCCCTATGTTCACTGTATAAATATATTTAAATATTCTAGCCAATATGCCCACAAAAACAATAACGTGTGATTACTCCAGCTTCACGACATCCTGGTGCTGAATATGGAAAAGCAAAGAAATTTGGAAGCCGTGTTAGTCCAGGCGATGTAGAAAAAAACAGACAAAAAAAAACAAAAAAAAACGTTGCAGGTGATACTTTCTATTGGACTAACAAAATTGTTTCGAAACTAGGTCTTACTGCCTGACTTTTTATGAATCTGAATTGATGCCATAGGACTTTTTGTAATGCCCCGGGGTGTTATGGAGGGAATATACTCCCAAACAGGCTGCTCAGCTTTCGTCAGGAGACGCTGGGATGGCAAGAGCGTACTGGGAGCACCGAGGCCTGTCATCCTCAGCAACGAGGCCATTTCCTTGTTACATCCCATCCCCTGGACGCAGGCTCACAGGTGAGACCTAGACACATCAGCACACAAGGCATGCTGTTGCATCAGCTCCCGGCCGGCATCTCATCCACCCACTGTACCCTCAATTGCACTGCCACATATGGTCCCCCAGGTGGGAGTACTGCAGTGAGGACAGTGACCCTCCCTCCTCGATGGAGAAGAATATCCTTTTGCTTGCTCATTCTCTTTCTCCCAGTGACCCAGGCACATTCCCGAACCCGAGGGGCTGGCATCGCAAGCAGTAGCCTTATGGTTGCACCAACGGACCAGCTCAGCATAGGGTTTTGATGTTTAACTGGGACGACACCATGCCTCATTTGAATTGTTGCTGATGAAAACAGGCATTTATGCTCATCAGTCAACAAGTATAAATAAAATCATAAGTCTAATTAATTATTCATGAGCCTAGCGAGGCTCCTGACTGGCTACTGTGTTAGTCATTAACGTCTTAGAAATGACTGATCCAGCTGCCAGCTGACGCTGTGCGGCACGCATGGCTCGCGCCACACAAAACCAAAATAAAACTACAATAACTAAATTTGTTATTGATTAGACGATAATTGCAGTAACAACTCGGTTGGTCATTTCTGATTAATGACCGTTGAGAGGTGGCCTCGCTGTGCCTCAGGCCACCCATCATCCCAACCGGTCGTTAATACTTCGGAAATGACTGGCTTCTCAGTCATTATTGCTAAAATGAAATCCACATTCAATCCTTCCTGCTTGCATATTATGAATCTAAATTGGTTCGGTACGGCTTTGATGTTCAAACAAACTACACCACGTCTCATTTGAATGCACATCCAGCCTGTATGTCTGGCATGTAATTCAGCGCTGCTTTCACTGGCCTGATAAGGAGAGTAGAACCCTTGAAAGCTAGTCTCATAACCTATTTTTTTAAGTCCAACAAAAGACAGCACCTGCAATATATTTGTTGTTTTTTGTTTTTCTTCTACAATATGGAAAGTAAACAGAGTTCTACCACAACTTCACCTACCTCTATCTGCATTTCAAAAGATAAGTGGTTATGTATGAGCTACGTGAAAACACATTCGGCTGTTAGTACCTCAAAAGCAGGGCATAGTACTAGTCTGGTGGTGGCCTAGCATCACCTCATGAATATCTGATTTATACGCAATTATCAGCCAGTCAGATTTCATTCATTAATGGCTAAAATAGGGCAAGAGATAAAAGGAAACCGTGGGGCCAGCCCAATCACGTCGATGTAATAATAAAAGCATTTTACAGGCTGCCCAGTTATACACACTTCCTGTACTTAGCCCCTCCCGGCCCTTTAAAACAGAAAGTGCTGGTCACAGGGAGGTCCCGCCCACTGCAGTGTCATCATAAACTGTACTAAGAGCTCACAGTGGCCATGAGACCACAAACACTCAAGCCACAAGCAGACAGTATGAGTTTTTAAGAACGTTTAGGATGACTTTTCTCAGGTGAATCTGTCAATCACTATGTTTGCAGCATGAGCGTCCACAGCTAAGACCGTTTCAAACCACAGCTGAAACCTATGGTTGCAATACCTTTGACACTTGTTTGCAGACTGTCAGATATGGCAACATTTTTCTCTTATTTAAAACAAAATGCTTAAAAAAGAAGGTAACCACTATATTATATAAAATAAAGTTTAAAAAAAGACTTGTAACACCTTGTGGGTTCAGTGACAACAGGAGCTCTTGAGCTCCACTTTCGAGCTCACATGATGTCACCGAATCCACTTGGTGTTAAGAATCAGCCTGTTCGTAAAGGGGAGGAGTAAGCACCAAGGACCCCACCCACACTCAAGTGTGGGGCTGTTCCCAACGTGCACTTTCTGTAACCTTTTGGTTTGCTTACTGTTTAGTGTAGTAGAGTAGATGGTCTCGTACTAATTTTGCTTAGTTCTAGGCTGACATCTCCTGTTACTACAAATCCTGGAATCCCTGCAGCTGACATCAGAGCAGTAGGCTGCAGTGAGAGATTCAACAGCCTGCAGAGTATGTTAAGAGCTTTTATAATCTCTGATCAGATGTTTTCCATGTCTGCTTTTCACCAGGGGCTAAATGCAGTCCTCTATGACTGTACACAGCTCAGGGAGGACAGCAGGACCAGCAGACAAAAGATCAGAGTTTACAATTTAATTACAGATGGGAAGTCCTTGAAATATACCGGGGGATCACTTTTCTGCAAAATTAAGGTAATGGATATGAATCGTATTTAAAATTCACTCAGAAGCTGATATTTATAACTTCATTTTAAAAGCATTTAAGAGTTTAAAAATATAGTCAGAATAACATACTATTTCATATTGATAGGGTAATCATATAATGAACTGTTAAACTTATAAATATATTACTTACAGTGAATATATTCAAAGTATTGTTCTGTTAATTTGTATTGGATAATGTAAATATATTTTGTATAATAAAAGAACATTTTATTAAAAAAATATATAAACTCTACATGCACTACAAGCTACTGAAACCCTCACGACTGCCTGCTGCTCTGATGTTGGCAGCAGTGGGTTCTGGGATTTGTAGTAAAAGAAGATGTCAGCCTAGAAGTAAACAAAATGAGTCTGATACTATCTACTGTACTACAGTAAACAGTAAGTAAACCAAAATGTTTTTGCACACCAAGTGCACATTGGGACCAGTCCCACACCTGAGTGTGGGACCCTTGGTGGTGACTGATCCCCTTTAACATTTGAGAGTTAATTATTCTGTATGGAGTACACATAAGGAACCAATCAGAAGTTGCCTCTTTATGGTTGGAGACTTTGGCTGTACCAAACCTAGAGGGTAAAAGATGGCTACACTATCTAAGTAACCGAATGATTACATCTCTCAACACAGCCTGCTGCTGTTCTCGGGATGGCAGGCTCAAGTCAACTGCAGCTATTACCCTTCCTCTTAAACAGCATGGGTAAAGAGCCAAACACCCCCATACACTGAGTGCAAATCAGCATGTTTTGCATAAAAATGTGACATAAAAATTGATTTTCTGCACAACTCAACTGGCGACAAGTGTTTTATTTTTTGCATGACAATTTGGCGCAAAGAGAGGGATTTTAATTAAATAATTTGCGCCAAGTTGGGAGTGCACAATATACTGGCACAGTGTCCATGTTTCACAACAGAAATTGCGGCAAGATGCCCAAGTGACTGCAAAACTTGAAAAATGCTCTGTTCTATCCCCCCAAAAAAATGGCCCATTCCATTTTCTTGAAAATTGAGGGGCCTTACATGGGATTGTCTTGTTTGGCATACAGTGTGTATAAAGTACTGGTTGTTTTGGTTCCCCATCTCCTACAGGATGGCGGGGAGGGGGGGCACTGATCCTCATCGAGTTGAACAGATCATCTTCAACAAAACATGAATTATCAGGAAGGAATATGCCAACTCACACCTTGCAGTAAAAATGTTGGCTGTTTCAGAACAAATGAAATTACAGGAACTCTGGAAAAGATCACATTACTTCACATTACGCAGGCTCTCAGGAAATACAAAATGTGACAAGACAGCAATTTTTTTTGCAGTGCTGTTTCTTCGTGTTCCACATTTGCTGAAATTACCACTGAAATAAAAAGTGCTCAGACTTTATTACTACCCAGTACTCCCGTCTCGCTAGACTAGGGAATTAAAAATCCAGGTTGCAGAGATTAGTAATAACAGCCAGGAGTAATGGCCTTTCTCATCCCCTAGCAATGGAAGTTTCTCCCAACACAAAGAGAGAGGTGGTGTTCCCCTCAAAGCAGTGCCAAATTTTATTTGCCGATTAGGCTCAACCTTGTCTGTTGCCATGTTCGGTGGCTTCCTCTTCATCAGCCAGTGAATAAGTTGTAAATCCAGTGTCTTTGGCAGCTTGCTAAAATGGCCAGTTTTAAGAAGTACAAAAGTTTTTTTTTTGTTTCAGATGTGTTCCTCTGTTTGGCAAATGCACAGACTAGAAATTGTTTGAACAAAGCCGTGGACAAATATCAGTTTTATAAACTCTGAAATCTTTCTTCTAATGCTCTTCACTGGCCTTATCAAGGTCTCTCTTTATCTCGGATTAAAAAGGTACAAGCTAGGGGCAAGCCTCCCAGTTTCATATAATAGTAACTGAAGCCCAGCATACATCTTCTTTACAGCCCATACAATGTTTAGCGTGTGTGTGTGTATGTGCGCGCGCATGTGCATGTCTTGAATGTGCGTGTAACTAGTTTCTTCAGCATAACAGTGTCATAGTTCACTCCAGCACTGGACTTGCGATTCAGGGGTCATGGATGTCTTTGGATCTGCACATTCTAGAAGTCTGTGGGTCAGATTTTGGACAAAGCAGCTAAACAGGTGACAAAAATATTTGTTTAGCTGCTGCAAAATAGCTGTACCTGTTTTAGCTTTGAGTTCTAATCTATAAAGTTTACCGGATTTTCTGGTAACCCACTTGGTCTGGATCTATTTCATATCGCTGTGAATTGCCATCCGGTACTGAGAACAGGCCAGATGCCATTCAGTGGAGAGCAGACCAGTTCCTCTTTGGAAATAATAACACTGGTGATATTTATAATGATAAAAGGCAAGGGATACTAAGTTGTGGCACATCACCACCCCCCAGTATATTTACACATGAATATGTAAAAAATTACAAAAAATACATGCTGCCTGGCTCGGCCCACTGGCAGTCAGTATGCTGCTCATTCCCTCCCAACAGTGACAAGGCACCCAGGCCCAGTACTTACTAGGTATCCCATGCCAGTTGTGAGGTTCTGCCCATCTAAGCAGGAAGCAACTGAAAGTATAGTTACGTAAGAACTTACCGTAACAGTAGATCTTCAAGAGGAGATCTTGCAGCAGCCTATTACTATTAGGACTACTGCTACAGGCCTTAGGACCCACCGGAAAAAACTTAGCTAGCAGTATCCAGTGGAGACCGTCTCCCTGACGTCGTCTCCACCCTGACGTCGGTCATGCTACAAAAGGGGGCGGACCCCGGCTCCACCCAGTTCCCTGCTAAGACCATGAATGGAACTCAGCGAGAAAACCGGCTAAGCCCATCCTAGACATGCTGAAAAAATTCTCCTGGAGGATGGAGGGCGGGGAAAGCAGCACCTGCTGCAAGAGCCTCCTCTCGAAGATCTACTGTTACGGTAATTTCTTACATAACTGTACTATCTTACTTCCAGGGGGAGCTCTTGCAGCAGGCTACTACTATTAGGACAGAATCCCAAGCAGTCCCACACCAAGGAGGTGACTAGCCCCGGGAGGTAGGATGACAGATGAAGTGATGGTAAAGCCTATGGCTATATTCAGCAAACTAGGACAAGAGTCCCCGAAGAAGTGCCAGGCCGAAACCGGCTCGGCGCCTGGAAGCAATGTCCAGACTGTAATGCCTCACTAAGGAGTGCACTGAATTCCAAGTAGCAGCTGCACAGGTGTTGCAAAGAGAGACATTCTTTAAAGAGGCAAAGGAGGTAGGGACTCCTCTAGTGGAATGACCTCTGACCAAGCCCAGTAGAGGTCTATTGTACTTGTTATAGCAGTACACAATGCAGTGTACAAGCCACCGGGGGAAATGGTCTGTTTTGCCACTGGTTTGCACAGGTGTTGAGGCGCAAAGGCCACAAACAATTGCTCTGATTTGCGGTTTGCCGCTGTCCACTTAAGGTAATACCTCAGCACCCTGTGGACATCCAATGTGTGCAGGAGAGACTCTCCCCTTTTAGTAGGGGGTAGGAGAATAGACTGCAAGATCAACCAAGTGGTTGAGGGTCAACTCTGAAACCACTTTAGGTAAGAACTTAGGATTTGTTCTAAGGGAAACTCTTTCCAGATGGAAAATAATATAAGGCTCCTTACACATCAGGGCCTGCAGCTCAGAAACTCATCCAGCTAAAGTAACAGCAACTAAAAGAGCAACCTTCCAGGAAAGGAAGCGCAGCTCACATTCTGCTCTGGGTTCAAAAGGGGGAAGAGTCAATTTCTCCAGCACAAAAAGGAGATCCCAGGGAGGGACAAGATCCCTGATGGGAGGATGTAGGTGCAGAATGCCCCGTAAAAAGGTACGGGCCACGTCCAACCGAGCCAGGGTCCTGTCTTCGAACAGGACATGATAAGCAGAGATGGCCCACATATGCACCTTTATGGACGAATAACTCAGGCCTTGCTGGTATAAGGAGAGGAGATATTGTAATGCTGAGTTCACTGAGCAGGAAATGGGATCTAGATGGTGGGACGAAGCCCAAAGGCAGAACCGCTTCCACTTCATGACATAAGTGGAGAGCGTTGAGGGCTTCTCACAGAAACTAGGATGTCCGCCACCTCTTGAGTGACCCCATACCTGGATTTGACTACGTCTGCAAGAGCCAAGCATGAAGGTGTAGGGACCTGAGATCTGGATGCACCAGCCTGCCCTGGTCCTGGGACAGCACTTGCGAGCATATTGGCAGCGGGATTGGAGGTTCTGAGGACAACCGCTGAAGTAATGGGAACCAAAGCTGCTGGGGCCACAGCGGGGCAATCAGAATCATCTGAGCCCCCTCAGCCTGTACCTTCAGCAACACTCGCTGAAGGAGAGGGAAGGGAGGGAAGGTGTACAGAAACTTCCCTGCCCAGCAAAGGGACAATGCATCTGGCCAAAAAACACCAGGCATGTGCTCTCGCGAGCAAAAAACTGGCAGTTTGGCATTGCGTGGAGATGCAAAGAGGTCCAGCTCCGGACGACCCCATGTGTCGGAACAGCTGCGGTATGGACTGTAGCAGCTCCCACTCGTGCGCCTTGGACAGAGACCTGCTGAGGCTGTCTGCCAAGTCATTTTGAGCACCTGGAACATGGACTGCGGACAGCAAAATGTGATGCTCTGGTGCCCAGTACCAGATTCTCATCGCCTCCCTGCACAGGGGGTAGGAGTGAGTTCCCCCTTGCTTGTTGATGTAAAGGACAACCGTCATGTTGTGGGTCTGTATGAGGAGAGGGCCTGGCGTGAGGTCCTCTTGAAAGGCCCGTAGTGCATTGAGGACTGCTCGCATTTCCAGAACATTGATGCGGAGGCTGCGCTCCTCTGGAGTCCAGACACCCTGAATCTGGTGATCCCTGAAGTGCACCACCAGCCCAAATCGGACAGCAGCTGTTGTCAGAGTCCGGCTTGGGGGTTCCTGATGAAAGGGAATCCTTTTGTCTAGATTCAAAGGGTCCAACCACCAACACAGGGTCCTCCTGACTGGCTCTGAGATCCTGAAAACATGGGTCAGACTGTCCGAGCCCTGGTCCCATTGCACCCTGAGCATCCACTGTGGGACCCTCATGTGGAGGTGGGCCAAGGGAACTACCGGGATGGCCTCCGCCATATGCCCCAGAAGTCTGAGGAAGGTCCTTGCTGGAACATGTGGGGTTACGAGGACAGAACTGGCCACCTCTCTCAGGCAATCTCCTCTTTCTCGAGAAAGAAAGGCCATGCCCTGGATTGAATCCAGGACTTCCCCTATAAAGGTGAATCTTTGGCTGGGCTCTGGGGAAGACTTTGGTAGGTTCAGGGTGATCCCCACCTTTCGGAACACTGTATAAGTGTCTCCAAGAGCTTACATACGAACATACGAACAAGCCAGCAGAAAAAGGCCATTTGGTCTAAGTCTGCTCGTATTGCAGGGTCCACAGCTTGAGCCAATGTCCCTGCCCTCCCTTCCCACTCCTTGAAGTAGGCGCTCTCTCGACGGAGTTGCTAGAAGCCAGTCGTCAAGGTAAGGTAAGACGTAGTGTCCCTCACACCTTAGAACCGCAGCTACCACTGCCAAGCATTTGGTGAAGACTCGAGTAGCAGAAGAGAGGCCGAATGGCAGAACCCAGAACTGATCATGCTCCCCCTGGAAGCAGAACCTCAGGAACTTCCTGTGAGGGGGGAAAGACCTCCGATGTGCATGCAAGCATCTTGCATGTCCAGGGAACAGAGCCAGTCTCCCTGGTGCAGCAGAGGAATGACTCCTGGAATGGTCACCATCCTGAACCTTCAGTATTCTATATAATTGTTTAGAGAGCTGAAGTCCAGGATGGGCCGAAGATACTGTGTCTTCTTTGGAACCACGAAAAATGGAGTAATATCCCTTTCCCTGCTGTCGCACAGGAACTGGCTCTATTACCTTTTTCTGCAAGATGGCCTTGATTTCTCCTTCTATCAGAGAAATGTGAGAAGGAGGGTATCTCGAGGACTTTGGTGGAGTTTCTGGAGGGCTCTGGGTGAACTCCAGCGTGTGACCTCTCCTTATGATGTCCAAGACCCACTGGTCTGGTGTAATAGAGCTCCATCCCTCCATATGGAGGGAGAAGCGACCCCCTACTGCCTCCCCTGAAGCCTCCGCCAGAAAAGGGGGCGGGGTCAGTTAGAGTCACTGGGTGGAGCTCAGGGTGGGGAGAGAGGTGTGGGAGGACTTGGAGTCTGGAAAGGGTGCGCCACCAGGCTGCTGGTTGCCAGCCTTCCTTTTGAAGCCACCCCTCTGTCCCTGGTTGTTACCACAGGCTTGCTGGCCTGAGGGTTTAAAAAAATGGCGCTTCCGGAAGCGTCTTTGGTCCCTTCTATACGTTTAGCGGACAGACCAAATAGATTTGCCCAACTCCTGGAGACAAGAGATCAAACCCTCAGTCTCCTGCCCAAAGAGGATGGAACCGTGGAATGGAAGGTACCTGATTCTGGACTGCAGATCGTTCTGGAAGCTGGAGCATCTCGGCCACGCATGACGGCGAAGGCAGACACCTGACGCTGCTGACCTGGCTGCCGTATCCACAGTGTCATACAAGGCTCGCAGAACATGCATGCCTACGTCCGAGCCAGATTTCAGTATGTCTGGAAGTTCCGTCTTTTGTGCGGAATCTGGCAAGGCACTTACAAGTTCCTGTCCCTTCTCCCAGAGTGCATTTTTTTTCCGTATTTTTGTCCCTGCCCTACTGCCAGGACCATCTGCCCAGTCATGGATTCTGGCTCCGACTACTCATATTAGCCACCCTCCCTGAACCCCCTGGCTTGCACCCCCAGGGAGGGGTCTCAGCGCCCCGGGGCAAGGGCGCTGGGAATGTGGGAAAGGTGGGAGTCGGCCTGAGAGCCAATGCAGCCGGAGAGGGCGTCATCAAGGCGGTGGGAGCAGGGTGATTTTTCTTCCTGGTTTTTGTGCCCAGGAGGTGGGGATGTGCAATGACGTCCTGCATCCGCCCGCCCCCCTGTAAGCTGACAAGCGCCGGTAGCTGCGGTACCCCCGGCCTCCGCTAGGGGGTCCGTCAAGCGCTGGGCACTATCCCCATCCTCCCCCTAGAGAAAGACAGCAGTCCCTGGTACGCTCCATCCTTCTCCCCCGGCTGGCCCTCCAGCGACCTGGGTCCGTTCCCGAACCCGGGTTGCCGGCACCACAAGCAGAAATCCAACCACTGCGCTGGCGGGCCGGCATCCCAGAGCACATTTTGGTACTGGACCAAATGCTTGAGGAAATTAAGGGAACGGATGGAGTAGGTGGAGGCACAACAGACCTTCTTGCCCACCTGGTCCAATAAACGGGACTCCTGGTCAGGAGGCTGGGAGCTCAGATGCTTTGGTTGCTTTGATTTATCATGGGCAGCTACAATCACAGTGGAATTCGCCTGAGGGTTTTCCGCCAGCAAAGGCTCATCCCTCGGGGCCTTGTATAGCCTGTCCAACTTTTTAGGAATGGCCAGGACTGAGGCTGGACGTTTCCAAGTTGTCCTGGTAAGGTCTTGGAATGTGTCAACCAGAGGAGACACCACAAGGGGTTTGGGCTCCTTCTGCCTCAGGTAATGAGCCAATCTCCGGCGCTCTGGATCCAGGTCCTCTGTCTCCCATTCATTAGAGGCCTGGATGTGTCTCATGACGTCCATGAAAGTGGGATTGTCTGGAGGCGAATGGGGTAGATCCCTATCGTCAGGAGATCCCCCAACTCCTGAAAATGAAGAGGAAGAGGAGGAAGATCTGCTTCTGGTCCTCGAGGTGTCCGAAGTACGTCTCTGTGGACTACCGTCTGATGAACGTCAGTGACTTCTGGACCGACGCCGGTCCTGAGACTGGTGATGGCTCCTAGACTGATGACGGAGCAGGAACCGACGCCTGTCTTGGGACTGGCATCGGTTACTGGAGTGAGCCCGCCTAGATGAAGATGAAGACCTGCGGCGGCTACGGGATCTGCTCCTGGGCTTTGACTGACAGCAGCTGGCCAACCTTGAGTAGTGCCATCCACGGTCTCCAGACTGTGACTGGGAACGTATGGCCCGAAGGGATCGAGGAACGGAGGATGCGCACTGGTCCTCAGGGTTTTTTGCCGGTGAGCCGGTGGGCAAACCCCCCGGCTCCTTGATGTCCGGTTGGTCTGGAACCGATGCCGGTTCTGGTTGAGGTGGAGGTGTGTCCTCGTGGACCTGGCTTCACCAAAACAAAAATAATTCTCCCAGCTCCTCCTTGGTAAATCGAGATTCCTCCACCCCCTGTGGGGGATCGGAGAAGTTGGGCAGTCCGGAAGGTCTCGCAGGGAGGAACCTGAGGATGAGCCTTCCGGGGTAGAGGCCCTAGAGGCCGGCACCGGCACCTTGACCGGCACCAGCACAATGGAAGCCCTGTCGGCCGCAGGCACTTTGACCAGCTCCAGTGTCACACCCGAGGCCAGATCCGACGTGGTCAATTTAGGAGGGTGAGACCCGGAGGAGGCCTTGGCCTTGGGGTCCCGGTCCTTTCCAGCTGGTTTACCGGCATCTTGTGAAGCTGTAGTCTGGGCCTTCTTTGGCAGGGCCAAGGTTTGAGCCGAAGAAGCCTTAGCCGACTCCGCCGCAGCAGAGGACACACACAATGGCGTGGCCTTTGGCTTAGAGGCAGAAGAAGAGACTCTGGCCAGGACCGATATTAGTATTTTGGAGGGAGCTTCAGGCCTTGATTTTTCTCCGTGCCTGGACTTGGAGTGGTTGGACCCACCCAAGCTGGAGAAAGAGGCCTTCCTCTGGGGAGAACAGCAGCGGTGATGGGACCGACTATGGTCCTTGTCACGGGACTTTTGCGCCTTTTCCCATGATTTGCTCTTGTACCAAGGGGAAGATTGCAGGACGTCCATCCCTTTCTCGAGCAGGTGGGCTTTCAAGGCCTTCAAGTGTCTAATCCTTGTCCTGCTAGTAAAGCCCTGACAGATGTCGCGGTCTTGAGATTGTTGTCTGGTCCCAGGCAGAAGACACACTGGTTGGCTGTCCTTCGATGGAATCTGGCGGCCACAGGTGCACTTCGTCTTCTTGGGACCGGAGGAGACCGACGATGGTGACAACATGTGACAGTATTCAAGATGAGAGGAAGGAGAACGATGTTACAGAAAAAATAACGAATACGGAGGAAAAAAACACTTGAATTAGGGAAAAACGGACTGTTTTGCTGGAACTGCAGTGAAAAAACTCACTAAGAACTTCCCAAAGTGAGCAGGTCGTGTCGAGAAAGAACTAAGGTGGTGCCGGGGTCCGCCTCCTTTTGTAGCATGACTGACGTCGGGGTGGAGCCAATGTCAGGGAGTGGTCTTGCTGGCTACGTTTTTTCCGGTGGGTCCTAAGGCCTGCGGCAATAGTCCTAATAGTAATAGCCTGCTACAAGAGCTCCCCCCCCGAAGTAAGATCATCTGGCATGAACCACTCATTTACCAGGCCTAAGATACAATTTTTGGGGGGAAGGGAACCCCTTTTTCTCTCTTTAATCCCCCCTGCTAAATCCCTGAAGCTGCTGTAACCACCACTGCTCCTTTGGCTAAGAGGGACAGTGAGCAGCAGTCTTTGCAGCAGTTGGTTAGAGGGTGGGGGTACATCAGTGCTAGGCCACCTGCACCCTTCCCACTCTAGCTTCACCTCCATGTGGCAAACACCCCTCGTTCCAACCACCCAACCCACTGGTCCTAGGGTGAGCACCCTAGCCTTTTCTTTTCTTGCTATATATGCTTTTCCCCCTCTAACATCGCATTTGCCTCCTCGGCCGCCACTGACATGATGCCTTGTTAATGTATAGCGTTCCACAGTTGGGAAAGTTCAGGCACTGGTAGCATCCCCTGACCTTTGGGAGCCCAGTCACGTGCCCAAGCATGCCTGTGAAGTCATCCGCGTTGAAGCGTAACACACTGCAATTGAGCCATTAGATGACCCTATACCAAACATTTTCTGATCACATCTGTATGATGCGTCCAGCATTTCATGCCTGTCACCCAGAGTGCAAAAACAGGTGTCTCCTGACACCCGTGGCATTGACAATCTCATTCCAGTCAGTTCAAGATCCACTGATTTCAATCTCTGAACCTGAACTTCATAAAACTGAACTGACGGATTTGAGACTCCACCCCTAGTTTTAGCTGCCATTAATTCCTCCAGCACAGCAGGACCCTCAGCTACCCGGACACATGCGCAGTGTTAATGGCACATACAACTTGCATTCAGCATGTCACCATGCAAGGGCAGCATGCTGCCTTCCACACATAAGAAGAGTGCGCAGAGTGTTAAAAAGTCTGAGCATGCAACCTCTTTTGGAAAGGTTGTTAGATACTGATGAGACAGGGTGTTGAGCATTGCGAACTACCTCAACAACCCAGAAAGGACACCCTATCAATTATTACCTAAACACTCCCAGGCACCCTTGCCTGATGAAGCAGGTTTTACAACCTTAAAAGGTGTTGGCAATGAATGAGCTAATGCAAGGAGCTTGGGGGGGGGGGATCTTCTTTGCAGCTTTCGTCTGGATGGAAAAACTAAAGGATAAGTGGGAGGGCAGAGACTACAAACTGCAAAAAAAAAGAGTCTTATACAATGTCTCTTGAAGCTGGTGATGTATGTGACGCTCAGATTATAGAAATTCAGCAAGCATGATGAATCCAGGTCAAAGCAACCTGATGGTGGCCTGTGTTGGTTTCACAGTTTGCATCCGCCATGGCCTTTTTTCTGTTCTGTTCTTTGTTTCCCGGCTGTTCCTCCATCCCCACAACCACTGGGTTCACCATGGCAGGCAGGGCAATCAGCTGCCATCATGGGCAGTGCCAGTTCTGCTTCTTGGTCTGCCAGCAGGGGTTGCAAAGATGCTGCCACCACATAACCCTCTCTCTAGGAGTGGGGTACCCCCCCCCGGCCAGCATCACTCCACCCTGTCCATATTGAGCGGTGTACAGTGGGGAACTAAGCTAGGCAGGCCTTACCTAAAACTCTATAGAACTGCCCCCCTCCCTGATCCAAAACATTTCATTATGGACTCCTGGATACAGTCTACTGTTAGATCAGTGTGGATGGGGGACTGCATCAACTGACAACACTGGCTTTGCACTTAGTGCATTCTGGGACATCGTATGGGGCAGACCTGATGTTACCCAGACAATAGGCTGTATTTTGCCCTCCCTGTAAAGTGATGCTTATGTCTCTACACTGTACAAGTAGCGGAACACACAACACCAGTAAGTTTACTACTGTGCTGTTGGTGCTCTGGGGAGGCCAGCTGAATCACATTAACATCAGAGCCTTGTGTTTTTTTTTTGTTTTTTTTTTAACTTTCTATTTTCTCCCCCCTTCTCCACAGTGCCTACCTTCCCTCAGGGACTCCCAAGGCATCGTGCCATTCAGGTGTCCGGGATAAGAGCCCTTCACGCGTCCGCCCTGCCATCGCCCTCGGATTACCCCCCCCGAGTGGGGTGGGAGGCCTACTCCCAAGCCTCCCATCCATCATCCAAGTGTTGGCCGGACTCGTGCGACCCCTCTCCGGGCCTGGTCTCGTGATGTCGGGGCCCGTCTCCAGGCATCGCTGCAGGTGATTTTTCCGCTTTTCTGGGGAGTGGTGTGCGTCCGACGTCAAGACGTTCCTGTTGATGTCCACCACTCCCAACCCTGTTTGTCTGCTCCTTGCGTTGCTGTACCTCTGGCCGCGCCAGACGTCAGCCAAGAGCCGTGACTATGTCCCCTCCTCCCGGAGAGGAGAGCGTCCTCCGGACGCCAATCCTCTCCTCCCTGCCGACCTCGATGGCCCAGGTTTGTTCTCGAACCCAGGTCGCCAGCGTGATGTGAGGTGTGGCGTCTAGCGCCAACTCTTAGCGCCACCGCCGGGTTGCTGTTTTTTTTTTTTTATTTCTCTTTTTACCCCCTACTGCCTACCGGCCCCGACCCTTCAGGGCATCCAGGGAGTCATCCTCCTGCCTCTCGCTCACACAGACCTACCTCTCGATCCCCATGGAGCTTCAGTTTCCCCCCCCCGAGCAGAGACGAGGTGGGGACCCTTCACCCCGACATCCTTCATTTCGTTGTGCTGAAGAGGTGACCCGGTGAGCAGGGCACATTGGAGGCATGCTCCGGAAAGCCTGTCTTCCCGGATCTGGCAGGTGTTTTTCTCTTTTCCTCCCTTCCTTACAGCATGTGACTTCTGACATCATGGCGCAAGGTGCCGACGTCCATGCTGTATACAGGTCGCCCATCTCCTACATTTGGGGCTTGCAGTACTCTGAGCCTCCGCTCGGAGTCAGGCAAGTACGCGGGCATTGGCCTCTTCCGTCCCCGGAGAAGGCAAGCTGTTGTGGGACACTCAAGCCTATCTCCCTCGGCCGACCCACCAGCGACCCGAGTCCACTCCTGAACCCGGGTCGCCGGTGTGGTGCGAGTTGTGTGAGGGTTTTGAAGGCAGAGGATAAAGCTCCTGCAAGCTACTTTGGTTCTTTTGATCTTCTTTTTCAAGGATATCGTTTTCATCAGGCTACACCTATGGAACTATAGCCGTCAGGCACTAGGACCACATGGAAACTTTTTGACTACTTCTGTTGCCCATTTTAAGAATGTATCAGCTGCAGAGATCTGTGCTGCTGCAACCTGGAGTACTGTCCACACCCTCACTAAGTATGCAGGTGTTCTCTCCCCTATGCGTGCAGGTGTTCTCTCCCCTACGTGTGCGGGGCTTCCCTCCACTACGTGTGCAGGTGTTCTCTCCACTATGTGTGCAGGGCTTCCTCCCATGTATGTGGGGTTCCTCCCCATGTGTGTGTGTGTGGGGTTCCTTCCCTATGGTGTGAGAGTTCCTCCCTACATGTGCGGGGGTCCCAGTCAAAACTGGAGCATGTCATCCATATTTGAATGGGCTTTTTTAAGTGGAAAACAGGTGTGCAGAGGCCCTCATAGTCTGAAAGATCAAGACAATCTTTTTTAAACAAGATATTGAACTAATCTACAGGTGTCAGCCATTTTATGGTACCTTTAGACAGAAACTGATGTTATGACTGAGGTAGCCGTGCTTAGCAACACCACCCAACTCCCCCTAAATGTGACAACACTTTCTGTCTCGAGGTTCCATGAAATGACTGCTGCCTTTATTTAAATATAAGACTAACTTAGGAATGGATATATCTGGACCCTTTACACCAACAGGTATGCCCAGTACCTCACATTAAAGAGCTTTTCATGAGCATGCAGACTATGATGGACCCCATGCACCTCTGTTCCCCTTTCAAGTTGTCATCTTACTCGCTGTACTGTTGCATGAGCATGCAAGAGAACATAACTAGGACAGTTGGAGGCTTCCAATGTGACACCTGGG
Source organism: Neoceratodus forsteri (assembly GCA_016271365.2). Taxonomy (NCBI): domain Eukaryota; kingdom Metazoa; phylum Chordata; order Ceratodontiformes; family Ceratodontidae; genus Neoceratodus; species Neoceratodus forsteri. The sequence goes on along the minus strand of JADMNL010000034.1, from coordinate 113,684,604 downwards.
CATCATGAAGCATTATACCATGGCATAATCCAATCACTTAGAGACAGAGGGTAGGAGATGGACAAGGTTGGCAGGACCCCACATTCCCTACCAATCATCTGTGGCACAGCAACAGAATACCAGTTACAATTAAAAAAAATTGCATTTGACTGAAGTATAAGATAAGCGTGGAGAAGAAGCAGCTTTGCTTCAGAAAAGAAACTGACAAAAAAGGTCTGGCTCCTTCTCTCCACCCAATTCCCCTCCAAGCCAACTCTTTAGGCCTAAAAACAAAAGAATTGGTGATTTTCCTTGCCATGAACTGGCAAGATTTAAAGATCTACTAACCAGACTAAGAACAGACCTGGCCAGCTTGGTACTAGGTCACAGTGCTTAAATTCATCAGCCTACATTTGGCAACTGTGATATTTCGATGGCCAGGCTGACAACAGTATTGACCTATTTTTTTTGTTTTGTTTTGTTTATCGACAGGGAGACCAGCTCCCTCACAAACATGTGAGCCATTAAGGGCTGCTTAAGCAATCAGGTAAGCTCCAGCTGGTTGTTTTGTGTTGAGACACTGCCAGCTCATGGTTGTGACATTCAAAAACCAATGCTAAGGGCAACTTCTCAATACAAGGGCCACCAAACCGGGGCTAATTACTTTCATATACCAGCAAGCCCTCCCCACCAAAACAAAATAAATAAAGTTTAAAAAATTAAAAAAGTGAAAAAAAAATTGGTGGAAATCAGTGAGCTCTGTACCTTCACATTGTCTGCTGATTTTGTGATCTGATGGGACAGTGGGCATTTTTAGTGTTAAAACTGGGACTACACAATGTTGGTAATCCTTTCATTTACAACACTATGTTAAAAAAACAAACACGGAGCATCTTACGGTTGGACAAACAAGGGTTTGGGTGGTTTGCTGAGACCCTCCGTGGAAACCGCAGTAACGTTTTCAGCTAGGCCTCAACACTCCATCAGAAATGCTGCAGATCAGACCCCTGTTCCTGTGCAGGCTTCCCTTATGCCAAGGTCTGTATCCACTTGGTGCTGCACATCCCTCCCCATGGGCTGTCACTTGAGCAGTGATATGTCATCGGCAAAGTCACCGTGGTCTCGTCGCAGGCACCTGAAGCAGCGCCACTGAAACACCATGAGACACAAGGGCAGCATGAAGAGGGCGCAGATGGCGGCCATGATGTAAGCAATGGTCATCAGCGTGGACTCGTCAGTCTGCGGAATGTTGTAGCCACAGTCCTCCATCTCAGCGGTGAAGAAGGGACCCTCGACAGCTGCTGTCCGGAACTCGCCGTGCACTGGGTGAGAGAAAACGTAAACTGCATCAACGTGGTTGGGGGATCCCTGGGGTGACCAAATCAGAGACTCATAAGTCAACAATAGGGGTGTCGATACTAAACTTTGAATACTGCAATATAGTGTCTCCCACTGATAAGCACTCCTGATACAAGAACACTCAATTTTAAAGAACAGTTTTTCAAATCCCAATAAATTTCTTCTGACCCGTGTTATTTTGACCTGATGTAAGAATTTGTTTTTTCTAAACAGAAGAACACTGCGCTTGTAAGCGCAATTTTGGGGCTGAATATTTCAGGAATATTCTTTTATGAGCTGTGAAAGTGGAGCGAAAGAACCGAACGTACTCACCGTAACAGTAGATCTTCAAGAGAATCTCTTTCATCAGGCCACACCTATGGAACTATAGCCACCAGGCACTAGGACCACACGGAAACTTATTTGCAAGCAGTCCACTAGGCGCCAGCCACGACGATGTCCTATGTCGGCACTTCTCACATAAACGTGGGCAGCCCTTTCCCTCCTCAGTTCCCCGCCAGAAATCATGCTCAGAAGACCTCCATGTAGGGAACCAGGAGAGAGAGCTATAGCTCTCCCGACCAGAAGAGGCAGAGGACAGCATTTAAGAGCCTTGTGGAGAAGGAGACCTCATGATCTAAGGGGGAACAGAGGGTGGGACGGCATGGCTTGATGAAAGTGATTCTCTTGAAGATCTGCTGTTATGATAAGTATGTAACTGTTCTATCTTCCTTGAGGATATCTCTTTCATCAGGCCACACCTATGGAATGAGTACCAAGCAATACTAACAGAGAAATGGTCTGGGTGGCTGAAGCCTGCAAGCCTAAGAAAGTAGGCCTTGACGCACAGCTAGGCCTAATCCTGTGTATAAGTTAAATACCTTTGTATATCTCATTGTTTGTACTGAACATGGAACCTTGGTCTGTACCTAACACTGACCCTGCAGTACTGCATTAGGGGGCAGCTGCACTATTGGAAGTGCTGTCCTTTAAATGAGACGTTACACTGAGGTGCCCTCTGCCTCTCTCTGGTGGGTGTTCCAATGAAAATTAATGATCCTGTGGCACCTTTCTGACAAGACATGGAGAGTTATCCCCAGGGTCCTAACCAACTGGTGCATGTTCCTATAGCATATGTAGTTCTTTTTTTGATTTTTAACTCCTGATGCCTAGCCTGCCCCAGCAGATTCCTGCTCTTCAAGCCCTGTCACCCTGCCATCCCTAGGACTTACCACATGCTCCTTGTAGTGCCCCACAGTTCCCCCAGCCCATGGCAGAATCCCCCCTGGACTTCCCCTTATCCCGGGAGATGTTTAGCTCAGCTGCAGACCACAGAGCCCAGTAGGCAGGTGTGGGGCCTGCAGAGACAGGAGTCATCATCCTGCAGGCCAGGGGTCTTCCTATTTTCTGTTCCTGTCCCCAGGAGTTCACGCATGCACACCTAGAGATACACGCATGTGCCGGAATGAGTTCAGCATCCTCCCTCCCTCCCTCAATCGATGGTGCCGGCTGCACCACCTCCTGTGGTCACCTAGGTGGCAGTACTGCACTGAAATCCATACACCCACCCTCCCCAGGGTGGAGAGTGTCCACTCGGATGCTCCGCTCACCTTCCACCAGTTGGCCCTCTGACGACTCAGGCCTATTCCCAAACCCGGGTCCACAGTGTCACGAGTGGTTGTGCTACCACTGTGCTGACGGGCTGGCCAGCATACTTAAGAAATTAACTACTTGAGAAGCAGTAGGGGTGGACATGATGGACCTAGAGTTCCTTCAGACCTTAAAATTACTGCCCCTGTTGCATTCCCTTTCAGTAACACAGGTTCTGCTGCGATACAGCTGTGTGTGGGATTAATGTGATTAACGGCTGCTGCGAGTACAGTATGCTGCATACAGTACCTACACTACCAGTATCTTACTCACTGCTTTGTACAGCGCTTTGCAATAACAGTGTATATTAAACAGCAGCCTATGCCTCCAGGGAAACTATGAAAAGCTTAATATTTGGACACAATTCAGCTTAAATTTCACTTAGCTCTGCATTTCTTCTCTTCGTTATTCAATACTGAGGTCATCTGCAGAAAAACAGGATCTTCATTCCGTGAGAGTTCATCAGCTTTAATGGCTCTTTCCCCACCTGATGTCATAATACTCTGCTAATGACAGCACAGTTATTCCCACGGCAACAGACTATGATGCCACAACACAGGATTATAACCTAAGGTTGGGAATCAGCTTCTGGGACAAATGACCTCTAAAGGATAAAGATTCTGTTTTTGTGAAAATGTCCTCAGTCATACGTAAGAGGCTGGAGAACTCTATAGCAGAAATATGAAATACAAGCTGAATTATGTCTGAAGTATACATCTTCCAAAGTTTTCCCAGCGGTGAGGCACTGTATAAAACCAAATTCTGTTCTACTGTATTCTAATTTATTACTGATCTTGAGTCTGCTTGAAGAACTGCAGCAGGTTCAATTAAAAGCAGAAAAGGCAAGGTGCGAAAAAAGGTACCATTTTTAGTTAGGTACATCATGCCTTGTCGCCCCTCCTCCATACAGTGACAGAACTGATTAGCACGCTACTGCAGGGGACCTGCTAATCAATTCTGTCACCTCGTTTCCACCCTGCGCCTCACTCTGGCACTTCAGGAAATGTAAGCCCTGTGCCTTTTCACAGGTAGGGAGATGCTGCTGTTTCAAAGTGGTATTCTGCGCTATTATTAAACTGATACCTAAGGGCTTGGTGTATGCGATGCTTGTGTTTGGGGTTTTTTGAGACAGACCCAGTCCTCTACCATCAAATTATTCTCAGGATCACTAGCGGATCCAACTGTGTATCAAAGTAACTCCTGCTAACCCCTTAGGCATGAAAACAGTAGCTATTTTGCCTAATCAGTTTTTAAAAGTAACATTTTACATTGTAAAGGGCAAACGTTACCCCCTTGGGGAAAAAAAACCCTGCTGCTGCTTTGAAGAAATTCTAGATCTGCTCCTGCCCAGAATGCAGACTTTTCCAAAACATTTTTTTGCAAGGTCTGGACGACAGCAAATACATATGGTGCACACCATTCTGTAGAACAATATTTTGGCTGCAAAGTGACACTGGATGATGAAACATAATTCACATGAAAATTATATTGCTTTTTCCCCCCAGTTTTCTGCCTGCCCTCCCACTTCCCTCCGGCGCCACACACAATACACTCCAGGTCTACAGTGTCCCTACGAAATAGACAGAGCTCCTTACACCACCATAAGGGGTTGCATGACAGAGCATTATGCAGCAACCCCCCCCCCCGACCAGAAAGCACTGCTGTCGACAACTATTCTGACCACAGGCCACCAGGTAAGTGGAAAGTCCTGCTAGCTCTCGAACTCAGTTCGCTAACATGGTAGTGTGATGCACCACCTCTGGGTTGCTGGGGCAACACTTATTTACATTCATTTCTGACACCTGAACCTTCAGTCATGGAATATTGTTTTTCCAAACGAGAAGGAGGGCTGTTCTCGTACTGTAAAAATGCAGAACTAAGGACATACTCAATCCAAAAACAAAACAAACAGAACACCACCAACAATCCCACAATAGAAACAGCTTAGAACAGATAAAATGTTGCAACACATTTTTATTGTGCTTGCCAACAGGTAAAAGTTAGAATGACCTGCCAGACTGAATCCACAACAAACACCCCAACCAGTTTCATGCCTTAGCACTTCCTCTGGGGCCCCCTGAGGAAACGTTAATTCATGAAAATAGCTTGGGGTGCCCCTGCGCAGTCTGGCATGTCTGTCTAATATTTTTTCCCCTGGAAAAGATACCCCACATTAACACCCCACTTTTTGACCCTCTAACCCCACCACCCCAACCCCAAACCCCCTAAGGAGGCAGTATAGCGCAGTGGGTTAAGGCTCTAAGCTGCAAATCTGGAGACCTGGGTTTGAATCCCACAGGCCCCCTAGGTGCATGCTGTGTGACCCTGAGCAAGTCACTTAACTTCTTTGTGCTCCCAGGTTGCACCTGCAAACAAGCTTTCAGCTTAGTGTGGCTCACCTGGTAAAATGATTGGTAAAAAAAAAAACTTCAGAAGCTCATCACAGCACCAGACCTCAGGCACCAGAAAAAGACCGTAGTGGCTCAAGGTCCTCACTCGGAGCCATGTTAAAAGAGGTAAATCAATGCAGACAGACAAAACTCGGCTACCGGAAGATTAAGAATCCAAATTTACACGAGTGTTAAAGGCCATCAAAACAGTTCAACATAGCAAAACATTACAGGTGGGGTGCTACTCATGTTTTTTACTACAGTTGGCTTATTTTCAATAAAAGCCTTTTCACCTGTCCAAGGTTTGGACTGCATTGTTCAGCCCTTTCAGATAGCTGAGTTTTGTCTGTCTACAGTGCATCGCTGCCAGAGGAGGTAATCTGGCTTAGTGGTTATAGAACTGAATTGTGAACCCATAGTCTTGGGTCTTCCACTTATTCACTGGGTGACCCTGAGCAAGTCACTTAACCTTTCTGTGCTTACCTGCTATGTAATCTCTCTCTCTCTCTCTCTCTTCTGTCTGAAGCTCCCTATCCATGTAATGCCAGCAACCTCCCCCCTCCCTCTCCTGGACTATAAAGCTCTCTGGGGCACACTTTGCAGGGGCTGAAATTCAAGTCTTGCAGCCACTAGCCAGTGGGGCTAGTGACAGGGAAAATCCATTAGCCCCACAAACCTTTTAACTAGCACAGCTGATCTGATGTACTTAATTGAAATGTTACCTTCTCGAGTACAAGCCCACATGGCTAGTTAAAGGAAAATCCTACTAGCTCAATATAAAATCTACTAGCATTTGGCTAGTGGGCCGGTGCCAGTTTTGACCTGAGTTTGTATGACAGGTTCTGCATAAAACCAAATTCCTTCCTTTCTTGCTTTTGAGGGGCACGCCCAGCATGCACTGCAGCACAGGACACTCAGACTTCGAAAGCAATCTTTGGGAAGCCCAACACGGATAAACATCACCCCCCCGCAACTGGCTTATGAACATGACACACTGTGCTACCAGAGGCTACCTGTCTGTACTCTTTGCAACCAAGAGGCAGTGCTGAGAACTGTGGTGGGTGGGGCAGGGGGATGTAAAAAGAAAAAGAAAGGGAGGGTGTTGTGTTCTTCCCAAGCCTAGGATTCCCCAATCAATGCTAACTGCAGTTCACTCTGATGCTTTGGATGCTTCTGGGGAGAATTAGCAGCATCTGATGTTTCAATACTGCCCCTCATCACCAAGGAGGGTGGTTGCAATGCAGGGCTGCAATCCTCCATTATGCCCTATGACCTGCAGTCAGGACACAAAGTGCATGTCTCTACAGTGACATTCTGCATGACTGCACCACATGACCATCCTCCCCTGTGTTCCGTCCCCACTGATGCTTCACCTGGTCCTCTCTCTCTGGGACTGATGCATAGAATGGGACCACCACAGCAGGGGTTAGCCTGGGTGTTCACTGGATCTACGGTGGAAGGGCACCACAGGAGTTGGTGGAGCAGGAGAAAATGGAAAAGCAGAGAAATAAAACAGGTAGATAATCAAAAAATTAAAAAGGAAAAAGGGTTCATGCCTATAACTTTTTTTCTATATTGGTGTTTATCCGCCACTGCCCCCAGCTGCCCTCATCTGACCGACCCCCTCAGCCCTGTCACCCTGGTATCACCGGGACATACCTTTGCCCGGTCGCCGCATGCAGAGCCTGCAGAGGGTCGGTCGTCACTCGCAGCTGGGGAGTTTCCTCCATATTTTGTACCATCCCTGTTGCTGGGGCGCACACACAAGATGTGCGTGCATGGAGGCACGTGCATGCCAGATGTCCCGCAGCACCCACCCTTCCCTGACGCCCATCACACCCACACTACCATCGGGCTTCCACCCGGGGGCAGTCATTTTGCAGAAGCGCCAGTCCTCCCTCCCCAGGAGAGGAGAGCAGTCCTTCGGACGCTTGATCCTCTCCCTCCCCAGCTGACCCCCAGCAGCCCGCTCACACCATGAACACAGGTCGCCGGTGTGGCAGGTGGTAAGGCACAGACGCCTCAGCCTTCCATACCACTGGGCCGGTATGCCTGTAACTTTTAAACGGACACAAAAAAGAAACACGCAATGCAGCCACAGCTAGAGGGGTGCTACCTCGCATGATTAACTAGCCACAGCACGTAAAGAACAAAGAAATAAAGAGGCACACCACTCCCCTACCCGGAATAAATCACCAGAGCAAGTAGCGTCGATGCAAAAGGTGCACACATTTATTGGCAGGAAGAAAAGCTTAGCAGGGACACTAAGCGGTTGTTCGTGATGATACACTTTTGCACTTCTGGTATCAAACGTACTTTGTTTTAGTGATTTATTCTAGGTAGCGGTGTGGCAAGCCTCTTTACTCTTGCTTTGTGCTGCAAGTTTGTAAACCCTGTGGTCTTACCGTGGCAGGTGCTGACCGCAAACCCAATACGTTTCTGTGCGCGGTCAAACACCACATAAAAGCCCTCCATGATGACCGCTCCCATCACTGTTCCGGTTGTGGACTGAGAAATGGCAAACTTGTAGCAATCATCCTGCGAGGTGGCCACATCCTCTACGGGGCGCAGATATTGCTGAAAAAGAGAGTCGGAAGATTCAACGCACGAATCACCATCAAGAAACTGTTTTTTTAAATACATCAGTGATGAGCACTTTAAAGCAGCAGTGCATGCTACAGAGAAAATGTGGAACTTCTACCTCTTTATTCCCTCTTAGAGCACTCTCACCTTCTCTCTTGTCATATCCGCCCCACCCCAGTTTTCAGTCAGCTTCAGTATATTTTTTATGTCAGAAATAATGAAAGGAGAGCTCCATTAAACATGGTTGCCCGTGTCATTATTCCTAACTGTTATTGATAATTATATGTACACTTACTGTGTCTCTCATGAATATATGCATGTATTCTCAGTTTCTTTGGGTGAAGGAAGCTGAGCAGTTCTGGCACACCAAGGACTTGAGAAGAAACTCTTTTAACCTTTAGAGAGACAGGAACTGTACATACAGTAACATACTGTAAATCATGTTAAGGACTTTTGGTGAAAAAAATGGACTTTGAATTCAAAATCAAAACGTTTTACTTTGCAGAATATTAGAGGAGCCCCTGTGTGGGAAATGGACTGAGCAAAGTAAGCTTGAAACTTCAGAATGTTAGAACTCTTTTCATGAGATGCCCTCTTATGGTTAGAAGAGTACTTAGAATGTTTAGAAAAAACAACCTCATTGGGCAAGAATGATGTCATCATTTATAATACAAGTAAATGATGTTTACAAGATGTCCCCTAGCTAATCAAGAACGTCTTCTCGTGACTTCTTAGTGTTTGAGATCCACAAAGTGAAGCTGAGTGGTTCTGGACCAATAAGACGTTATAAGTCAACACACTTTCATTAGCCAAGAGACACTTCATAAGCACCATTCTCGTTTTATAAAGCATGTCTTTTTTGTTTTCCACACAGAACTCTTTTCGAAGTGCTCCGGGAATTTCTATGCTCCCAGTTACCAGCCTGCTGGACATCAAACAACAACACTGACTGATTTATTACCCCCCGCACTCACAAACAAACCCACCAGGATTATTTTTGAATTTTATAGTTTTCATTACTTCAAATTACAAATGGCACATAGAGAAAGTGAGTTGTAGCTGGTGGCATTTAGTGAAGATGGATATGTGAAGAGGCAATACTTCCTGTTTACCAATCATGTCTGGTAAAGTGCTCATCGATTCCCACAGGTATTAGTTTATCACTGCACAACAATGGTTGAAACTGAATTTGTCCCAGGTTGAAAGGCCACAGTGACAGACTGAAGTGCTACTGGCAGAGCACACATAATCAGCCGCACACTGGGAGACAGTACTCCTAAAACAGCTCTGCTACTGCTGTCTTGTAGCCAGTGTCCAGAAAGACACCAGCACCCCGCTCCTCCTGCCTGAGTGCTTGGCATCTGGCATTTCTCTGTATAGGAAGGCCTACACAGGTCAACTCTGCGACATGGAGAGAGAAACAGGCAGCAATGAACTAGTGATTTTAATTTTTAAATATACAGCATGAGCGCAGGAGGAAAATGCTTCAGCATTTATTGTTTTCAGTTCTATTTATCTCTCTGGTTCAGGCAGGGATGTACCCCTTGTTTGGCCCTTTGGACTGCCCACCTGGCATTCTCTCCAAGTTGCCCAGCCTGGATGGTCCGTAGTTTGCCCCCCTCAAAGGTGGGGCTCCCACGGGGAGAGGGGGGCCAAGATCAACCAGAGGCCACAGAAAAGGCTTACACCAGGAGTGTCATTCAGAAGGGTGCCCTGGGAATGTGATTCTGCTGCAGTCCCTGAGGGTTTTCTGCTTGTGATTTCCCTCAGAAGCAGATGCGCAATGACATCAGTGTGCTGACATGCGTTCTCCCACGTACGTCCTGCAGACATCTGCCGCGCCTCCGTCCCTGCAGTATATGGTCCTGGCCGGTGTATACCCAGACTCCAGTGGGTGTCACTTGCACGCCGGGAGCTCATGGCCTCCCACGCCATAGCAGGAGACTTGCCCATAGGTCGCTCATCCAACCTCCCCCCCCCGCTGACCCTCTGATGCTCCGGGCTCTTTCTCAAATCCAGATCACCAGTGTCACAAGCAGTAGCACTACCACTACCATTGTGCCATCGGGCCAGCCACCAGTTAATTTTAAATGCCTTTATAGCTTAGCATGATAGGATCAACGTGCAGTGGTTAGATGGCTGTTCTGAAATGGAATAAGTTTCAGATTGCAAAGCAAACATTAAAGAACTTGGAATGCAGACACACTTAGAATCTGCAGCACATGAAGACCTCTTGGCTGCACAAGATCTCTTCAGGTGCTGCAGATTCTATCCTTCATTTTTATGTAAGAAAAAAGAAATGCATTTTAACTGAACAGCCATTGTTTCACATCATTGTTCCCGTGACTCAGGGGAACTAGAATGTGATGGGCACGTGACTCCCTGACCTCATTTATTTATTGAAATTTACTTTTACCAGATAAGCAATACAGAGATTTCTACAAGTCTCACTGACAGATATGACCCGAGGGAAAGAATAATGGTGGCGGTGGGGGAATGGGTAGCAAAAATTAATCGATAATAATAATGATAACACAGCAAGATGTGCAGTCAAGGAATCTACAGCAGTACGACAGTATATACAGTACTCATCTGGCTCTCGAGTTTCTCTCTGTCTTCTTACAGAGAAATAAGGGAACATTTCAGAGTAGGGTTCTTTTCCTTTATATGAGATGCACTAGAGGGAAATGTTAATTCTGTTAGATGTATTGCTCTGGCTGTTCGTTTGAATATATACAGTGCTTTTAATATGGTTATTTATGTTTAAAAAACAAGACTGCATTCATGTGGTAGTATTATAGAATTTTAATTTTAATTTGCATTTTAATAAAAACGTTATTCATAAAAAAATATACAGTAGTAAGAAAATATTTGTGAATACAGGCACGGAGCGGGAGAAGTCACTTCAGTTTGGGCAGATTCAGGAAAGGACAAGGAGATGCCTCAATTTGAGCTTGGCTATGTTTAAATTCGGGAAGCAAGTTATGTCAGATGGCATGCAATTCCAGATTCTCAGCAGCCTAAAACTAATCACAGCTTGATCACACTGACCGTATGGGGCACTAAGGAGAGCAGGGCTAACTTCTGCCCAGAGGAGTACACCTGCGCTGTCCCAGAGCACTTCTAGTCAAATTTATGACAATAACATCCATGACAGATCCCCTGCAGCACTCTCTGGAGTTTGGGGTTTGTTCATAAAATCAACATATCTCTGAGCGTTGAAGAAACGTGGCCTCCCACTGTAATGCCAGCAGGTGATCTAATATCTCACCCTAACTGTGCACTCTGCTCCTCCCGTGCTATAAAGGAATTCCTTTATACAGCATAAATGAAGTTGTGAGGAGTCATCCACTCTGAGGGAGCAAGGGACAGTTTTCACATACCTTACACACACACACACACCAGGGTATGGACCCAACCTCTCCAGTAACACTGCCGGGGTGGGGGTGGGCAGGAAGATTCAGATGGCAAGAGTCCCAACATGGCCTGAGAGCTGAGCAGGGCTTGAAGCCCATCACTCACACATAGTCTGGTCCTGCCCTAAAGTGATAGAATACCGGGGAGAGAGGGGAGAAGTCCTTAAAGAACTGTTCTCATTTGGACTCACTGCTGACAGTAACACAGGCTGTGCTGGGGCTCGGGGCAAGGACCCAGCATATCTGTGGAGGGTTTCGATAGTAGCGGTGCAGAAAGACATTACTAGGTGCTGGCTCAAAGTGGATCCACCAACGAGCCACCAGTGGAAAAAGACAGTGCAATAAATGTCTAAAATGGAACAACTAGCATTCCAAATTCATTTGAGAGTGGACAGCTTTATGAATAAGTGGCTCAGGTGGGTCCTATATATGGGTGAAACAGACCTGGACTATATCCCATAATGTATGACAGAGACACAGCCCTGTGTCACTGACAGACAGAAGGGAAAACCACTAGAGACTAAAGCAGAGTAACAGGCTGTGACAGGCAGGAGTATGGGGATGAGACAGATGAACTCTCCCTGTATGTGGTATATTAATCTGTAACACAATGCCGTGAATATGTGTGTAATGAGCGATGCCGGACATCTGTACCAAGTTTCAGTGTGCGAAGGCTGTTAAATAAACTTGAAATAAAAAAAAAAGAGCTGCGCAGGACTTTAACCTGCATCCCCAGGACTAGCAAGGCACTGCCCTAACATCAACACCATCTACACCATGCCCCCCCCCCACACCACTCACCTGTATCTGGATGTCAACCTGGTTACCTACCTGAGGCAGGATTGTTATCCGAAATGATTGATTTGTTGCCTCACCCATCAGGTACAGTGAGATCACAGGGAAGATGTGCCAGGGGGTTGTGCCAATCTGCCAGCAAACCAACTGCTCCCCCAGCCAGAATCCGTCAGGGAATTTTTCTGTCTGTCCAGTGGGAAGAACACAAATAAATGACAAGGGGGGGAGAGAGAGAGAAGACCAGAGTCATCATTCACTTTCAAAGGAAATTCAAGTGAAAGTAATTGCTGTACTTGGCATACTATTAACCCACCACTAGGCATCAGAAGTACTGTCTGCTTTTGAGCCCACCAGAATGTAACTAACCTCTGCACGGAACCCAGGCTCCTGGAAAATAAAATAAATAATCTGCACGTGATATGGATGGACATGGTGGACCTCGTGTCCCTTCCAACCTTAAATTACTATGTTACTAGGTTTCATTTTTTTGTTTTTTGGTTACAGATTATAGACTTGGGACTGTAATGAATATATTTATAGTTATGTGCCACAGTATTGCAGTTAAACAAAAAATGAAGTCACTGGTTGCCTTGAGAAAAGGCAATGACTCTTCCACCATTTCCAGGAGCCATGATCTTAGAGTGGCCTGTAAAAGTGTATGAATGTGTGAAAAACACCAGGGTATACTCTTGAAATGGTATGGTTGGGTCTCCCTTGCAAAAAAAGGTTTGGCTGTTTTATGTGGTCCAAACACCCACCGTCTCCCATATCCCCCCCATAGATCATCGAGGGTCTCTGCAGCCGCATCTCATCCTATGGCTTTCTTATGGCCAGGCAAGCGACTGTCTTTGCAGCCGACCCCAACTCTGCTTTGTGGCTGGACAGCAGAGAATGTGCAAATGATCAGGCATCCAAAATACCCTTCTTGCAGTGGATGCTGAACACTTTGCTTCCAAGGGGATCTAGGGTGATGCACCCACGTCTGCACTTGAGTCCAAGTGTAACCAAAGGCCCAGTCAGCAACAGAGGATCTGAATCATAATGGAACTTCCTGGATAAACAAACTAACCAGCAAAGAACACCTGAACACATGTGTGCACATGTGCGGGCACACACAAATATACACACACACGCTCACACAACCCTGTTTGTTAGTAACATGCTCACATCATTGTGCCCTCGTTTATACTCTGCTTAAAGGACACCTTTCTTAGTGCTAAAAAGCAGCAACCTGGAGTTCCCTTACTTCAATGGGAGCTCCACCACGATGTTTAAAAAATGTTTCTATTAGCCCCCTTCCTAAGGAATGGATCATAATTTGCCCCTTGGGGCTGGCAGCACAATCTTTTTCCACTTCCTTTTTTTTTCCGTAGGTACTTTTGTGGTATGTACGTTTTTTCTCCCCAGTCCCATCCCAAGCATCCCCGACCTGACGCACGCATGTGGAGGCACATGCACATCAAGCCCAATGGAACGCCCCACCCTACTAGTTGCTCCGTTACCACCTACGCCTGCCACTGGACCGCTATCCAGTGATGGTGGGACTGCGGACGGGTGACCCCGGCCCCCCCCGGAGAGGAGAGCCAATGCTCAATCCTGCTCCCACCCCTCCCCACCCGTGCCAGCCCCCGGCGATCCGGTGGTTCTCGAACCCGGTCACCAGCATAGCGTGAGGTAAAGCATCCAGCACCTCAGCCCTCATCGCCACCGGGCTGGCTTATCCCTTTCCACTTCTGTGATCTGTCCCCGTACTTCAACATTTTGTGACGTCTCTATAGGAAGAGCGTGGGGACACACTCCATTCACTTGAATGGAGTTGTCTTTTCCAAAGCTGATTTCCCCAGTTTCAGATCAATTTTGATATTGATTGATACCAGCAGAGTTCAACTAACAAGAACCAAATTCCCTCAGCCCTCCTAAAATCTGGGTATTCTGTAAAGGAAGAGTGGGGATTTGAACCATATAATAATGCCAGGCAATAGTGTTACCACCATAATCCTCTCCTTGAAACTATTTACATGTAAGCACTTAACGTAGATATGCATGCTCCATTGAAAGGGAAATGCCTGCGAGATGACTGACAGTGTTACCATAACACTGCCTGTCATGTCGCAAGCGCTGCTGGTCATCCTGCGGCCGCCATGGATGGAGTGCACACGTCAACGTTAAGTGTTTAAATGTAAACAGCCTCCCGGTGACATCAGAATTAGAACTGTGGCAACAGGCTGTGATATAACAGGCAGAGAACTACAACTTCAAGGCAGGAACAGATTAAAGCAACAGTGCAATAAAAAAAAATTCCCCAAAAAAGTTAGTTTTAGCTACAATTAATAAAAATATTAACATTCCTGTCAGATCTAATTTTCTCAGTACCTCCTATGCTGTGCATCATAATATATTTTCTTTAATTTTCTTGAACCTAACCTGTACCAGGTTTACAATGGTATTTCTAAGCTAAACGTGGTGGCTGTCTTTTTTGCTTGAAAAAACTAAGATAAAATATTTATAAATATAGTCAAATTTTGGTGGAACTAGAAAATTGTACCACCAAATAAAAATGGAAGGTGTCTGGAATCTTTATACTGAAAAAAAAACAAGTTCTGGTCAAAGTCAACATGGCTGCTTCAGAGCGGTGAGCCTGAGAGAAAAGCACTTGGAGCTCCCGCCGTGGCTGACACCGTACTTGCGCCCTGCCCAAGATGGTCAGACGTGTGCATGTGCGATTCTCATGACTGCTCAATGACTTCATGGTGGCTATCTTAGCACGGTGGCCTCTTTGTTCCACCAAGCAACTGTGGAAGTGATGGGCGTAACAAACAGTGCTCTACCGGGGGAGGCAGCCATGAGGGAGGGGAGGCAGCAGACCAGTGCTGTGGACATGACCGCAGCACTGTGGAAGCACGCTGGAGAGGTATCCGGTCACATGTTTCCACAGTCCCTTCTCTCTACTTCATAACAATATGACAGCATGGCTCCGCCCATGCAGCCATAAAAATGGTAGGAACAAATTTTGTTTGCACTGCTGCTTTAAGTGTAAGTGGCAAATCAGTCACTCTTACTGGAAATATTTTCAGTGATAAGGAACGTAAGACCCTGAAATTTAAAGACTGAGGGACTGCTTTATGACTGAGTTCTGCTGATGCTGCGATTTTTTGCCTTTTTGCTGAAAACTGGAAAACCTTTTTAACTGTTCTTCTATGTTTTAAATAAAAAACTTGACAAAGTCCACTTCATAGATGGGGTAGCCAATTAGGCAGTGAAGCAATGCCGTCAAACATACAAAACCAATGAAGGTTACACAAGAAAGGGACTCAGCAGGTGGGAAATGATTTTAGTAGAAGAGGCTGTGCCTACAGGCCATGTATGTTTCTTTTGTTGTGCAGTTCCACTGACAACTGCAGAATCAGTGCCCCCGCAGTTCAAATTAGAAAATCTTCAGCTGGCTGAGTCCCAGAAAAGAGCTTTTGCTGACAAAGGTCTCACGTCTCTACTTCGATTTCAGATTCTGGGGTTGGACCATCACATGGACTTGAAGGGTTCATTTTTTTCTGTTTTTTTTTTTTTCCACATCAGTGAAGCTCGTCTCATTCTCTTCTGTTTGAGAACCTGCTCCTACTGAGCCCTCACACTGTGATATTTGACAGCACATGCCCTGCTGTTTGATTTACCTTCAGGCAGAACAGCACCACTGAGTTGATTAAATCTATTAAATAAAAACCTAGTGTACTGAATTTAGAAAATGGACATAGCACTAGCTTGGTGGCGCTGGCAATGGTGCTATGTTCAGCTGTGGCTTTGCTGTATGGTGAGGGAAACCTGGGTTCAAGTCCAGTGCCTGACTCTGACAGCAAGGAAGGTGATGTCTAGGAGGTGCTGCTGAGGGCAGAATGAATTGGGGGGGGGGGGGGTCAGACACATGAGCACCTGACAAGATGGCCACCTAAATCTTTATGTTGCCAGCTGCCTCCCTGACATTTTTCAACATCTGTCAGTTTGTGCCTCCGCTACTCCTTCTGCATGGTACAGCTGCACAGAGGGGGACCCCTGGATAGCATCAGCAGTGCCATTTTAAATTCCAGACCTCCAAAAAAATGAAAGACTTAACACCTGCAATCTTCCGCATTCCAAGAAGCCCCCCCTCCAGTCTTCAGATACTACTACATCTACTTGACTTGCCACTTTGAAGGTCCTGATTCCGAATCATAAGGTCGATATCCACACCATTAAAAAAGACAGTTGCTGGCTCGCAGGAAGAATTCTGCAGTTGGGCACTCGTTTGGAACAGATGGAGGAAGGAGTCGCAGTGCTGGTGGGGCAACTGAACATGTGCACACAGTCCACCTCGAGCTTAACAGAAGAGGTTTGGTGCCTCGGGAAGAAGGTGGATGAGGGGCTGCCCATGAGCGCAGTGGCACTGCTACCGCTTGTGCAGCTGGCGACCTCGGTTACAGAATGAGTCTGAGTCGTCGGAGGGTTGGCTGGGGAGAGGAGGACTGAGCATCCCATAGGATACTCTTCTCGTCCGGGAGGGAGGGAGGAAGGGGGGAATGCTCTGTCCCCCCAATCACCACCCGGGTAACCATTAGTGACAGTGCAGGCAGGAGCACACTCGGGGGGGAAAGGAGCCGACTCGCTGGGGCGGGCGCCAACGAACAATGCGTATGCCTTCCTTCAGCCGGTCTCTAAGGGGTGCGAGGAAACACAAGGGAAACTACCAAATGCTGCTGCCCGCTCTGTTTGCAGACCCCACACCCACTGACCTGGGATCCCTCCCAGCGCTAAGCAGTCAGCTGGTTCTGTTGGGACCTGGCCCAACCAAGTGGTCTTCACTGCAGTGAGGGGATACCACGCGCAACTACTGGGAGGAAAGTAAGTCCCGAGAGATGGCGGGATAATGGTGTTGGGACAGAGTGAGTTCCTGAGGAGAGCCAGAAGCCGGTTAGTGACAGGCACAGAAAGCACGAAATTTAGAAAAAAAAAGGTGGATGAGCTTGAAAACAGCAGCTGCTGCAACAATGTGCTGCTGGTAGCCTTACCGGAGGGCAGTGAACGCCAGGAGATGATGGCCTTCTTCAGACAACTTCCCCTCTGGTTAAAACTAGGCCCAGAGTTGTTTTTGGTTTTTGTTGAATGCAATGGGTACACTGCATCCTGACCAGCAAGCCACACTCCCAATTGAACCACTGAGACCTGCGGAGATACGCTTCTTGCAGTACCGTGATGGCAAAATTTACTTCTGCCAGGCCCAGAAACTCAAGGAGGTGTGCCATCTGAACAAGTGCCTCTCATTTTACCCAGATTATTCCAGGGAGGTAGAGGAAGAGCGTTGGGTCTTTGCAAGCAGGGAATTAAAGATTCCCTAGAGTTCCCAGCAATCCTGAACTTCACTTTGGAGGGGTGTCCCTGCTGGTCTGAGACACCAGGAAAGGCCAGTCTTTCTGCAGCAAAAGCTGGGAGGTTCACTGCACCGAGATGTCACTCACTAAGCAGACAACACACTCGCTGCCTCCTCTTTGGAGACAGGGACAAGATGAGGCCTTTGCAGGAATCCTGGCCCTTTCTGGCTTCCAGCTCCTAGAGGTTGCTGAAATCACCTAACAGGAAGGCCATGGGGGCTAGTCTGTAAGTGTCTGTTCCCTTACTACAAAGTTTTATGCCCAGTCCCTCAGGGATCGTTTGTGGCAAGCCATCACTGCAGTCCTAGATCAGACACAGTGAGCTGGGTTCTGGGGGAATTTACCACCCCTTTTCTTTTACAAGGCAGAGGCCACTTTCTACTGCAACAAGGTGAGGGTAAGGCCCATGCTAAGGATGAGGCTTGCAGTTTGTTACCTCTTAGAATCTCCAAGGTTATTATGCCCCCCACCCTGCTCCTCCAAGTTCTGAATATCCCTGGTTATTATAATGTCCCCCTCCCCCATCTCCACCTTGCTTCTCCGATTTTTTTTTTCTCCCGTCAATGTAAAGCAGCATTTGAGACTGAGGAGTAACACGTGAATATGACTGCCTGCAGCTTTCTGATATATATCCCTATGACTGCTTAGCTGTGCAGATTTAAGGTGTGTTTACGTGAGGGAAAGCGTGTTGTACTCTGTACCGCTCCTCTCTCTGCACTGCTGCGTGTTTACACGATGGCGGTTTGAGGCACTTTGCAATTGATGCACTTCCCTTTGTCCGGTGTGGGGGGGGGAGAGAGATGTGACTGAGGACAAAGCACAGAGATTGAGAACCACGAGACCCAGGTTCAAACCCCATTAGAGCTAGTTTTTCTCTGTGTGACCCTGAACAAGTCAAGCTACTGAGCAAACAGTACCCTTCATTAGAAAAAAAAATTTCAAGACAGAAGCAGAACAAGAATGGGAACTGGGGCTGAAGGATGGGATGGAAGCAAAAGGTTGGAATGGGTGGGCAAAAACTGAATTGGAAGGGAACCGGGGTTGGAGGGTAGGATGTCAACAGAGGAATGGAAGGGTCTTGTACTGCTTTCCAGCTGACTTTCTCTTTACCAACAGAGGTGCAGCGTGAAAAATCAATAGGGAACGTGTGAGTCTCGTAGGAAAGGTCACCTGCACTGAGGCAAGTGATGCAGCTTGTTTACATGGTGGGACACAACAGCCACACCACTTCGCGTCCCCAACAAAACAGCGATCGCTCAGTTACAACGGAGACATTCAGTGCAAAGCGTGTTGCGTTTTGGCAGCAGGAAGGGCAACAATACACGTGATCTGCAACACTCAGAAAGGTGCAGACAAGGTAGTGTAAGCAGACCTTGAAAGGGAAAGTTCCCTCAGCCTATTTTCTATATACCTGTGTAGTTTGTAGGCATGAACAACGGTTCCATCTCTTGCACCCCCTAATGTCATCCTAATTTATATACAAGTGAGGTTGTTTCACTCTGTTTTGCTCTGGTTTGAAAACCTGTTTGTCTCCATTGCAAAGGTCATGCAGAAGGCAGCTTGCCTCACAGAAGTTTGCAGCAAGGGAGAGTAAAAGATCGAGTGTCAGCAGATGGGAGTTGGTAGGTGGATGGGAGAGAGAGGAAGAGAAGGGATGACAGATATGGAAAGAGGGAGGAGAACCAAAATTAAGAGACAAAAGAGGAGCAGTGAGATCTATGCATTAAGCCTATATGCAGCATAAACGCAGTGCGTAGGCTTCCTTAAGTCATACTGCCACGCACTGCGGGTCCCGCGGACTCCCACAGCATTCACAGAAGGGGCGCAGGCCCCTTCCACACCGCTTTCCATCCATGGATCTGCGCATGTAGATGGACGGGAGGAGTGTCCGGGGGGAGTTCCTACACTCCACACTATGCACCAAGGCAGGCTACATGGGTAGATACCCTGCCACAGCCGCTGTGCACCCCCAGTCTCACACCTGCCGGCCACAGCATGACAATCGACTCCCCCACCATAATGTTCCAGCCATCCGGACATGCAAAGGGGGCTGCAGGCAGCTACTGGGGCACTCGTCCAATTGGTACTATGTACCCATTGTGTCCCACAATCCCCTGCTCCATGCGGAGCAGGGAATCCACTCTGCCACCAGGGCGAGCATCCGACTGAATGCCCACCTGTCTCCACCGATTGCCCCCCCCATGCACCAACATGCCGGTGAGGCCATGAACGTGCAGCTAACACTCGTGAATGATGCGCCCTGCACACCTCGTCGTAGGTGTGGATGAGTGAGGGCTGGACATGCGCCTGTTGTGCTTATCCAGCCTGTATTAGTGCAAAAGGCCTACTGAGAGAGGTGCCTGGACATAAGCAGAGGAAGAGGAAGGTTAGCATAGAGTGAGTACTGATGGGTGAGGGGAGGAGAGTTAGTGGCAAAAACAGCAGAAAGCACGGTAAAGAGGGTCCAGTGTAGCAAGGAAGGAATGCGGGACAGCCCCATAGACCACCTCTACATATTCTTTTTTTTTTTATCATAGCACTTTTTTCTTCCCCCGCTGTGGCACACACTCTGGCTTGGGGCATCCAGCCGCCAGCTCCACCCGCCTGGAGAACTGGGTCGGTCAAACTGCACCCAGGAGGATCCGGGACGGCCATCATGCCATCCTGCTGGAGGGTCCCCCCTCTGCCTATACCAGCCAGGACAGCCCCGGACCCTCCCCGACAGGACTCTGCCAAAGTCCTCTGGGCGGCTCGGAGCACAGCCATCAAGTTGCACGGTCGCGCCTAGCCATTTTTCTCTAATTGGTCCCTCAGAGCACGGACGTGCAATGACATCCGGGCACAACATGCCGACGTCTGCCGTGCTCCCCGACAGTGTCACCAACATTAGTAGTGCCCCCGGGCGTCCCCAGGGGCAACTACAGCACAGTGAGATTCCCCACCCCACTCTAGGACCAGGACAGTAGTCTGTGGACGCTCAATCCCAGTCCTCCCCTGCCGACCCTTGATGGCCCGGGCTTGTTCCCGAACCCGGGTCACCAGCGTGGCGCGAGGTGTGGTGTCCAGCGCCTCAACCCTCAGTGCCACCGGGCTGGCCCAACCACCTCTACATATTCAAGAATCCTAGTTTTAGAACCCTATTTTAGATTCCTAATACTGCCTTAACTTTACACCAACTATCTCTCTGCCTTGACAATGATATATGTTGACCCCTGTCAGATAGGAAATGTGGGAGAGGGTAGGATTGCTTCTCTCATTTGCCAAACAATGTGCTTTAGATCATATTTTTTATTATCTTAGTTATCCTTTTCAGACCTGTTCTTGGTAACCCAGCTTTACCATATACTGATGCCTCAATGTACCTACATAGTTGATTCTGACAAGCATGCGTGTAACGCTACATACCAGCTGCTTTTTTTCACTACTTCTGCTGCTGTATGTGTATAACCACTAAAATTCAATAAACGTCTTTGTTGAGAATTAAGGAAGGGGCTATAATGGGTTGTGGAGGGGGTATCTGAGCATATTCGGTGTAGCTCTGCAGTTGTATTAACGTTGTATGTGTCCACATGTCAGCTGCCTCCCCCACCAATGGCCAAGTTTTGCAGTGTAGCATCATGTGAAGGAGATGGGCGGAGCTATAATGGAGAAAAATGGAGGAGCATGCCAGACTGAGAGTCCCCTACTGCTCATTCACCAGTGGTGCTTGATGGCTGTTCCACAAGTTCCTGCAGCAGCAAGACCAGGGTTCGAGTGCAATCCCTGGAATCTGATGCCATTAGGGGATGAGTGCACCACAGAGATTAGACACTTGGCTTTTTTCTTGACTTTCAATTTTCACCCGTTCATTCTGCAGCTTCCCAGTCCCACCCATACCTACTCTGCATCTAACCTTGCCTCCTCTTACCTCAAACACTCCCAGCCCCACCCTTGCCTTCCCTGTTATTTATATTATCCCCTCTTACCTTACACACTCCCAGCCCCACCCAGGCCTTGGCTGCTACTTACCCTTCCCCATCTTACCTCAGACTCTCCCAGCCCCATCCATGCTTTCTGTTACCCACCCTACACCCACTTACCTTAGAAAGTCTCCCAGCTCCACCCATGCCTTCTCTGTTACTTATCCTGCCTTCTCTTACCTCAGACTCTCCCAGCCCCACCCATGCCTTCTCTGTTACTTATCCTACCCCCTTGTACCTTAGACTCTCCCAGCCTCACCTACACCTTTTCTGTTACCTACCATACCTCTTGTTACCTCAGAATCTCCCATCCTCAGCCATGCTTTTTCTGTTACTTTCCCTACCCCCTCTTCAGACTCTCCCAGCCCCACCCATACCATCTCTGTTACTTACCCTTCCCCCTTACCTCAGACTCTCCCAGCCCCACCCATACCATCTCTGTTACTTACCCTTCCCCCTTACCTTAGACTCTCCCAGCCCCACCCATACCATCTCTATTACTTACGCTTCCCCCTTACCTCAGACTCTCCCAGCCCCACCCATACCTTCTCTGTTACTTACCCTTCCCCCTTACCTTAGACTCTCCCAGCTCCACTTATGCCTTGTCTGTTAGCTTACCTTGCCCCCTCTTACCTCAGACTACCCTCTCCAAGGTGGGGCCGGGGAAAGAGCTGGTCAGACTCCTCCTCGAATGACACGGTTCCAGGAAGTAGATGGATAGTCAGCATGTTGGGGCACAAGTGTACTTTTGGGGTCTGATCCTGTTTTTCTGCAGGTCCTTTCCTCCATGTCCCCCTACTCCCTAACAGACACTGGGGCAGGCTGGTGATGGACGTGCGCAAGCAAGAAAGGTGTCAAGATGCTCCATCCAACCAATCGGCATCTCCCCAGCCTTCTATCAGAGCCTGGCTGCACCGCCACCAGTGGTCATCCAGGTGATGGTCATGTAGCAGTAGCTGTATCCCTCCCTCACCCCCGCATCCAAGGAGAACAGCGTCCTCTGGGATGCTCGATCCTCCTCCTCCGGCAGGCCCTCCAATGACTCAGATTCGTTCCCAAACCTGGGACATCAGTGTCGCTAGCAGTTACCCTAGCACTGTGTTGCTGGCGCAGCTCAGCACTTGGCTACTTGGATGGCTGGAAGCTGCTCACACCCCATTATAACCAATCTTGAGGTTTTATTCATGCTTATCAGTTTCAGTGACTCAGCAGGTTGCACACTCACCTCTGAGGTCACAAGATCAGAAGGTTGTAGGTTCTAGCCCCATACCAGGCACTTGGGTTAAATCCCAGTACTGACACTGTAGTGCAGCATGAGGAGGGTGCTGCACTCCTGAGGTGCCGTCTTTCGGATGAGACGTTAAACCGAGGTCCTGTCTGCCTGTTTTGGTGGCTGTTCAGGTGGACGTTAAAGATCCTGTGGCACTTAAAGATCCCTTTTCACTAAAAAAATACCAACAACATAATCTGGTTCAATATGTCAGTTTGCATCTGTATCCCCCTCCAGACGAGGCTGAAAATAGACAAAATTGTTTTGCCCTCCTTTCCCGGTCAACAAAAAATAAACAAATATTTTACTTTATAGGAGATAAAACTTTCTGCAGTCAACTGCAAAATGAAGAGTAATGTAACCATTCTTGAACAGCAAGTGACATGTCCACACTCCCAACACCCAACTTTGACCCCTGCGCACATCTGTCATGTTTACATAGCAGATTCCTTTTCTGGTACCCAGGGTTGAATTTTTTTGAGCAGGAAAAATAGGAATGATGAGACTTTGGCTTCCATTTCAGTGAGGCAGTGCAACAAGGCATCAGGTAGGGCCAGGGGGATGCTGGGGTGCACAGGGAGGAATATCACCAGCAGAGGGAGAGAGGTAGTGCTACCTCTGTAAGAGCACTGGTGAGACCCCACCTGGAGTACTGTGTCCAGTTCTGGAGACCACATATCAGGAAGGACACAAACAGGTATAGGCAGTCCAAAGGAGGGCAACTAAAATGGTTGCAGGGTCTGCATCAGAAGCCCTATAAGGAGAATTTGAGGGATCTCAATATGTACACCTGGAAGAGAAAAGAGTGAGGGGGGAATATGACAGAAACCTATAATACTTCACGAGGATAAATAAGGTACAGGAAGGGAGTATTGTTCAGAAAAAAAGACGCACAAGAACAAGGGGACATGCTGTGAAGCTGGAGGGGATAGATTCAGGAAAGATATGAGGAAGTACTTCTTCACTGAAAGAGTAGTGGATGACTGGAACAGTCTTCTAGGGGAGGTGGTGGGAAAACAGTGGTGGTCTTCAATCATGCATGAGATAGGCACAAGGGAAGCAGGGGGGGAGGAGGAGGAGGTAGCCAGAGATCAGGTAGGGTCTACGATGTCAGTATAGGTAGGAACAAATGGGCAGCCCACTGTAGTTGGGCCAAGCAGTCCTTATCTGCCAACAAATTATATTTCCACAGCAAATGCCTACGTTTTATCAGTTGGGCTCCTGCATTGAGACACTAACCGAAGAGGCAGCTTTGATGGATTTCACAGTCACCTCAAACACCTTCTTGGGCAGCCGCAGGTTGGTGGTACCACTGTCCACGATGCTTTTGTCATAGTTATACTGCAAAACAGAGCAAAGAGGTAGAATGTGAACGATAACAGGGCATTAAGTAATGGATATAAAGTATACTACATAACTTATGATCCACCAGCCTACCAGAACACAGGATTTGAGGCACACCCGTTTCTTATCAGAGATATGTGCATACCTACATAAGTACATATTTAGGTGAATGAAAAGCAGTGAGCCTTCGAGCTCCCCCCATCTCCAGCTCACTGGGAACTGTCACTCCGTTGTCTTCAAAGTACTTATCGAGTCAGAGCTTGAAGGTTATTACAATACCAGGTGACAGACAGAGGAATCTATTGATAGTGTTACGAGATCTTGTACTACTATTGATGAGAATCCACCAACAGTGTGATGCGGTCAAGCAGCTACCTCGAGCCAGTGCCATAACGACTGTAAAGGCTGAGCGTGAGCCAGCTTATACTGTAACCCTTGTGTAAAGTAAAAGCCAGCTGCCACTACAGCTGACGAGAAACGGAAAGTAAAATATGGCACAAAATACAATAAAAACAGTGACATCTATCTCAGATCCACGTATTATGAAAAATAATAAATAGGGAACTGTAATTACTTGGCTATAATACCATCTCAAGGCTCTGGAGACATGGTGGAACCTCCTGAACTTCGTTCTCGAGGTACACATCCTCAGAACCTGTTGATGGTACTATAGTCTTGCAATACACAGCCCCCTATCTATTATTCTGTTTATTAAAACTCTCCCTCTCAGTGAGGAAAACATTTAAAACGTACACTTCTTACACTTTTCTTTGAAATACCTTTTTTTTTTTTTTTTTTTTAATAGCAATGAGGTACTTCTGGGAGTTAGATTAACAGTCAGATAATCACCCCCTAGGGGCAATATGGCACCTGTAGGAGGTGATTAACAGGCTATTGGTCTAACTCCTGGTCATGCCTTATTGCTTAAAAAACAGGCGGACTACTGTCCAGTGGCAGCACATTCCACTGCCATGCAAACAACATGGGTTCGAGAGGCAGGCCAGGCTGCAGGCAGCTGCCCAGTGGCAGTGCATCTCAGCTGGGGAAGGCTGGTACCAGAGGGACCCCTGCAGATGAGCCATAGAGCTTGCTCCCTCCACAGGGGCGTGCTGTGCATGCACGAGGCCGACTAAGGCATTGTCCATATGGCAGAAGGAGGGAGCAAAACGAGAGGAAAACTAAGGTCAAAAACACCACGCTTCCCTCTCCATGATGGCAACAGTCGGAACAGGGTATTTCCTTGGACATCAGCAGGGCAGGCGATTAAAATCTAGATTAAAACCAAAAATGGGTAAAAGCAGGACCAAGCCAACCTGCCGGTGCAGCAGTAGCGCCACTGCCTGCGGCACTGATGACCCATGTTTGGAAGCAAGCACAGTACACCAGCGGGTCAACTGGTGGGTGGGGGGGGGGCTGGATGAGCTTCCCAGGGACAGCACTCCACCTCCAGGGTGGAGGGTTTTGTTTTCCCAGTATACTAGTGACACCCAGTGGAGACTGAGCATCCAGCAGCCAGGACCACCTGGCACTGTGGACTTGTCGGTGGATGTCTGTGGGATGGGTGTGGGAGTGTGCCCGTCCCACAATGATGTAATTGTGCTGATGTCACTGCATGTCCACACTCCTGGGGGAAACCAAAGGAAAAACCCGGTGTGGCTGTGCACCGTGAAGTCCGCCGACCCTTCGCCGAATGACGCTGCAGCCTGCCCTGGGACCAAACTTGATTGATTTCAGTCTCCCCTTTAAGGGCCCTGCCTCGAGGGGCAAGTCGCAGGCCTGGGTTCCGAGTGGCTCTTGTGGGGATGTCGGTGTTGGGCACAGAGGCACTGAGTCAAGAACATCCCTGCCAGAACCACAGCAAATAAACAGAATTAGAAAAAAAAAAAAAGGCAGGGCCACATTGAGAAGGAGACATCGCTTCTCAGCTAGGTTATCATACATAAATAAACTGCAAAAAATAAGTTTACAAGTGAGAAGCGTAGGCCACAAAAGCCCTGTCCCCAGGTGACCACAAGTTAATTTTTGGAACATGCAGAAGAGACTGGCCTCCACTGACCTAAGCTGTCTCCCTCAGGCACACAGCACAAGAGGGTCTTAAAGGGACAGTACTCGGGGCCCTCGCAGGAGGTGACCACAGCCAAGTGTGACACCACTGTAGGAGGAAAAAGGAAAATGTGGAGTAGAAACTCTTTCAAAAGCATGGGGATTGGGAATGAAGGGACAGATGTTAGACCACACCCTCCTCACTAGTGCCATGTGATCCAGAGTCTGCAATGAATGACTCTGTACTCAGTGCACGTCTTCCATGCCTGGACAACCAATGATGTGGAAGGACAGCTCGGGCAGAAGAGCTGAAGAAACTGCTGGGGAATAAATAAAAAAAAAACGAAACTCAAACCACTTTTGTTTTCTTAACAATGCTGCCTGCTCTTACCTCTTTGCAGTCCATTTTCAGGTCTTGCCCATTTATCTCTATCCTGACAATAATGACCTCATAGTACCACTCCTTTCTGATAGGTGTATACCAGATACTGCCAACGTACAGGGAGGTGTCAACCCCGCCGATTATCTGCAGTGGGAAGGAAGCGTGCAAACATTAGTCCATCTTGCCTTCAATACTTAAGACTGCCTGTAAAGGAAAACCTGAAGGTTCGAGGTCACACCATTCACAAGTTCCAGATCCATCTTTAGCGGACATTAAGAGGACATAACCAAAGTGCAGCTGACAGTCTGTTCTTCAGGGATGCACACTGGTTCAGCTGGAAATGATTAGGAGGTAGAACACTCAACTCTATAGACTTGTTTTGGGGCTAAGGCTGTCATCTTCAGGAAGGAGGGGGAACAGAGTTTCTGCAGATTCCTGCCCAAATATAACCCATAGGGTCCCTACATGAAATAAACAGAAGGTGAATTACCTTCTTGCACTCAAAGTGAGGGTTAACCCTTTAGCTGACATGTACTAGTAAAGCAGCATGGGCTCAGAAACAGAAAGACTGTTTTGTGCCAATCACCTCAACCCATCCAACTGTCAGCCCTATTGTTGAAACCACGCTGGGGGGTGCTCTGAGATGCTGCATAATAATTTCTTGTAAATCCCCTTTGGTTTTTGGCATAAAGCTTTTTATCCACCTCAGCTGAGGTGGACAGCTGTTCAGTCCTGTCCCCGCGTCCCATGACCTGCTACCACCTCTCTCAGTCCTGGGGGCTTAAATCCCTCATGGATTCCCCCATGGCAGGGCCAGAAGGAGTGAGCCGTCCATCCCAGGGCACAACCCAAAAGTGTCCTCGGGAACCGAATGGCGGTGCAGGCCAAGGGAAAGCAGTTGGTGTTTCATTAAACCTACTTGTCATTTTACATTTTGCTTCCCAGTCCCCCAGGACAGCAATCCAGTGCATGTGCATGGAGGAGTGCACACATGGTGGAACTACAGCCCCAACCCCTTGAAACCTCTCAGAGCCTGCACTACCTTTGGGCCTCCACCCAGTGGCAGTCGGAGGCCGAAATGGCCTGATAACCCCTACCTGGGAGAAGAGAGCGGTCCCTGGGATGCTCAAGCCTCTCCCCCCAAAACCACCCCCCAGCAACCCGAGGTCATTCCAGAACCCTGGTTGCCAGTGCGGCAGCAGGTGAGACACAAGTGTCTCAGTCTTTCGCAGCACTAGGGCCAGCGTAAGTTATCTTTTTACCTCCTCTGGTCTCCTAGTTCAGCTGGTAACTCTGTCCTGACCATCAGGCCACAGAGTACTCAGACCAGTCCCAGAGTACGCGTACAGTGAAAGGAGAAACACCCCCCCCCGAACCACATGGCACACTCCAGAAAGAGTGTCTCCTTCCTCCCAAGAGTCCCACAGATACTTGTGCAGCCCCCCTGCCGAGAGACACGCAGGAGTTGCATGCATCTGCAAAGTGAGTACTGCGTCCAGCTGGGACTTCTGGCTGACACCCATTTTTTTAGGGGTAGGTGTTAACAGAATGTTTGAGGCAAATCGAGAAACATTCCCTACAAACAGGGACAGGTGGAACATAGTGCTCATCAGTATTTTTTATGATTTAAATAAAAAAAAAAAGGGGGGGGGGGTTTCTCACCATGCTGCCGCCAACAGAAGCGAATGAGTCTGAATCATTGATGGAGAATCCTGCTCCACATAGCTGTAATGAGAAGACATTCGGGACCCGCGTCTGTTTAACCAACGAATCGAAGAAAGGCTCTAAGGAGTCATCCGGCTATTTAAAAAAAACACATATATAAAAAGATTATCAATGGTAACGTTTATTTTAGCTCCCCTGTTAATGCCACTGCCAATGTAGTATACTGTATATATACACATGTACTATATAGGTATTTTTGTGTTAACAGTTTACTTGCATTATTTTGTACCCAGCTACACTATTTTTATATGTACTAGTTTCTGCTGTCTGTATTCTACCTCTTGTACCCTTTCCTGGGCGGCACCTAGAAACAGGCTTCAGCTCAGTGGGCCTTTCCTGGCCACTAAATTTTAAATAAAAACAAATAAATGTAGGTCAGTCAAACAGAAGGGTAGATGGAGTTTGGACACCTCCTGGCCAGTCTGGTGGCCTTGTTCCTTTAGCACATTCTTCTGTTTTGAAAATTATTTCTTATCTTGGAAGCCAGCCTTTAAGCTCGTCAATGGCAACGGGACCTGATGCTCTCCGTCTGCCCACTGGCCACATGCAATGCGGGTAGCCTGTGTGTTGGTTTCCCTCCACCACTCAGACAATGCTGCTACAACAACCAGCCAATGTGACTAAAGCACTCTGCTAATATGCCTACACAGCCCAGCCAATGCCCATACACCAGTCAGCCAATCCACATACATCTTCCAGCCAATGCCCATACACCAGTCAGCCAATCCACATACATCTTCCAGCCAATGCCCATACACCAGTCAGCCAATCCACATACATCTTCCAGCCAATGCCCATATACCTGTCAGCCAAGCCACATACATCTTCCAGCCAATGCCCATATACCTGTCAGCCAATCCACATACATCTTCCAGCCAATAGACCTAAACCACCAAGCCGATGCCCCTACCCTACCTGGCCAATGCCTGTACCCTGCCCAGCCAGTGCCCATATCCCACTTTTCCATTGCCGGTACCCCACCTGGCCAATAGCCCTACACCACTTAGCTGATGCCCCTACCTCGCCCAGCCTAGCTTTACTTTACCAGGCCACAGGGCCTATGCACCTTGACTATTCAGTGGGCATGTCCACCCATGTCTTGATCCCGTGATCATTTACTCTTTCAGCTGGGGGTAGGGGGAACAACAGAATAAAATAAACGCTAAGCTCTGTGGGAGGGTGGATAGTGACAAGCGAATCAAAGAAATGCAGAGTGACCTGCGAAGGCTAGAGAGGTAATCAGCTACAGGTAAACTTATTGAGCCAAAAACTACTTCTAAATGCAAAAAAAAAAAATGAAGGCCATACTTTTCTCACCTTCTGCCATAGGTCAAAAACCTTCCCTACATTGCTTAACTCCGCAAATTGTATCGCTTCTGGGAGAACCTGTTGAATACATTACAAATTTTAAATATCTGGGGCTTTGGACAGACCACATGCTTACATTCTCTAACCATACTGAGGAACTATCAAAGAAGCTAAGGCAGAGATTGGCATGTTCTTCCAGATCAAGCCTCTCCTATCCCACAACGCCAAAAAGAGACTGGTCCAAACCACCTTTCTATCCTTATTGGACTATGCCGACTTCCTCTATGGCCAAAGCTCTGCCTCTGCACTCTCTAAACTTGACTCACTCTATCACCGAGCTGTGAGATTTATCTCTGGTCTACTTTACCTCACCCACCACTGCTCTCTGTATGCCACAGTAGGCTGGACATCCTTCAAGTTCAGAAGGCAAAGAAATACCGCCTTTTGGACTTTTAGAGGAGCTATCGCACATAAGCTTCCCCAGTATATCTCTGACTGCTTGCCCCTATGCACTGTAGGCAATTACTCCTAGCGTAGTCTCTCATTTATCTCCTTATACATTCCTAAAGTTAATTCACGTTTTGGTAAAGCGTGTACAAGCTATGTACTCCCTCACCTATGGAACAATTACAAAAAACTCTGAAGCTGACTACCCTTACAACCTTCTCCTCCTTCAAAAAGCTATTCTCTCATTCCTTTATAGAGTCCTGTAACTGCCCCCACGGAGACCAGTGAAATAAGTGTCGGACATCCGTCCCCAGGCCTTGTGATTCCCTGTTTATCACTTCTTCTCCCTTCTTCTCCCTATCACCCTCCTTTCCCTTTTCCTGAACTGTTCATATACATACTGTACAATAATGTATATTGAAACAAAATTTTCTTAGCCTCTTGCATCTTGCCTGTATAGACTTTGCCTAATAAAGTACTATGTTTTGTGTCCTCTTCTACACTGTATTCCTTGATTGTACACCCATCTTTTTCCTTTGTATATTGTTCACTTTTATGTGCATTTGTCCAGGTCCACCTTGCAAGTGAGCTCGCTCAATGTTGCTTCGCCTGGTAAAATAAAGATTGATTGGACTCAAACACCAAAACGTGCAAGATGATGCACCTAGGGAATGAGAACCCCCCAGGAAAGAGTACTTGATGGGAGGGGTAAGGCTTAGCACCACAGTTGAGGAACAGGACCTAGGAGTTATCATTAGCGACTCCCTTAAACAATCAAGTCAGTGCAACAAGGCCTCTAGTAAGGCAAATAGGATGCTGGGTTGCACCAGGAAGGGGTTTTGACAGCAGAAGAAAGGAGGTAATACAGCCCCTTTATAGATTTTTGGTGAGGCCACACCTGGACTGCTGTGCCCAGTTCTGGAGTCCTCCCCTCAGGAAAGATAAGGACAGGCTGGAGACAGTGCAGCAAAGGGTGACAAAATGATTCAGGGACAACGTGGCAGGTCTTATGAGGAGAGTCTCAAGGCACTGAACATATACTCACTGGAAACCAGAAGGGAGAGGGGAGATATGAGAGATACATTCAAGTTCCTGAAAGCAATAAACAAGGTGAACTGCAGGAAGTTATTTAGCACGAGTTACAGTTCAAAGTCACAATGGCATGAGTGGAAACTGGCAGGAGGGAGGTTCAGGAGGGACATGAGGAAGTATTACTTCACAGAAAGAGTGGTGGAACCATGGAACAGTCTACCAGCCAAAGTGGTGGGTGCTGAAACTGTTAATGGTTTCAAGCACGGTTGGGACAGAGTGAAGGGTATAGTGGTTACTCAGTGCGACAGAAACTGGAAGGGGGAATGGGGGGTGGAAAGGGAGGGCTTGGACCCTGGATGGACATTAGGTGCCAGGGTTAGATAGGGAACCATGGGCAGACTGGATGGACCACTGGTCTTTTTTTGCCATCATTGTCTGTGTCTATGTTTCTATAAAGACCATGAAAGGAAAGGCCAGCATCATAGCGCACTGGTTGAGGAACCAGGTTATACCCAACTGGCCTGGACTCCAGCCAGAAGCCTGGAATGTTGCTGCAGGACAGCAGGAGGGGGTGGGGCATTCCCACAGTAATCTTACTCCTCAAAGGAGAGTGGATAGGCTCCACAACTGCAGCACTGCCTCCTGGTAATCCAGAGACAGCAGTGCTAATGGGGGCTGAAACAAGAGGTGTCTGGAGGATGCTGGTAGGGTCTGGCGCTTCACCTGGGGTGGGGGAGGAGAGGAGAAATGGAGACAATGGGCAGGACCACACAGATAATGAACCCCTAATGATCAGTAGGGGATGCCCCTGAAAGTCCATCACAGGGGTCAATCCATGGAGGTGGGCACGAACCATGGTACGGGATTGTCAGGGCAGGAAGAAGGAGGGCCAGGAGGAACCAGCTGGGGCAGGAGAATAATTAAGGGATGGGGAAAGAAAAGGAAAATAAGAAAGACTAGGCCCTTGAGGCCTGATGACAGAGAATGCAGTCCCTTTTCATTAGGCTACCAAAATATGAAAACAATTGTAACAAACTAAGAAGCACTGCCTGGCCCATATCATGGGGAATCATTTCTAACCACAGCTTGGAATTTAGGCCGCAGTATTTTAAGGGTTGTCTCTAACAATGTATCTTGCCCTTTGAGTAAGAGGTGAGTAGGTATTGCGTGGGGACCTAAAGACTGGACAGCAAGACTTAATCTATTAGTCCAAGATACAGCTCAGAAAGATTTTTAATTAAGTCAACCTCCAAGTCCTAACCACAGTGAGCAAGGTCCACAGAAAAAGAAACCAGCATACGGGAAACAGTTACCATTAGCTGGATTCAGACATCTCTGCACGCATGAGATCAGCAGTGCTGTCAGAGTTTCCATCAAGTTACAGGAACTGCGTCTGATTCCACTTCTTAGTGCAGATTCCAAAAATATGCAGGCTAGATCAATGTAAAATATCCGGGCAGGCATCACAGAGACTAGGCCGGAGGGACCTGAGGGCTTTTTGGCAAGGTTTACAACTGGCTTCTGAGACAAAGGAAGAGAGCTTACTGATTTCACAGCATCAGCACAGCACACTGTTACGAGACGCAAGTGGTGCACAAGGGCTATAATTAACCCTGATGTTCATTCAAAAAGGTACCAGATTTTACTAAACTAGTGAGAACAGAATTTAGTTTTTTCAAGGCTATGTCATTGACAGCGAAACTCCCCATGTGGGAGAATGAAACATGCAGTCTCTCATTTTGAAAATGGTTACACACAACAGCAATAATCCTGTACAAATGGGATGTAAAATGCTGTGACACTCCTATGGGAAACTTGGCATATGGAGTTCCAGTTGAATTTCCTATAGCTCTTGTTTTTTATCTCCCCATTTATTCTCTATTACTAAGGAAATTTGAATGGAAACAGGATCCTTCCATTTGGGCTTCACCTGCGCCTGCTGTTCATCTACAAGTGATTATTATGTCTCTTCCCTTTACCTGGGCAGATGCACCTCCAGCCCTTGCTGGGAATGAAACCTGGACCCTGAGTCCCAAAGGCAACAAGTCTAACCATTCAGCTAATGGCAACTTCCCCCTAGCTGGGAGGTTAGAGAGCTTTGCTCCTTTGACTGTCATGCTTGCTATCTCACAGGTTTCCACTAGATGGCTGTACTACTTTTGACTGTTATTCACAGTTGTCACCACTAGATGGCACTGCTTTGCATAGACTACCTTTTTTCTCATACACAGCAGTGATATCATACTATCCGGCATGTGACATCACAGTCATTTCCACGGCAACCAACTGTGATTCATAAAGGATTTTGACATCACCTGTAGATAGGCAGCAGGAGCAGATGGAAGTCTGAGGGGCAAGAATACTATTTTCAGGGAGCAGTCACAAGTAATAAAGAGAGAGGGAATGAAACATATAGAAAATAATGATAAATATAGAAAATAATGATAAATACAGAAAATATGGGAAATATAAGCAAAACTGTGTGTAAAATTATGTTTTTCTGAAGTTCTCCCAGAGATGTCTTAAGCGCTTAAAATTATGAATGTATGAAATGCGCTATATAAAACCAGAGTCCTTTCCTGTCTTAATCACAGCATTCCTGAAAGGAGGGGGGAGAAGGAGGTTAGCAGAGTGAAACGGGAGGGGTCTGAGGGTGGGTGTAGTAGGAGGTGCACAGAGGGAAGAAGAGGGAGGGAGGGCTCTGAGGGTGGGTGTAGTAGGAGGTGCACAGAGGAAGAGGAGGGAGGAGGGCTCTGAGGGTGGGTGTAGTAGGAAGTGCACAGAGGGAAGAGGAGGGAGGGAGGGCTCTGAGGGTGGGTGTAGTAGAAGTGCACAGAGGGGAAGGGAAGGGTCTGAAGGTGGGGGTGTAGGAGGTGCACAGAGGGAGGGGTTTGAGGGTGGGGGTGGTAGAAGGTGCACAGAGGAAGGAGCTGGTCTGAGTGTGGGGGTGGGAGATGCACAGAAGGCAAGGGGAGGGGTTTGAGGGTGGGGGTGGTAGGATTTGCACAAAGGGGAAAGGCAGGGGTCTGTGGGGGGGGTAGTAGGAGATGCCTAGAGGGAAAAGGTGAAGGGCTGCGTGCATATCATACACTCATGTTCCTGCTGGGACCACTGCACCATATGCATAGGGGAGTGTCCTGGACACCCACCAGATCCTGGCCCAGACTGGAAGGCCCAGGCCCGACAGACACTATTGCCCTACTGCATATGAGGTGGGGGGGTAAGCCTGTGAAGACTCTGATGAGAAAGTTGCCCCCCCCCACCAGGATGGTGGAGGAGTTACACTGGAAGAGAAAAGAACCAGTGGGCCTGGCCCAGTGGTGCAGGATGGTACTCCCTCAAACATCCACATGGGAGACCCAAGTTCGAGTCCCAGTTTCAGCTTCCTCGAACTGGGGAAGTGGATGAGGAGGCACTATCACTGGGCCAGGGAGGGAGGAGTATGTGAAAGTCTGTCCAGCGCAGCAGCACCTTCAATGATTGTAGGAGTGATGGCATTCACGGCATGGTGATCATATGACATCTTCCACCCCTGTAGGCTGGAGATATGGACAGATGTCAAAGACTGACTTGCTGGAGGGTCTGTAATGGGCAAAAAGGGTCTGCCTTCTGTGTATGATGTTAGTTGCCACACTTCAACTTCACAGGTACCAAAGCTCCAGAGTCCCTAAGAGTTTAAAGCTAAATTTGTTTCCCTGGACCAGAACAGCACCTTGTGTGGGCTAGGGCGGCACAACACAGAGGGGGTGACCTGCAGGAGATTCAGGGTGACCCGGGGGATCTGGACTATTGATGCCCGGAGAAGTGTGTGCAAGGAGCAGCAGGAATGGTAGAGCCAACAGAAGCTGGAGAAGTAGAGGCAAGCCAAGCCCTGGCAAGAACAGTCGGTTATTAAAATAAAATAAAAAGCCGGCCCAGTGGCGCAGAGGGCTGAGGCATTCTGCCGTACTTCGCATCATGCCGGTGACCCAGGTTCGGGAATGACCTCAGGTTGTCAGGGAGCTGGCACAGGGAGCAGTACTGAGCAGCTATCCTCTCTAGGGAGTCAGGTTCTCCCCTCAATAGTTCCGCCACCCCAGGTGGAAGTCCGTATGCAGGCGGAGGGGGTGGCATGAGGGAGGGTGTCTCAAGAGTGGCATGAACATGCCCTCCACACGCACGATCATGCGCACCCAAGATGGGGGCAGGTGAAAACAGGGGTAAAAATCTATAAAACATAAATTTTAAAAAATAAATAAATAAATGAAAGACCTGTGGGTGACTGCAGAATGTCCCAGACACGTCTACAAATACCATCAGAAAGAACAAAGGACAATGTAAGTGGTTCAAAAGGCAAATGAGTGATTAGAATGTGATTTGCATATTATATACAATGTAAGTTGCTTTTGTATGGCATAGGAAGAATGTGTGTGTGTGTAGGGGAGGGGGGCTCCTTTGGTCACATCATGTGACGGGCTGAACAACAACAGGATTATCTCAAAAAGATTAAGCCAATTGGGTGTTTAAAAATAGTTGGGTCATCTGATTTATCTGTGGCTAATGCACCGGCCGTAAAAAGAAAGCATGAGAGAGAGAGAGACAGCACGGACAGATGACACTTCCGGGATGGTGAGAAAGTTGGCACGTATGGCTTCTAGAGAGTTTATGACATCAACCTTAGAACTGCACACTTCTTGGAGAGGAACATAGCCCCCGCCAAGATCTGGCTCTGATAAACATGCAAGACATGTTACGCTAACAACCTTTAAAGGTGTTTTACATTCTTGTTATTTCTCATTAGCGTTGTCACTTGAGTGCTTTTTAACAGAAACCATTTACATACGTCGAGTGTCAGGCAGCAGCATTTACTAACGTATTATATATGGATGGTTGTTATACTTCATCAGAATGCATACTGTAAACAAGTCTCTGGTATTAGACAGGCATCATTTACAGCTGTGATACCAAAACGATATATAACTTATAGATATGATGTCAGCAGGAGCACACAAAAAACAGATTTTCATAAGGTTTATGGTTTTGTAAAAAGTTTAGAAGATTTTTTTTTGTTCTGAACTTTTAACAGCTCTACACTCTCTGAAAGGGAATTGAAAAGATGTCCCACATCGCTGGCCCACTGGCGCAGCAGTAGGGCTTCTGCTTGCAATGCCGACACCCCAGGTTCGGGAATGGACCCAATAATAATAATAATTTTTATTTAAATTAAACGCCTTTCGAGATATCAAGGCGCTGTACGTTAAAATGATAAAACCAATAACAAAATCAGTGACACAAACTATAAAATGGTCTGTAGAGATCCATATTCAATCAATTAAACTAGGATAAGCTTGATGCCACAAAAAGTTTTAAGCGCCTGTTTTAACCTTGCAAGGTCGGCGCACTCGAAGCTGGCCGAGGTGCAAATTCCAGAGGGCAGGGGCTGCATACATAAATGCACGGGCCCATGAAGATTTTAAAGACACCCTCGGAATCTCTAGCTACCCCTTGTCAGCCGAACGGAGCTGTCGCTCAGGGCAGTAAGGTACCAGAAGCTCTTTCGAGTAGTCAGGGCCAAGTCCGTGTAGGGCTTTATACGTCAGTAATCCGACTTTGAAGGTGATCCACCACTAAATCAGCAGCCAGTGCAGATCGCACAGCACCAGTGTAATATGGGAGGACCGAGAAGTCCCCATCAACAACTGTGCAGCAGCATTCTGCACTAGCTGCAGGCGGTGGTTATCAACCCCCGGCAGCCCTAAGTACAGGGAGTTGCAATAATCAAGGCATGAGGTCACAAAGGTGTGGATCAGTGTGGGAAGGTCACTGGACGGAACAAGGTGCTTGATCCTGGCGATGTTCCTAAGATGATAGAAGGATGACTTGACGACTGCAGACACCTGAGATTGCAGTGTCAGCCCGTCATCAAGCACCACCCTCAGGTCTCGCACCCGTTCGGTGGTAAGGATCTGGGAACCCCACAGAAAAAGTCCAGAAGGCTGACCAGCCCTCAACCCCTCTATCCAGCAACCCGGATCCATGACCATCACCTCGGTCTTTCCTGCATTCAACTTTGGCCAGCTGGAATTCATCCAATCCTGGATTTCAGTGAGGCAGTTGTTAAATATCGAGAGAGCACTATCCTGGTCAGGTGCAAAAGACAGGTAGAGCTGGGTATCATTGGCATAGCAGTGAAACTTCAGCCCATACTGTCTTACAATGTTTCCGAGGGGCAGCATATACACTGCGAACAACATG
The DNA here is from genome assembly GCA_016271365.2 of Neoceratodus forsteri. NCBI lineage: Eukaryota > Metazoa > Chordata > Ceratodontiformes > Ceratodontidae > Neoceratodus > Neoceratodus forsteri. The sequence goes on along the minus strand of JADMNL010000034.1, from coordinate 113,647,313 downwards.
GGAGACAACACCGAGCCTTGTGGGACCCCACACGGCAGAGAGAGGGTCAGAGGAATAAATCCCAGACACCACTCTCTGAGTTCTGCCAGTGAGGAAGGATTTAAACCACCTGAGGACTGTACTAGTCAGGCCAAAGATGAACCTCAGGCGCTCAAGTAGCACCCCATGGTCCACAGTGTCAAAAGCTAAGAGAGGGTGGGCTGGCGGGGAGGGGGTGGGAGGAGTATAGAGCGTCTGATGGACCACTCTCCTCTTGTGGGGGTGGGCAGGGTGAGCTTTCAATGCCCAGTGGGAGAGCAGCTGCCAGAGCTGACATGTTTGGGAGGCGTGCCAGACATCAGCGCTTCGGCACACTAAGTCACTGCACGCCACACCTCCTGGGGAATAAAGCAGCAAAAAATGCCGGCCCTGCTAATGATGCCCCGCTCCTCCAGTCCCGATGCCCCCACTTGCCACACTCGGCCAGTGACTTGAGTTAAGTACTCCATCAGGAACAGCCCGACCCACAGCTCCATCCTTGGGGGTAAGCCAGGGAGGAACACCAATAGTCGGGGTCCCTACTGAGACCGATTTCAGTCTCCATTGAGGACCACGCTTACTCGGAGGCCCGCCCGGAGGCAAGCATGGGAGGAACACTGTTGAGCTAGTATGCCGGGGAGTGGGGGGCTCCTGGGGCCCAGGCAAAATAAATAAAAAATGTCCGTAGCTTGGGCCGGTACTGCTGGAGGTAGTGTACTGTGCTGTTGTGTGGGAAACCAACTTTCACATCCTGATCATGACTCCCATCCCAAGACTGTGCGCAGGGTCACAGTCCTGGCGACACACTGGTGACTCAATGGTAGTGCTGGGAGGTAGCACAGATGCCATCAGTGACTGGACAGCATCCTACCATACAGACTTTAAGAACACTAGAGTGCTAGCCACGTGACTTTTTCATCAGACCCGCTGTAAGAATTGAAACCACTTTTGAGTGGGAAAATTAATGTGACACTTTGCCCCTCTACAACTGGCAATGTGTCTACGGAAATTCCCATTCACTCTGGTGTTCTATTTTGCACTGTGTGACTCTTACATTCCCACAGACCAGCATCGCCTCAAGGAAGTCATGGCACTGGATAGGAAATGGGTACCTCAGAGGGGAAAAAACATTGGCTGTCACCAGTATCGGCTTCCTGGGCCATGCACCCATGTCAACAGACCTAACCTCATCTTAGCCTCTCCCCACCCCCTCCTTGCAATCAGGTACTCCTGGCTTAAACCAATTCTCTCAGCTGGGAGCAGGCCTTGCTGCATGAGGGGGTTTCCAGCATGGTGTGAAGGAGGGATGTGGCAGAGTTCTGGGACGGGAGCCAGCCGAGCTGGGAGACAGTGTTCCAACAACTAAAGGGTATAAACAGTGCAACCAGCACTAGAGGAAATGTGGTCAAATCGGGGGGGGGCAGGATAAGAGGTAAATATTATGAAGCATTACTTCACACAGTGGGTGGTTTCTGCATGTGTTTTTGTGCCACTTCATTAAAATTGTATTCAAATGTTTTTATCTGTACTCCCAGTTACTCGAAAATATTTCCCATCTTGTTCGTAACCAAGTATCTCTTATCTCCACCCTTTTCTTTGCTTGGCAAGCCCCGGGTCCTTCCTGGAAAAGGTCCCTTGGATCACTGTACTTACCCAGTCAACAAACAAGCAAACAAATAAATAAATGAAACATTCGGAATAGCCTACACGGTGAGGCTGTGGATGCTAGCACTGTTCAGCCATTCAAAATAGAGAGATTCCTGTGGGACAGTGGCACTGAAAGTTACACTACATGAGCAGGACATTCTATGGGTTTGCCCTACAGCACTAGGCACAGAACTCTCATCCTGCCCCAGACTACATGCAGTCACACAAAACTCAGTAACTGTGGCTAGCAGGAGGGGACAAGTTGTTCCCCAAGTCCCCTCTGTTATCACAATACAGTAGAACCCCAGAGTTACGAACGACATGGGAAATCAGTTGTTCGTAACTATGAAAAATGTGTATCTCTGAAAAGGCTATTAATAATCATGTAACACACCCACTCGGTCCATATACCTTTAATGATACAAAACAGAATGACTAAAGTGCTTAAAAAGTGCTTTTAAAAAAATGCTGTCTTGCAATACAGTACAGTACTTAAGACTCTGCCACAGAGTGACTGTTACTTGGCTTAATGAACTGCTTGATTGTGCTTTATTTTACAGTGCTGTATCTTTTTTTGGCAGTCAGTGTGTGCAGGTCTTGAAGCAACATCAGGCATCGGAGTTGCTTCAGCTTGTTTCTCAAGCCACTGTACACAGTTTGCAAAGCACCCCTCAGCTTTATTGTGTGGCACAGCAGCTGTCTCCTCCTCCTCCTCTTCACCCATGTCACTCCCACTGTCAGCAGGTGCATCCCTGGCAAGCTTGATGTCTGCTGTCCATTCTCTGAGCCATCAGCAGTCAACCATTCCTCCTGTTCTTCGTCCATGAGTGCGAACGGCAACATCTCATCATGTAAATTGACTTCAAGCAACTCCTTATTGGGGTTGCTGTCCTCAATTTCCTGTGTCCGCAATTTCATCGGTGGGCCAAATCTTGTTCCATGACTGCTGGAGGAACTCGTTGCTGATTTCTGCCCATGACCGCACACACATGTAGACGGCATCCGTGACAGAGAGCTGCTTCACAAATGCTGTATAAGTTTCATATTCTGTTGATCCAAGAAGCAGACACCTCAGTAGGTTTCTTTTATAGCGGCGTTTTAGGTTTTCAAGAACGCCTTGATCCATAGGTTGGATCAGACTGGTAACATTGGGAGGGAGAAACAGGCATTTGAAACAACCGTCAGCTGTATTCAAGCTTTCAGAAGTGGGGTGAGAGGGGCATTGTCCATTAACAGTACAGCAAGCAGTGGAAGGGATTTTGCTGTCAGGTATTCTTTAACAAGTGGCACAAAATGATGAAAAAAACATCCCAAACTATATTGCTGTCCATCCATGTGTTCCTTTGGCTGTAATAATGGACAGTATGCTTTTACCAATTCCGTACTCTTCAGCTAAGGCGCTAATGCTGACACCTCGCTCAAGACTATTTCGAGCTTTGTCTCGATCAAGAGCGTTACTCGTTTGTGCCTGCATGACACTGCGGCTGGTGGTGATTCAAATGTGGCAGTCTGAAGGGATTTAACATGTAAGAGGTAATCTAATTGGTTGTAGTGGAGGTGGGTGGGTGGGTGGAGGTGGAGGCGTTCGGTTGAGCGGTCAGTCCGGATCTCTGATGTCCGTAACTCTGGGGTTCTACTGTACTGTGTTACTATGCTGGCAGTGCTCCAGTGGGACTTGGCCAGGTAAACATACAGAGATACAAGGATAATCTCGTTTACAGATGCGACCTGGGGACAGGGTACAGGGAAAGAAAAAAAAACTAAAAATAAAGAGAAACACAGTGTGTACATACAATAACTTAAGACACAATTTACAATAATTTATCGTGTAAACACAAAAACAGACGAAAAGAATAAGCGGGGCAGTTTGATACACTGAAAAGTACAGGTCAGTGCCAGAGGAGGACAGTGAAAGAGGTAGGGCAGACACAGTGTGAGGAAGCAGAACACTTAAATAACATTAAAAAAAAAAACATTTTCTCTCTGTTCTCTATTTCAGATCCATGTTTTATAAGAAAACAATAAATAAAATGAACCTGCCAGCTCTGTGCTGTTCCCACAGTTTATGATGTCACTCCAACTCCTTGATGTGTTACAGCCCCATAATTCACAACTCTCTTTGAATGTTACTAGGGATTCTCTCGCTGCATAGCATTTCCTTTGACATTTATGACATATACTAAGGACATGCCAATGAAGACTGCACAGGGACTTTGGACAGGTTCATGCAGTTAAGTAATAATCAGCAAACGGAATTCCTGAGGGTATGGTACATACTCGGATGATCACAGCACAACCCCAGGACAAACAAAATCCACAAACTGGCTAACAAATCCCAGCTTAAAACAGCAGCACTAGTTAGCCAGCAAAAAAAAAAAAAACACATTGCCAGCGGCTTGCATAACAAGTGTGCCCATTTACTAGGCGATGTAGCTGGGTTCTGTCAGTCCCTGCTGCATGGGCAGACTTTTCTTCAGCTTTCACTACTATATGGCACTGCTGTGACTATTAATACTCACAGCGTTCCCCAGCAGATGACACTGTTTATTCTTGGTATTCACTAGTAGATGGCACTGTTTTGGCTGGTTTTCAGAGCGTTCACCTCTAGATGGCACTACTTTATTTATTTAATTTTGTCAACCCGGTAGGCCCACTGAGACTAGAAGTCCCTTTTTCAGGGGCGACCAGGGGCAGGGGGATACAGATGGTAACCAACCGAAATTGAACCAGATTAAGCTGTTGGTATTTTTAGTGACTTTGACTGTTACGGCATTCACTTGTAGATGGCACTGTTTGCCTCTGTTATTTACAGCATTCACTACTAGATGCCACTGCTTAGCCTGTTATTCACAACATTCAATATTAGATTCCACTGTTTTGACTGTTATTCATTGCATTTGCTACTAGTTGGTACTACTTTGCACAGACTGTCTTTTTTCACTACCTTGAATGATGTTGCGTCCATTTTTAAATCTGCCAAGTAAATTTCCTTTTTTTCCTCTGCCAGCTACTTTTGCTGTCGGTCCACCTTCTCTGCCACCTCACTATCCCCTGGGACTTACCAGTAAACCTTCATTTCAAAGAGCCACTGCCACCATTTTGAGGGTTGCATGCACTTCCACTGCTTGCTTTGCCCTAGACAGCATGGCACAGCCCGAAGTGGAAAGATGCTGCCCATGAGATGGCATTGGCTCTTTGAAAAGAAAGTTATTTGGTGGATTTACAAATGGACACTGAATCACTGAACGAAAAGATGACGCCATTAGGACAGACGACTCTTGGCAAGGAGCTGCCTGCCTGAGGACATCAGCCATATTTTGAATTTTTTTTTTTTTGTAAAGTAGTTTTAAAGTCATTTTATTTACCATGTTCTTGGAAATACTGCTGAGATTAGTTAGTTAAGCTGCCAAGTGCCTGCTGTAGCCCCCTAAAAACCACGTTCTAATTTTCTCAAAGTAGAGAAGGGGCTACAATGCTACACATAGAGATACAATGCGATATGGGGTAGTGTAGGCCTTTACATGCTTTTAGTTTAGCTTGTTGGCAAATGCATGTTACGGAAGGAGTATTTCATGTATATGCCCCCCTTAACGTACAATTGCCAGTAAAGTAACATAAAAGAATGTAAAGGCTGGTGCTGCCCCAAACCACATTATATAGCTAAGTATATCACTACAGCCCCTTCTCTACATCTCATCGTCAGAATGCAGCAGCACGGCTTGGGACTTGGGAAAACTGGAACAGAACACTGCAGACGCCAGGCACCGAACATGCATGTATGGGTGTGCACCCAGGAGCACCACTGCATGACAGCGTCCCTGGGAGGGAGAAAGACAAGCGGAAAAATTGCAATTAGCTGAACAGATGACGGCCTGCCCGCTGTGACAGGGAGCTCCTGCCACTCTTGAGGACCGACCTTCCCTTAAATCTGTTGCAACAGTTCTTCTATTTTCTTACCCTACTCTATCCTTTACAATTTCTAGTCCATAAGGTTGGCCACCTATGGGCGCCCCTTCCCTTTCTTGACTATGCTATAGTGCCCTCTTTAATTTTCCTTTTCCCTCTCAGATCCTCATACAGGGAGGTTATTGTGGTGACCTCCAAATGTATGTAAAACAGGTTGTATTTATCGCTTTTTGGAGTTAGTATGTAATAGCACTGTCATAAAATACCTTGCTGTATATACCTTATGTTTATGAAACCTGTAAATGCTGAAAATACCATGGCACTAGGTGTTTTTGATAATGGTAAAAAGTACTAGGTGACTATGATAGAAATTAAGTTAGTTGTGCTATTTTAAATGCTTGTAAATTGCTGTAAACTGAACAAGTCTGAAATGTCATGGTGATTTACATATATCCCATGATGCTTTGCATTATGGATGTATGTATGATGATGTATTTCTTTGAAACTTGATTTGTTGCCAATGCCCTTTGGGGTAACCCATGTTTCAGTGTTTCTCCACTGAGGTTCTTGTTTTTTTTGTTTGTTTGTTTTTGAGTCCCCACTACCCAAGCAAATGGGGCCCACATAAGGATGAAGGGTTTTCACTGAAAAGTGGTTAGATCAGAAATCAGTGTCAGTAGGTGCTGGCTAAGTGCAGAGAAAGGACATTCATAGTCTGTTGCTGCAAATTGATGTACTGAAGAAGGAATATGCCATTTCTGAAGGTTATTTCCTGTATTTTGAATAAACATTACACAACATGTGTGTGTTGAACTTGAAGTTCGGTGTCTGGTCCATTTGTTATCCCACAACTCCTTCACACCCATTCCCATGTTCATAGTAGGGTTCATGACTCCTGGCTCCCCAGCTTCACCTCTGCTGTGGGCTAGCTTATAAGAGTGGAGCTTCCATAGGAACAGAAAGAGAAACCCTGCTTCAAAGAGCTCAAGTGAAGGGAGCAGTGGGTGGCTCAGCAGTCCCAAGTATACCCAGGTAAGAGGAGCCTCAATGGAAAGGGGATGGCACTGGCCATGTGTTCTTGAACCCCACCTGCCAGTAGACTGTTCCATTTGTCCACCACCCTCTATGTGAAGAAGAACTTCCTCACATTACCTCTGAACCTCTCACCTTCCAACTTCATATTGTGCCCCCTCATCCTTGAGCATCTTTTTCTCTGGAAGATGAATACCCTCCTGTACCTTGTTCTTCCCCGTGAGGTATTTGAACGTTTCAGTCATATCCCCCTTTCCCTCCTGTCTTCCAGGGAGTACATATTTAACTAATTCAGCCTTTCCTCATAAGGTTTCTGATGCATGCTCCTCACTATTTTGGTTGCCCTCCTCTGAACCACCTCTACCCTGTTTATGTCCTTTCGGAGACAGGGGCTCCAGAAGTGGACACAGTACTCGAGGTGTGGCCTCACTACTGATATACATAGTGGGATTATTACCTTTCTTCTGCTGGTGATTCCCCTGCCTATGCATCCCAGCATCCTGCTAGGCTTCCCTGTTGCCCTGTCGCAGCGGGACATGCAATGCCTTCTCCCTGAAGGAGGACAGCATCCATTGGGACACTCAGTCCTCCTCTCTCCAGCCGACCCTCAATGGCCGACGCCCGTTCCCAAACCCACTTCACCTTCACTGCATGCTGCAGCTCTACCGCTGCACCAATGATCAACATAACTTGGTGTTTTCTAAAGTGCTACGCAGTGTGCATGAAAGGTGGGTTGTTTTTTTTCCCACTTTATTTCCCTCCTGTCGCCTCTCGCAGGGGCCCCATCGGTCACCCCACTGTATCCCGCCCTGCTGTGATCCCTTCTACCAGAGATCCTGTTCCTCCAACCCACTAGTGGCACATCTACCTGGCACCCCCTTGGTCTTCCCCACAAGGTGGGGTCACCATTCTGCACCGCGGTGACTTTCCTTTCATTAATTAAGTGCCACGGTGGGTGGAGGAGGGAGGCGGTCAGGACCCAGAGAGGAGGATCCAGCGTGGGCATTGTGGCGGGAGTGACGTCTTCCTCCCAGGAGAGGGGCTCTTCTCCCTCCACCAAGGCACAGACGGCAATGACATCCAGCACCGGCATGAGCATGCTCCCGCACTTGTCCCGCAGATGTCCACCATCACCTCCCCCAATACCTTATGTGGCGCTGGCTGTTGTACAGCACACCTTCGTGTGATGTCACTGTTGCCAGGGATCCACAACCCACCCCTCCCCGAGAGATGAGAGTTGTCCGTTGGATGCTCGATCCTCTCTCCCCTGGCCAACCCCTAGTAACCCGGGGTCGCTCCTGACCCTGGATTGCTATCGTGGTAAGAAGTAAGGCACTAGTGCATCAGCCCTCTACACCACCAGGCTGGATGTATGAAAGGTGTTATAAAATTTATCTAACAAAATTTAATTAACTACAGCTATTCTTTGTGTCAGTTTCTTGACATATCCTTTAGCTCGGGTCGATGTCCTGGTACATACTTTAAAACCTTTTGTCTCAAATTTAATTCATTTATGCAAATTAACTCTAATACAGGCTGATTCCTTATTTTGCAATGCAGACTTAGATCCCAAGCACACACTTGTCCATGTTTCATAAACAGTGGCCCATTTTCAGATTAGTTCAGAAGATGGCACAGAATGTTAATTCGAATCCCTGACTTGGAAAGGGCTGAACAGCTGAAGTTAATTAGTTTTGTTTGCGCTGGCAAACCTGCAGTTAAGTGGCTTGCTGATTGCATGACCTCCAACTGTAATCACTCTCTCCTTCAAAATTCATTTGCATGAATCATTACTATAATCTCCAACAGTTTACAAAAGATATGCTCCCACCCCCACCCCACGCAAACCTCACCAACTAATTCAACGTCCCAATCCAAAAGCTGCAGTGCAAATTTAAATGCATTTATTTGTTTGAAATTTACACCTTACATGGCACTATGAAATGCAATATCTCATTTACACGTGGGTCCATTGGTACAAAACAATGCTAGTCTAGTGGTTACAGCAATGAACTACAAAGCAGGAGATGTTCGGGTCTGAACCCCACCAGTCAGAACCTCGCTGTGTGACCCTGAGCAAATCACTTGACCTCCCCGTGCTTTATTTTCAATTTTTTTAAATCTGTGTTTCTCCTCCGTCTGATGTGCGATTGTACTGCCTTCTAGCCATAGTAGCCGTCATGGTGCAGAGGATGGAAGGGATTTTCCTCTTTAAGTTTTCCCAGTTCTTCTTCACCATGAGGGTGTCTGCGCAAAGACAACTCTCCTGGCTGTGGCACGTGCATTTGCACTCCCTGCCATGTCTTCCCCCTCCCCAACACACCAACTACTGCACTACTGCCTGCACTCTTACTGGAGGCAGTGGCAGAGCGAGGCGTAGGAGCCCTTCCTTCCCACAAGAGGACAGCATCCGCCATGACACTAAATTCCTCTCCCCTGGCCAGCCCCCAATGTCTATTACTTGCTCCCAAGCCTGGGTCACTGGTGTCACCAGCTGTAGTGCTACTGCTGTGCCCAAAGGCCGTCTCTCTCCATGCTTTACAGAAACATGGAAAGGCAGAAAAAGACTAGTGGTTCATCTAGCTGGCCCAAGGACTCTCAGTCCCTCCCAGCAGTAAAAAACTGAGTAAAAACAGGACCCCAATGAAAATGAGATGCTGCATCTTGTCTGGGCTATGCTGAGTATGAATAAATTAAAAAATAAACTTAACAAAGAGTTCAATAGCTATGGCTAGCAAGATTCTGCCTTTGGCATGTAACTTTTGTTTAGTTCTGTTTAGCCCCTTGCTCTTCCAACAGATGCTTCCTACCTGACTGCAGAGCCCTTCCAATCGCTTCTCCCCCTGAGCTCGGGCAGCCTGGTCCCCCACCCTAAACAAAGCACATAGGATCATCAGTGCTACATGTTATGCTGGGGTGGGGCCCTATAATTCTGTTAGCGGTCACCAAGTAGTGTGGTCCCAGGAATGTTCCAGAAAAGCAAGGGAGTAAAGCTTGGAGCTGTTATGGGGAGGGGAGACAGGACCATTTGCAACCAGTCGATGGCTAGGTGTTTCAGCTGATCCCCAAGAGTGCTCATCATGACGCTGTCACAATCCGGCAAGCCTGATACATCGATATCCGCACACTCTCTCAACCTGGATGTGGCTTGTACTCCAAGATGCACCGCCACCTGCAGTCACCCAGCTGGCGGTATTGCAGTGGGAGGCCCAACTCTTCACTCCCCATTGGACAGCATCCACTGGGATGCCCTCCCCACCCCGCCAACCCTCTGACAATCCAGACTTGTTTCCAAACCTGGGTCACGTTCCACTCAAGCAGCATCACTGCCACTGTGAAAACAAACTGGCTCACATTTTTTTTTGTTGGCCACTCTTTTCCCTGTTTATCCCCCCAGACCTGGGTTAGGCTTTCCCACAGTGAACGTGACATGTCCTAAGATCTTTGTGACCATTTATATTGTTTCAACATATGCTCTCTGACAATTTCTTTTTATTATTCATTTTCTTATTTTTTATCAAGCTTTTTCTTCTTTGTCGACGGTCCTTCAGATCCTCAGGCCAGTGCGTATGGAGACCTCCCTATCAAGACAACCACTAGAGTTCCCAGAGTGCCGGAGGCCAACATCTCCCAGCCCCGACCACTGCTAACCCCAGCTGGGATCAATGCCATGATGTTCCGAGAGTGCAGGTGGCCAACATTTCCCAGACTACCATCAGCAGGGATTAATGCAAGTGGGGTTCCCAGAATGGTGGTAGATATTATCTGGATGGGGATATGGTGTTTCATCCCGTTTTTCTCACCCGTCTCTCTCCCGCCTCCCTCCCTCCTAGTGCCACACTATGCCCACTGATGGTCTCACGTGTGTCCGCCTCCTGCATGCCACTTCCTGGTAGGAGGATCAACCTCCCTGGCCCGTCAGTGGGATAGCCATGGAAACTGGCACCACCCTTTCCCAGTTAGGGAAGTGCTGCCACCAGCTGCAGCTCCTGAACTTCTGCCACTCAATCACGAGTGCGTCAGGCTCATTCGCGATCCTGGCTCACGTCAGAGCACGCTGGGCCTCATGGCGGCACCCATTATTATCCCTTTTATTTGCTTCTTCCCCTGGTTCCCTCTATTTATAGGGTTATCACAGCTGCACCCTTCACCCACCCGAGAGTGCAGGCATATGCTTTCACAGTTGGCACCAATGTTCAAGGTTGGCAAGCAGGAGGAGGGCTCGGACATCAGGCGGCAGGCAGCCTGCATCCTTCCTCCTTGGAAGCTGACCACCACATCTGCATAATACTTGCTGCATAACACTCCTAACCCCTAGCCAGTGCCAGCGTGGGATTCCAAGGGTTAAACACAAAGCCCAGTCTCACAGGTGTCAAGAGGGATGTGCAGCCACCGGACCACTGTACTTACCAGAGTGTTACTTTTAACTAACTTGGACATCCCCCCACCATCCTGACAACAGCATCTCTTTAAGTAAAAATACAAAAACTTATCAGGCATCTAACGAATGTTTATTTCCCAGTAGAAAGAGTTAATAATAGCGAAGAGCATTCACTCTCCTGGATGAGGTCATTTTGACTCATCAATTAAAAAACATTTCTATGTATATCGTTCAACTAACGTTTTCATCTCTTTAAAGGAGCTTGTATCACCATGGTTATCATTAGTGTTGCTTAGCTCTGAAGATTAGAATGTCACAAAAAGTCATGACAAGCCATTTTTGCAACCAAAGTCCCTCACATAAAATAAAACAAAACATAACATTACAAAACACAGGCCTCTGGTCAAGCAATAAGTCCTGACGTGGTGGGCCTTTATGTGTGAGACAATGCAGGGGAAGGGGGTAAGAAAAGAGCACAAGGTGTAGCCAAGGGTTCTTCCTTCCCACGGGCTTTATCTCACATATAAGGCCTAGTACATCGGGCAGTGCTGCTATTCTAAACCTCCTGATCATGTCTTTTAAATTAAAATAATGTTAAAAAAACATTCATTTAGAAATCATTGTAGAGCGGAGTGTACTGAACATTGCTTCCCATAGCGGGAAGCGCGTCCAGTGTTCTGTTTACACTGGCAATCAATTATCTGTAGGATAAGGGCCACTAGTGAACCAATCGGAAAGCTAGATTTTGGCATTCACCGAATTGGTGTGGCTTATAATCATGAACATTAATCCCAGTGTTAACACCTGGTGGCCTCACATGCATCTACCTCCTGCATACCTCTCCCTGGTAGGAGGAATATTCTCTCCTTCATAACCTGCTTCCACAACTTTCCATCTTACTGAATGAAACTCTGTGGAGTCTGGTTAGTGTGTCCAACATAAAGTGGCACTAAACCTTGACTTAATGTGTACAATATATGCCATAATGAGCTGCCCCATGACTCTGCAGCAAATGCATCAGTTTAGCATGCAGATGACCTGAGTCCGCACCCAGCACAAGGATGTCACACATCAAGTGATGGCGGAATATGAGGGGTCATCCTAAAGTAAACATTTCTTGCCTTGGAGAGGCTGGTTGGCTCCTGCCAACTCATGGTGCCCCCCCCCCCCAGTAGAAGCAGTCATGTTGGCAGGAATCTAGGCCATAGAGACCGTACCCTGATGCCAATGTAGTCTGTGCTACTGGACTTCATGACGCAGATGTCTAGGTCAAGTGTTGGCACCGCACAGTCAGAGGTTAGTGGACAGGCGTGTGGAGCCACCACAAGACTGACAGACGTCTCTCCTTCAGGAATCTGAGAATTACATCCAGCTGGACAGGAACATGAAATCCCTGCTACCCATAATTCACCGAGGGCTGGACTGGGATATGGTTCGTGCATTGTTAGGAAGCTTGTCCCTTAGTTTGCCTTAGAACAGGGCATGAATGGCCCTTCCCTCAGGGCCCAACAGGTGTTGAGCTGCAGAAAGAATTGTTTTCAACTCTATTTCCTTCCCTTGGCATCTCCGTACAGACCTCCTTTGGTCATTGCCAGTGCCACCTTCTGTCTGTCGATGTTTCTCCTTACCTGGACTTCCCGAGACTCTTTAGCCGCTCACAACACATCACTGTGTTGCCTCTTCAATCTGAGCCCCGTGAGCTGGGGCCTGCCTTCTGCTCCATGGTGCCTCCATCCTCCCACCATGGCAGCAGTGAATCCTGAGAACAGTAGGAGAGAACCCAACGATGGATGTGGAGGGCAGGCAAGGCGTCCTCTTCCCAAATGCCCACTGTTTTCCCTAATTGTTTTCTCTCCCATGGCAGCTGTCATGTAATGAAGCCTACAGCCACGCACCTGCACACGCGTGGTCAGTGTCAGCATTCAGCAGCCCATCCCCATCCTTTCGTGTCCCCAGCCACGCACCTGCACATGCGTGGTCAGTGTCAGCATCGAGCAGCCTGTCCCCATCCTGTCGTGTCCCCAGCCATGCACCTGCACACGCGTGGTCAGAGTCAGCATCGAGCAGCCCGTCCCCATCCTGTCGTGTCCCCAGCCACGCACCTGCACACGCATGGTCAGTGTCAGCATCGAGTAGCCCGTCCCCATCTTGTCATGTCCCCAGCCACACACCTGCACACGCATGGTCAGTGTCAGCATCGAGCAGCCCATCCCCATCCTGTCGTGTCCCCAACCACGCACCTGCACACGCATGGTCCGTGTCAGCATCGAGCAGCCTGTCCCCATCCTGTTGTGTCCGCAGCCACCATGCAACTCAGCCTTAACTAGGCGACAGTCAAACAGTGGTACGCACTTCCATCCCTCCCCAAAGGAGGAAAGCAATCCTCCACACACTCAATCCTCTTGACCCTGGCCGCCCCCACCCCAAACAACTCGGTTTGGTTCCAAACCTGGGCCACCAGTGCAGTGAAAAGTGGCACTACTGGGCGGGCTAGCTGCAGGCAGAATTGACAGGAGGGGGAGGCAGAGGAGACCACAGGATGTGACACTGTGTCTCTGTGAGCGGTTTCCTCCGGTAGGAGAGGTTACAGTGGAGAGGGAAGGAGCCCTGCTCCAGTTAGAAAAAATGTGGCTAAAAACTAAAGTAGCACATAATCTATAACCAGCAACATACTATAAAAATACAACACAGAAAATCACACACCAGATCATTGGTACCATAACCTCTCTTCAGGGCTTTCCTGCCCCAGCCACTAAGATGCATGTGGAGCTTCAGGAGGGAGATTGGTACCAGCAGTGTCGGTGCTGAAAGGCACTATGATGCTACAGATTGTATTAAACCTAAAAGACATACGGTGCACATAGATGACCCCACAGCTGCAAAGCATGCACACTCATGTTAGACGAGGCCTATCCCTGAGGGTCACTGAGAAATATTTTACACAAACATGGTGGTTGGGCAGGATCAACAAGATAGAAAAGTGAACAAAAGAAGTGAAAAAAAGTGAATTGGCCTTGTGAATTTCTTAGTCGAGACCACTAGATCCTGTCACAGTAGTTTGGGACACATAATGATTCTGCTTTTAAAAAAGAAGAAAAATGCTACAAGGTGGCTCCAGCAGCAGGCGCTGAGGCGACCTTAGCAAGCAACCCAGGTTCGCAAGTGAACGCTGGGATCCTGCAATCGAGCAGTCTGAGGCAGGAAGTGCTGCCAGTGGCTTTGCTTCCTAGCTGGGGAAGGAGACATCACATTGGTCACTCTGCAGCTACCCTGTGGTGGGCTAAGAGAGTGGACCAGAAACTTGTGTCAGTCATTCTTCCACAGGGCCACTGTGGGCGCAAGGTATGTATGCGGTACCGTTTGGGGGGGGGCAAACACAACTTGCTGAGAAGGCTCGCCGGTCCTTCAGTATGCTGAGGTATAACAGAAATACCATGCTGTCTGTATCATGGCAAGCAATTTTGGGCTTCAGTTAGATGATCCCCCCTGCAATGGGTCCTGTAAGGCCTGGTGGAGGGGGAATGTACCCAACCTGAGGAATTTGCCATCAGGGGCAACAAGATATGGAGGAATAAGACGTGGGTCACCCATGGCAGCCTGAACTCTGGAGAGTGAGGCAAGAAACCACTTAATAAAAACAGAAAAAATGCTGATCTTACACCTACCACAAAACACTGTGAATGTGTCAGTTTTCCCTCTCAGAGCTGATTCTATTATCAGAAACTCCTGTTACATCCCATGTTCTGCACCAGTGAGCTGTCTCAGCCTCCCAGCTAACAACTGGCTGCAATTAAGCCCTGCGCCGCAGTCATAGAACGAGCACCCTACCCAGAGAGAGAGATGAGACATCTGGCTCCTAGGAAACTGCTGAATGCAGCGATCAGTTACGACTTCCTGCCTGAGGGCTGGCAAATCAATAGAAGTGGGGACCCTAAAATAGACACTCCACCACTGGATAGTGTGGCACAGTGCCAGGGCAGCCCTTTGCTCGTGCTCAGGACTATTAGCTACGAAGGGTAAAAAAAAAAAAAAAAAGGTCTGGTTGTGAAACCAGACCTCAGCTCTCAAGAGAGTGTCGGAAGTGCCAAGGCTGCGTGGACACGAACGTGGGAAACCGGAGATGGAACTGGCCTGCTGAATGGCATTAAAAGAGGACTGCTGGCAGCTTCAACTGCATTCATTCTTAACAAAACGAAAAAAAAAAAAGATTCTTTCTTGGATCTGCCTGACGTATCCCATTCTGTTATTCTAATACTCTAAACTGCTTACCACAAAATATGTGCCGAATTAATGATTCATGAGGCCACTAGGCACTCTGATTTCTTTTCTTTATTTTATTCTTTGGTAGCTGGGTAAGGCCCACCTGGAACAAGGCTGTTTACAGGGAGGTCAATGAATTGCTCACAGTCACACAGTATGCCAGCAGAGGTCGTGAGACTCAATCCCACGTCTGCTTGATGCACCAAGCTTGTGTTTACAGCTATGTGGGCATTGATGTCCTAGAAATGACACACTGATTAAGTCAAGCATCCCAAGAAGGTGGGCTAGGCCATCTTTTTAAAAAGTTTTTTTTCAAATCTAATTGCAAAGACGCACTCCATCCTTAATGGCTGCAGAGCAGCGGGTGACCATCTCGCACACCACGGGCGGCTTCCACCGCGAAGGTTATGCTAATAAGGGCTACCAACTCTGCCATTGGTTGGTAGCCCTTATTAGCATAACCTTCACGGCAGAAGCCGCCCGCAGTGTGCGAGATGGTCACCTGTGGCTCTGCAGCCATTAAGGATGGAGCGGGTCTTTGCAGTTAAAACAGGAAAGCGGGGGGAGGGGGTGGCGCTGTGGAGCCCGAGCAAAATGGCCGCTAAGCAATAGAGCTCCATTTAATGCTCAGTATATTTGTTAAAAAACTACTATTTTGATAGCCCAGTGGTGCTAAGGGCTGAGGCACTGGACACCTTACCTCACGTTACGCCGGCAACCCGTGTTCGGGAACAAGCATGGGCCGCCGGGGGCTGGCAGAGACGGAGAAGGACAGAGCGTCCAATGGACCTCTCCTTCTCCAGGGAGGGGGGTCTCACTAGTCGGTGCCTGGTCGCCCCCTGGTGGAGGCTGGGGGACAGAGCACCGGGTAACAGCATGGGGAGGAGTTTGGGCAGACGCCTGGAGGAAGCGTGTGTGGGCGTGCGCACGCTCCCTTCTGCCAGCATCACTGCACGCCCCACACTCCAGAGGACAAGAAAATCAGTGGGAAAAAGGGCACCTTTCAAGCAGCTTGATGGACGTCCGTACGTTTGCCGGACTTACACGACACCTATAACTGGATCCGTGTTTGGTGGGGAGTTGGGGGCTCCTTGCTGCCCCGCTGTGAGGGTAACCCACAGGGGTGTAGGGTGGTGGCATGACGTATCGGTAGAGGTGGACGGCAGCTGGATCCCCAATAAGGATGCGAGGACATGGGAGCAGAAAGGGAGGCCGAGGAGGTAAAAAATGATAGCCCCCTCCCCCCCCAAAAAACTACTATTATTTGGAATCCAAACGAAGCAGAAATTACCTTTACGGTGATCAGAAACTGCCTACTCCAAAATGGGGAACCCTCACAAAGAACAAGCACATGGTTCGGGGCCAAAAAGTAAAACATGCTCCACGGCTCTCAACACGGGCTCAGCTCAATGCCGCGGTGAAGAGACTCAGCCAGAACTCGGGGAAGAAACCCTGTAAATGATCGGGGCTAAAATAAACCGACTTATCACCACAGTGGTGGGTCTGGCAGATAAATTCGATGGCTTGACTAATCGGGTGGTGGCTCTTGAAACTAATGTGGAAGTGCCTCAGACAACAGCAGTTGATTCCAGCCAGAGAGTTGAAGCGGCAATGGTAGCTGCCTCCACAATAGTAAAAGAGACTAATCACTTTAAATCTAGGCTCGAAACCCTAGAAAATCAAGTTCAAACCACGAATATTCACTTGTTGGGGCTACCCAAGGCAGCGGAGGTGATCACCTACTTCTGTCTCTTCAGGACTGGTTTACACAGCGACTGGGTGAGGAAGTAGTCTCTGCTTTAGTCCGCTCAGAAAGCATATCATATTGCCCCACAAGGACGTCTGGTGAATCCCGAGGCCCCAAGTCCTGTGGTATTAGTCACCAATGGAATGGGCACTCGGGACCACCTATTGGCATTATCCAAGCAGAAGGAACCTCCCTTGTGCGATGGCCAATCTGTCCAGATCTACCCAGACTTCAGCTTCGCTACACACCAAAAAAGAAAAGAATTCGATGGGGTGTGTGCGGCGTTGAGAGAGGCCAGAATACCACATGGAATATTATTTCCAGCACGACTGAGGATCGTCTATGAGGGCAAGGTGTTTATTTTTTTCAGACCTGACGGAGGCGCTCAAACGGAGCCAGAGGCATGTTCTATCGGCCTGTAACAGGCCGTTGTGGGAGGTTGACTCGTTGGAAGAAGAGGAGGAAGAGACATGAGGGGTATGTGGTTACCCATAGACTCTTCTGATGGTCGACAGCTGTTTCTGTCTGTTCCCAGTGTGGACTAACTCTGATTTTTGAGCACTATTTACTTTTATTGATGAGTCCAGGACACTATAAGACTTTTTACTGAGTATCGTACTGAACTCTGAAGTATGGGGAACAGTTGATAGCTATAGTATCAATGTTTTTCTTCAGGTTTGGGGGTTTTCTCCCATGTTTCAACTTGAACTTATGGCAGTGAACATTTTTTATGCAATATGGGATTGTTGAGGAGGTAGTTCTAAGGTATATCGTGTTTGGTAAAATAATGTTAATTATAACAAGTACTGAGAAGTTAAACAATCGATTATTATTAGCAGCATAACAAGGGGGAGAGTACCACAAGGTGCATAACTGGGATAAGGTATGGCTTCATTTTTTCACCTATTGATTAGGTGATGCTACAGATGAATACATACTATTAACACATGGATATTCATTTACCATGCAGCTCATGGGCTTAAATATCAGCAAAGGTGGATGTTTTTGTTGATTTAATTTTCATACGGATTCCCTCCTATGATGTATCAAAAAGGCTGGGACGATATATTATGTGCATATTAAGAGGAGTGGCGACCTCATTGATTGTTGTACTAATTTGCAATGTCCTGCTCTGGTGTATAAACTGTATATTGTTTGCTAAAACAATAAACATAAAGTTAAAATATTGAATGAATATTTCCCTAACCTTATGCAGTTCTCTCTCCTGTTAGCACTTGGTTACCCCTTATCACGCACTTCCCCGTGTTATGTCTACGACAATGCCTCTGGCTGCGCTCCTCCTCTATAGCGCTCTACCCCCTCTACTCTTCCTCTCTCTTGTCCTCTACCTTCTATGCATCTCATCCGCTATCTCCTTGTAACCTAGCCTCCAAAATTTGTTTTGTTTCTCAGATGCTTTGTAACTCTCTTTAGCTTACACTTTTGTAATCTTGTCCTATGTACTGAATTTGTAATCTGACTTACATGTCTTTTGTTTTGAATTGTAACCTGACGTGGAACCTTTGTAAAAGAGCCCTGGCTCAAAGGTATTGTAAACCTAGACCTAATAAATAAAATAAATAAAAAACAAATGGGAAAGCAGCAGGTAAAAGAAAAATTTTGTTTGATGCTAAAAGCCCTAATTGGGCGTTTCTGCAGCAGCTGCTGCACTTTACGGCTTTGTAGGAGTTTCCCTATAACAATTAGAAGATTTTCTACCTAACAGTACAAAATGTGGTACTGTAATAAAAAGCCCTCTAACCAGGCAACTGCCGTATGATATCCTATGCTGCTCCTCCTCACATCTCATCAGCATTGACCTCCCTCATCAGTGACCAATCTGGCAGAAGGTAAGGGGATCTTCTCCATCAGTCGTGATACTGCAGTAAGTGAGATCACAATGCTGATAAGTACAGAAGGTGGATAAATCCATGGCTCTGACAAGATGCCCCCTAGGAGTATTGAGGGAGGTGGGACAGGTCCAAGCAGGACCACTGGCAGATCTCTTCAATGGCTCTTTGGAAGCTGCAGAAGTGTCGGGGGACTAGAGCACAGCAAGTGTGGTCTACCTGCGCAAACGTGGGAGGTGAGACGAGCCAGACAGCTACAAACACACAGTCAGTTTGACATCCATCTTGGGAAACTATTGGAATCAATATTATAAGTCTAGTTAAATATTCAAGAACCTAGTGAGGCTCTTAATTGGATACTGGATCGGTCATTAACGTTTCAGAAATGGTATCCCGTTAAAACAGCGAAGGGATTTAAGTGAAGCAATTACAGCTCGTGAAAAACAGCGACTGTGTTTTTAGTGACATGGTTATTATAGCGCATGGTTTTGTTAGTGAGGGAGTAAACCTATCTGTTGTAGTCTAAGAAGTGAAGTTGGCTGCTGTGTGAAACATAGAATCTGACGACAGATAAAGACCTAATGGATAAGCTGCAGATCCTAGTTAACCAACAGCCTGCTTCCTCCTACCCTCCACTAGAATTGCCTTATGTCTGTCCCAGTGAGCCTGTAGCTTAATGGTTAGAGCGCTGGGACGGCATACCAGAGATCTGAGGTTCGAATCCCAGTAGGCCACACTTTTCCTTTCTCATTTCCATCCTTGATTTAAAAATATGTATACCTTGCAGGGTTAAACTGCACTGAGAGAAAGTGGTATTTCTAACATTGGTTCCTAGTTGCACAATTGCGCAACACTAGAGAAAGGAATGTGTGTGTGGCTGTAAGGAAATTCCTCAGACACTTTGACCAGTGAGCCTGTAGCTTAATGGTTAGAGCGCTGGAACGGCATACCAGAGATCTGAGGTTCGAATCCCAGTAGGCCACACTTTTCCTTTCTCATTTCCATCCTTGATTTAAAAATATGTATACCTTGCAGGGGTTAAACTGCACTGAGAGAAAGTGGTATTTCTAACATTATGTCTGTCCCATGCATTCTTGAATTCCCCCACTGTTTTTGACTCCACAACCTCCTTAGGAAGGCTGTTCCAAGCATCCACAACCCTCTCCGTAAAAAAATACTTCCCCACATTACCTCTGAGCCGTCCCCCCTCTATCTTCAAATTGTGTCCCCTTGTTCTTGCACATCTCTTTTTCTGAAAGATACTACCCTCTTGGACTTTGTTGATTCCCTCGAAGTACTTGAAAGTTTCTATCATGCCCCCCCCTTTCCTCGAGGGTATACATATTAAGCTCCTTTAGTCTCTCTTCGTATGTCTCCTGGTGCAGACCCTGCATCATTTTGGTTGCCCTCCTCTGGACAACCTCCACCCTGTCTATGTCTCTGCGGAGGTGTGGTGTGATGTCATGCTGCAGTGTAGCGTAGCAGTCAGAGTCAGTGGCTTTATGTTCATTTATTTTTTTTGTACTTTCTATTTTTCCCTCCTCTCCCCTCAGCTCCAGTCTCCACGGGAGCACCTAGGAGTCATCCCACTGCGATCCACTCCTACCTGGTCAGTCCTCCGTCACCCATGTAGCCTCGGTTTACCCCCCGGGTGGGGACGAGGTGGGCCCCAACACCCCGGATTCCTCTGGCAGCGTCAGTCAGGAGGGTGCCAGGAGGGTGGCTGCATATTGTGTGCAAGCTCCGGTGCTCCATCTCCACCAGAGCTGAGGGGCATTTTCCCCTGTTCTGGGGAGTGGCTGGCACCCTGACATCAAGGCATTGCCACTGACGTCTGCCACTCCCCACCCCTTCACTACGCTCAGCCCTTGTTGTGTCTCCGGCTTCCGCCAGAGGTCAGCCGAGGCGCGGAACAGGACCCCTGTCCCTCCTGGGAGAGGAGAGCCATCCTCCGGATGCTCGATCCTCTCCTTCCTCTGCCAACCCCCAGCAACCCAGGCACGCTCCCGAAACCCGGGTCGCCAGTGTGGCGCAAGGTGTGGCATCCAGCATCTCAACACTCAGCGCCACCGGACCAGCCCTATGTCCACTTTCCACCTCCAGCAGACCTAGGTTTGATGCTCCTGTTTCCTAGTGTTTTTTTTATATACTGCTGCGCCAAGCTTTGTGGCTCCCCCTCCCCAGTTCTGTCCCCCTCCCAGGGTTGGAATATTAAATTACCCCCACCTCCAGTTTTCTTCTGCTCCCCGAGTTGCGACCACCTAGAGAATGTCTCCCCTACCGAGTTTCTCCCTGTCACCGAGTTACGTTCCCCTCCAGTGATAGTTATTGATGTCAAAGAAGGTGTGTGGGGGGGAGCCCCCCCCCCCAGAAAGTCACTGCGGCACTGTTTTCTCAGTTAACAGCGATCACTTATCTGCAGTTGCTGTCTATGGATATGATACTGTTGAATCACTGTTTTTGTGTTCGCTGTTATATTTGCACTGTTTTGACATGGAACCCTTAGAAATGACTGATCCAGCTGCCAACTGACACTGTGTGGCACGCATGGTGTGTGCCACACACTTAAAACCTAAATGTAAGCAAAAAAAGGCAAAAATAGAAGCTTTTCTGTGATAAGATTTATAATCACAAAAATAACCTCAAGGCCAGTCATTTCCTTGGCTTAATGACAAGCTGGAGGGAGGTGGCCCTTGGCTGCGCCTCGTGCCATCCATCGCCCCAACTGGTCATTAATCCCTTGGAAATGAATGGCTTCTGGGTCATTATTGCTTAAATAAACGAGAGGATGGTAGAGATTCTGGAGGCAAATGGCCCACAGCACACCGGGCAGCATGGGCTTAAGAGTGGGAGGTTGTGCCAGATCTGATTTCATTCTTCAACTGGCTGATAGTGGTTGTGGATGAGGATCAGGCAGTGGATGTCCTGTACCTGGACTTCAGTAAGGCCTTTACCTCTGTCCCATAAGAACAGTTCAATTGTGCTTATGCAACTGGATGAGATGTATGCTTGTGTGACTTCGATACACTGTGGCTATTCGCCTTTCTATCCATGGGATATACCACCCTGCAGGGATACGACACAAGGAACCCTAGAGGAGGGTTCCCCCCCCGTAGGTGCCGCGGGAATGATTCCCTTGGCTAAAGGTAGCTTAGGAAGAAGCCCAAAAAGAATACCCCAAAAGGGTGTTGAGCATCAACGAGGCAAGAAATCAGAAGATCTAGACCACAAATAAATGTAACAGACATAGACAGGAAAGACAGGAGAAGAACAAGAAAAGGCGATGACAATGAAGGAGAGGAAATTGACAAGATGCAGAAGGGCGACTTCCTAAGGAGAGAAAGAACAGCTGGGACCACCATCCAACTCCTCCAATAGCGGAACCTAAGGAACCCAAGAAAGCACCAACCCTGACTAATATTATGACCATTGGCACGGAGGAGAGGAAAAACCCCCTTTGAGGAGGAAACCTCTGGGGATCCAAGGCCTAGGTCACCTTCCCTCCAGGCTGAAGGTCATTTTGATTAAGGACAGCACTGCTACTGCAAGTTAAAGAAGAGATCGAGGAAGGAGGAAAAAGTCCAATGTTAGAGGAATCTCTCGCACTGTCGTTCTAAATGGACAGCGATCGAGGGATGCGAACGATGTCTGCAACTAGACGCTCAAAAGCAAGAGAGGAAGTGTGATGATGGAAAGAAGCCTTCAAGATCTAAATAGCTGAAGGTGAGACATGAAATGAACGATGTACGATGATGGAGATGAATCCTGCCAGCCCCTATTAAAGGGTCAACAGACATGAAGGCATGTCTCCGAGTGGAGAGTGGGTTGAGTCAAGGTAGCATGGACCCGAGAGGGTTATGCTTGAGTATTCGATGTGAAGGAGTAGACCCACAAAGAGGTCAAGACCCACATAGAGGTCGGATGAGCAAGGGATACCCAGATGCGATCCTGAGAAGACAGATGGTGATGTTAGCCGCAGGAGTGCAGCAGTTTGATGAGGTAGCATAAGACCCAGTGAGAGGTATGCTCGATTAATCGATGTGAGTAAGTAGACCCTGAGGTCAGACTGCTCGAAAGAGGGCCAGACTCAGGCACCTGGACACCAGACAGACTAGGGTAAGAGGAGGATATGAATATGGAAGGTGATGGCAGGATAGGGGAAACCCCCAAAAGAAAGAAAAGGTCAGGGAAGGAGCGGAATGGAGGGCGAAGGGAACGGGAGGAGGAGGGCAACAAGTGGAGTCGACAGAGGTAGACACCCCCAATACAGTGGACACAGGGAGAGAGAAGGACCAAGGCAAACAACTGAGGTCGATGACGGAATAGGCAGCAGGACCATAAAGGCACCAACAGCAAGAGAGAAAGAAGATATGCCAAAGCCTGGAGAAATGCAGGGTATCCACCCAACCTGACGTGTCAAGCAGACCCGATATGGGCAGCCGTGCCCTGCGAAAACATGACAAATGTGAAATGACCTGAATAACAGTAGAAAAGATAATGCAATGCAGAGGTGAGAGCTAGGGAGGAGGAAAACAGGCCGATGACATCCATAAAGAAACACAGGAGTCAAATCAGGGCAGAATATAGATAGTGAGCACAGCACTGAAGGAAGCCAATGGGCAACAGATCAGGGGAATGGAGGCAAAAGCACTGTGTGGTGAAATAGGGGAGGCAGAGTAAGAGGGCAATGTAAGTGGAGGAGAGGGCAGAGAAATCAGAGTCACTCGAGTGAGAAAATACTGCACAACCACAAGAAGCAGTGAATAAGGGACATCACAACCATCACGTTGTGCACACTGACACGCCGGTACCTGGATGTCTGGAAGGCAGAGTCAGGAACTGAGCACCAAGCACCATGGAAGCGGTGAGGAACGGGAAGTGAGGAACCAGTGGCGTTTGGGGAGTCCAAGCGGGAGTAACTGCGCAGTGATGCGGTGAGGGACAGCATGCCCAGACCGCAGCAAAGCGAGGACTGAAAACAAACAGCAGAAAAGGTAGGGAAAGGGCAGTCAACCGAAAAACAGCAGACAGGAGGAGTGGAGGATGAATGAGCAAAGAGCGAGGAAGGGGTAGAGAAAACTGCGAGGGGGGGCAGACATGAAGGACGCAGCCCCGCGACTAGGTCGGAACGGAGCACCAGCAAGATGAGGTGATGAAGTGAAGCCTCTGGAGTCAGGGAAGGCAGACCCAGGGAGTGGCTGAAAGACAGGTGGCATTGGTCAATTACGGCCAGGAAGCTGGGTCGCGCTGTAACAGAGATCGCACAGTACTTGCGACCGTGTGGCAATGGCCACCTGGCAGCTAACCAAAATGCTGAAAAATGCTGATGGTGAAATGCAGGAAATGCTGCAAGTAAAACTGTGACTTCCATACACAAGGCAACTGGCGACCACGCAGAGAGGCAAAATGCAGGAGTAACAGAAAGAAGAAACGATGCAATGAGAGGAGTAGCGGGGAGCATATGGGAGCCAGGGGCAGGAACTGATGGCAAAAGAGGAGAATGAGAGTGAGCCAAAGGCATCCGAGGAAACTCAGGCAAGAGCCCAAATGGAAGAAAGGTAAGGGAGTGAGGAAGAGCAGCGCCTCCGGCCACAACAGAGAGACAAATCGTGGAACAGTCCAGGAGGAGTGGCCTTTTAAGGCCCGATGGGGGAGTGATGTAGTTCCTCCGCCCATTGAACCTCAGGCTTAAAGCCTTCCCATTGTTCAAGAAACCAGGTGACTTAGGGTCGGGGGACTAAACTAGTGGATGAGAAACTAGCTGAGTGGGAGGACCTAGAGAGTGGTCCTGAACAGGGAGCATTCAGATAGGATGAACACCACAAGGGGAGTGCCCCAAGGGTTGGTTTTGGGGGACTGTCCACTCTACAACATTTATATGTCACATAGGTGAGGGGGTCCAGGGAAAGGGGTGTAGGCAGGCATACTCCATGTACACCATGGTGTACACTTGTATTGAAGGGGGGCAGCATATCGGCCCTGAACAGCTTTCCTAGTCCATGGACGCAACAAAGAACCAGCAGAACCTTTCTGTATGTTTATTCATATATGTCAGCACCAGAAGGATTGGCCACTGCAACTGATTTTGCAGCCCACGGGCTTTACAGCCTTACAGGGTCTGGGCTGGTATATTGGTGTCCCAAGGAACAATGCATGGCATTTGCATATACCCATGCATGGGGGGGGGGGGCAGCAACCAGTGTCAGGGAGTACAAATGTCGTACTGATTGTGTCATACAGGGTGACACACACAGTCCTGGTGCACATATGTATATTGTCTGGCTACACCCCTGGCAGACAATATTGAGATCTGTGGAAGGGAAGACAGTGAAGAGGGTGAGGCCATCAGGAAGGACCTGGAAAGGCTCAAAAGTTGGTCAGGGGTGTGGTAGCTTACATTTAACATCAAACATTGTAATGTAATGCACATAGGAGCCTGAAACCTGAGAATAGAATACAGAATGGGGAAGGGGTATAGAGAACAGCAGAATTAAGGGAACTAAGAGTGTTAATAATGGAGACTTTTTTTTCATATAGCTGTTTGGCCCCCAGAGCCACTACCTGTTCCTTATGTTTGGATCTTGTGCTGCCAGCAAACTCTCAGCCCTATTTGTCTCTCCCCCAACCATCACATCCAATGGGGATCCACACAGAGCAGTGCCCTAGGGTGCAGGAGACCATCATTTAGATGACACTGCACATGTCTTTTTCCACTCTTTTTCTCCCTGCCCAAAGCCCCTCCCTCTCTCCACCCCATGGCATGAGTGGCTCTTCTGTCGGACTTACATGCCACAGCATCCCTGCAGTGATAGCAAGCTCCCCAGCCAACTGAAGGGGGTCACTGTGGCGTCGAAACTTGCCACCAACCATTCCTGGCTGAAGTGCACTGATGGGTAGCAGCTTCCTCAGCCTGGCCTGCCTCCCGACACAGCGACTCAAATCCACTTCCGAATTCAGCTGGCTTGCATGGGGTGACCCCTAATAATGGATTCCTTGATAGCATCAGCACAGTGTACAAGGGCTGTGAGCAGAGCATATGGGCTGCTGGGATGTATAGGGAGGAAGATCAGTAACAGGAGATGGGAGGTGATACTGTCATTGTACAGACTGAACTTGGAGTACTGTGTGCAACTGTGAAGACCACACTTGAGGAAGAACTGAGAGAGAAGCTGGAGGCAGTGCAAAGGAGGGTAACCAGATTTACATGGACAGCAGGGGAGGTCACATGGACAGAGGGTAGAAAGCCTCAATAAGTACAGAGATGTACAGAGAAGATAGAAGAGGGAAGGGGGACATAACAGAAACATAGAATTTGACAACAGATAAGGACCACTTGGCCCATCCAGTCTGTCCATTCCTCCCTACCTACACTATTACCATAGACTGTGCCCGATCTACAGCTCTTTTTCCCCTCCCCCCCCTTCCTTTCCATTATGATTTCCTTGTCCCTATCCCACACACTCTAGAACACCATCATTGTTTTGGCCCCATCATCTCCACTGGAAGGTGTTCCAGGAATCCACCACTCTTTCTGTGAAGAAGTACTTGCTCACATCTCTCCTGAATCTATCCCCCTCCAGCTTCATAGCATGTCCCCTTGTTCTTGAGCACCTTTTCATCTGAAAAATACTTCCCTCCTGTACCTTATTTATCACCATGAGGTATTTAAAGGTCTCTACCATATCCCCCCTCCCTCCTCTGTTCCACGGTGTACATATTGAGGTCCTTTAGTCTCACCTCGTAGGGCTGTTGATGCAGACCCTGCACTATTTTAGTTGCCCTCCTCTGGACTGCCTCCACTCTATGCCTTGCCCAGAAATGTCGTCTCCAGAACTGGACACAGTACTCTAGGTGGGGTCTTACCAATGATCTATACCAAGGCAACACCACCTCCCTCTTTCTGCAGTGATACCATTTCCTATGCACCCCAGCATCCCGTCAGTCCTCCTGACTGCCTTGTCGCACTGCCTGGCCATCTTTAGGTCATCCAATATGATTATCCCGGTCTCTTTCCTGCTTGGTGGTCATCACCACTCCACCCATTCTGTACTCAACCCCTGGGTTTCTGTGTCCCAAGTGCATTATTAGTGCGACACAGATGAGTGGGTGAGACAGTGAGACACATCTAGAGTATGGAGTTCAGTACTGGTGCCCACACCTCAAAAAACCTGCTGGAGAGGGTCCAGAGGAGGGCTACAAAGATGATAGTGGATCACCAGGGTAAGGCATATGAGGAGAGGTTGAGAGCACTGAACATGTACTCCCTGAAAGACAGGAGAGAGAGGGGGAACATGACTGGGACCTTCAAGTACTTGAAAGGGATAAAGAAGGTTGATAAGGAGAGTCTCTTTAAGCTGCGGCAACCATAACACGAGGGGAACAGTCTTAAGCTGGAGGGTGGGAGGTTTAGGAGGGGAGGTCAGAGGCACTTCTTCACAGAGTGGGTGGTGGACACTTGGAATGCATTGCTGGAAGAGGTCATCCGTTGAAGGTGGGCAGTTTAAGAGAGGCTGGGATAGGCATGGGGGGAAAGTAAGGGGATCATGGGTGGGAGGATGGTAGGAGTGGGAGGAGGGCAGGGACAGTAGCTCAAGCTGTAGACCCTGCAACACGAGGCAGACTTGATAGACCAAATGGCCTCCTTCTTCCGTATGTTAAAGTACCTCCGTGGGAGAAATCAGATGGATGTCTGACAGAAAGAAGCTGTTCAACCAGGTGAATACAGGCATTAGAGAGACTCCATGAAGCTGGCATGGGGTGGGGGTGGGGGGTGAGGCTCAGAAAGGATAGTAGGAAGTATTACTTCTCAAAAAGAGTAGTGCAAAAATGGAACAGGCTTCCAGAGGAGGCTGGATGCACTGAAACAGTTGTGGGGTTCAAAAGGTGGAGGGACAGACACTCAGGAAATGTGCAGATAAGACAGCTGGGGGATGGGAGGGGGAAATAACTGCTGGGAGAATTTCCCACTAATAGACAGGTTTTGGGTGCACTGGATGGGAGACAAGGCCTATATCTACCAACAATAACTATTTTTTTGTTTTTTGCACCTTCCCACAGTCCTTCCTAGCACACCAGTCCTGCATACCTCAGACGATCCCCCCCAGGAATGCTATACCCCTCCTCTCCCATAGGGAGGGGGCCCTCATCCAGAAGGGATAAGCTGGACCCTCCGAGGACACGGGGACAGCCTGGGGAACCAGGTGGCAGGAAGCAGCAGTGAAGGGTGAGACTGGCGGGCAGATAAGGACATTGAGCAGCCAGAAAGGGTGGGAGGTCAGGGGGTGCCCTCCCACTGGGTACTTAAAAACTGAATCATGAGATGAAAAAGATCCTGGCTTTCATGCAAATATCCTCAGAATTAAAGAACGTAGGGTGATAAACACAGAAAATTAAAATACATGCTACATTGTGTCATATTTGTACTGTATTTTATTGTATTTTTTAAATGTTTTCCTGGATACTGGAATATCAGCTGAAATTAAAGTGGTTCAAAAAAACAGATCACCTGCCATCTCCAGCAGTAAAGCCAGCAGGAGCTGTACAACAAATGTCCCTTCCCGCCACCATTATCTGTTCTGCTGCCCATTCCAAGTCCTACTGCCCTTCTGCTGTCCCTCAGTGAAGGAGCCTGGGAGCAGATGGGAGCAACAGCTAACTTATTAACCTCTTATACCTGAGCAGTCTCTGACTCCTACCTCCTGAAATTCGCTCACTCCAGCCGACGAGGTTGCTAGAGATTCCACAAGGTTACACTGAAATCAGCTGGGGCCCGGGCTTTTATGTTTGTGGCACCAACCCTTTGGGATTCTCTACCACGTCGGATAAGGGAGTGTTCGACTGTGGGGAGCTTTAAACAGGCTCTTAAATCCTTTTTATGGAATAGGGCCTACGGTGTCTCTGACTGATGTTTTGCACTGTTTTTAATAGTTTTTTTATTATTGTTTGTATACTTTGTACTCAATCTTTTTAGAATGTGCCTTGGTATTTGAAAGGCGCAATATAAATAAAGATTATTATTATTATATGCACTTTGGCCAGCAGGGGATGTGGCACTCTACCATGCACAATATGGTTTTCACCAGAACGCACCACACTCCCGACTGGAGACAGGATTATGGCTTTAGATGATGTTCCACCAATAAAAGTGGAAGAATCCATGACCCTGTTCTTACTGCAGACAGCTCATCCCTGTACTCTCTCAGCCCTGCTCTTACTAACCCTGTTGCCCCCACTGATGGTTGGGGTTGGGCATGTATTTGGGACACTACACAGCTAACATTCTGATGGCAACCAACACAACCGCAATCCATACTAACATGACCTCAACCCAAACCAATGTGTCCACAACAACCAACCAACCACCACAACACTACCACAGCCACATCCAAAAGCAATACAATCATAACCACCAACTGAACAACCACAGCCAAACCACCGTAACCACAACCAAAACCAGCATGACCAGAACCACAACCAACACTACCATAACCACAGCAAAAACACCATATCCACAACCAAAGTCATCATGATCTCATGCAACCCAATACAACCGCAAACAACAAACGCAAACACAGCCAAACGCAACAAGTCCATAACCAACACAACCGTAACCATCGCCACAATCTCCAAGATTCTGTATCACTTAGATTATTGAACATATATATGTATATATATACATATACATACAAATTTTAATCACTCCTTTTTTATTTTTTAAACGTCAATTTTTATTAAAGCACAAGGTAACGTACACAAGGTAACGTACAAAGAGCATGACATAACTGAGCAAAGTAATAGCATTAGTGCATAAGAAAGTCTATCCTTTAACCATACATTTTGTCTTTGAATTACTAATACTTATTACATTTCTGGTTACTTTGCAGGGTTAAATGATTTCTTAGATCTTCCAGAGTCCACTAGACCAAGTAATAGTCCAAGGAGTTAAAGGTCTCTTATTGACCCTCCAAGTAACATATTAAGTGGTATAATTGCCAGTCATGAATTTGTACTACTACCACAATTCAGACTGAAGTTGCAGTGCTGGGAGGTGCGGTGAGGGGCAGACACAGGGCTGATACTCTCTCGTGAGAGTCAGGTGTTGGCCCTAATCCCTCCCTCCCCCATCCCTTCCCTCCTGAACAAAGCACATTTACAGGGAAACACCTGCCCTGTGATTGAAGAAGGGACTTCAGGTGCAGCTCATGTAGTTCCTATCCAACAGTGTAGGGGAAAAAGTGTAGGTCGGTCTCAAACAGGAGTACAGCATCCACAATGAATTGCTGATTGGTGTGATAAGTGAATACTGTAGGGGGCCTTCAACTAGGCAATATCAGGTACTAGTAGTGTTCATCTGGGAAGGGGAGCAGGCAGGACTCAGTGTGTGGAAGGCTGAAGGGGAATAGAAGACATATGAATTACATGGAGTGACAAGAGCAAACATGACCAACGTAGATCAGAGGAGGCCAGCGTGGGCGAAGGGTCGGGACAGGAGAGGGTCCAGTCAATGGGAAGGGAGGAAGGGGATTGGCAGTCAGCAAGGGCTAGGGAGGGTAGTTTGTTGCCAGGGGTGCGGAGCAGCCATGTTCCTGGCAGTGGCATGGATGGCGGGGGGATGCTTGGTGTGCTGGCAGATGGGGCAAATGAGGGAAGAAATTGGGTGGCTGAGAAGGGCGCTGCAGGCATGTGGAGGCAGAGGTAGGGAAGACTGGGGGCTTAAGAGGAACCTGTTGGGACACACAATACAGCCACCAGCAGGCAAGCACAAGGAAATTCCAGAGGAATCAGGAGGTGGGTTGCAAAATCCAGTGCAGTCATATGCAAGACATGGAGACAGTGGTTGGAGTAGTCGAGGAGACAAGACTACAGCAGGGCCAGTGCAAGGTCATAAGCCTCAGGAAAGGGGAGCAGGGAAAAAACTAGAAAAGGGGATTGCCAGAGCAAATCAGGTCAATGGTATGGCTACCTGGGAGAAGCAGGAGGGGGAAGGTACTGTAATCACTGAGAGGGTTGAAAGGCGGGGTCACTACCAGGGAGAAAGGATGCATCACAGAAGTGGCAGGTGCTACCTATAGCCCTAGAGACAAGGGGCAGCAGAAAGGTGGTAAGGAAGCAACACCACGGACTGCTCCACGCCGGTGACCCGGGTTCAAGAGCGGACTCAGGTTGTCGGTGGGTCGGCCGGGGGGGGACTGGCAATGACCATCAGCGACAGCCTCGCTGTCTCCGGGAGGGATCTGGCCGATGCCCGACACTTACCGCGACCCCGCGTGGAGGCTCGAGAAAATGCAAGCTCAACTTGGGAGTAGAGGTGGCCAATGAAGCCAGGATATCGTTAGCACCTTACGTCAGGGAGCCACGCGCTGCTTCGAGGAGGAGAAAAATGAGAAACTACCTGCCACAGCTGGGAAGATGGGAAGACTGAGGCCGTGGCCACTGATTTTCTGGAACCCGACCAGCAGCCCTCGACTGGCCCGTAAATGTGGAGATCGGGCGCTTGCCCCCACCTTGTCCCCGCCTCGAGAGGGTAAACCGCGGCTCCAAAAGGCTTGAGGGTCTGACTGGGTAGGGTTCCTCTCCTCTGAAGGGTCGGAGGTAGCAGGCAAGGGGGAGAGATAAAGAGTAAGTACAAAAAAAAAAAAAACACGAACAATGGAGCAGGGAGGTGCAGTGAAGCTAAAAACAGGAGGCCACAAGGATAAGGATGGAACAAGACTGAGGAACAAACCTTGGGGAGGGGACACTCGCTGCTCAAGGAAAACAGGAAAACCATAGTGGGGAGGGTGGCAGGATGGGGGACAGAGGAAACGGCATGGAGGAAGGTAAGGGGGAGCACAAGGGGAATGGTCTAGTAAGTGAAGCGGATGCACCAGCCATAGTTGGGAAGGGGAAGAAGTCAGGACACAGAATGGAGGAGGCAGAAGAGAGGAATAGCTGGGGGGACAGGGGAAGGGAGCATTTTAGGGGGAAAGGAAAAGAGCCCACAAAAAGAGAGGGAGCACATAAAGGAGTCAGTCATAATTCTGGTGGACTCTATAGTTAAGGGGGTCAGATGGGGGGGAAGGGGTACCAGGAAAAGCATCATCTGGGTAGAGTGCATGCCTGGCATGACAGCAGGTAGGGTGTAGCAGCATATTGGTAGGTGTGTGCAAAAGGTAGGGGGGGAACCACACATCATTGTTCACCTGGGAACAAATGATCTGGAAGGAAGGCAGACAGAGGAGGTTCAGGACAGCTTCAGAGAAGTGGGGAAGCTATGCAGACAGGAGGGAAGCACAGTGGCATTCTCCGAAGTTCTGCCAGTGCCCAGGGCAAGTATGGACAGAAAAAGCAGACTCATGGACTTCAACAAGTGGCTAAGAGAATGGTGCGAGTCCATGGGGTATGACTGGGTGGGAGAGTGGGGCAACACATGGGAGAACCAGTTCTATATGCAGGGGACATGCAACATCTAAGTAAGGAGGGTTCGGGGCTGTTAAAGCAGGGACTGAGGGAATTTATCACCACAAAGTATACTTTAAACTTGTTGTGGGGAAGGGGGTCTGGGGAGGTGGACTGAATCAGGAGAGGAGGTTCAGATGACCCCCCCCCCATAACAGATAGGGCCTACTTTGTCTAGGATAGAGGGGGGAGGGGAGAGTAAGGGGGCAGCTGGGAGAGAGTCAGGGTGGAGGGTGGTATCACTAAATGCTAGGAGCCTGGGGAATAAGATGACAGAGCTGCAGGCACTACTGCCAGAAGGAGAGGTGGACATAGCAGCCATTACTGAGACATGGGCAACCCTAAACCATGACTGGGACTTGGCCATTCCAGGATTTAAATTATTCAGGAGGGACAGAGAAAAAGGTAAGGGTGGGGGAGTAGCCGTTTACATAAGGGAAGGGACTGGATGCATCAGGGAGGAGGGGGAAGAAGGTAGGTCAGAAGTCATTTGAATGCAACTCCATGCTCCAAAGGGGGCTAGGGTCTGATTGGGGGTTGTTTGTAGGCCCCCAACCCAGAAAGAGGACATGGATAGGGAGCTAGGGGAGCAGCTAAGGAGACTCTGTGGCAAAGGGAGCACTATGGTGGTGGGAGACTTCAATTTACCAGGGGTGGATTGGAGAATCCCAGCCACCACATGCGCCAGGGAGCAGATCCTCCTATAAGCAATCCAGGATGGCTTCCTGACCCATAGGGTGACAGTGCCAACAAGGGAAGGAAATATTCTAGACCTGGTGCTGGAGGATGGAGAACAGGTCACAGATGTAAGGGTGGAGGAACTACTGGCTGTTAGCGATCACCACACAGTGTGGTTCTCTATCAGTTTGGGTAGAGAGATCCACAATACAAAAATAAAGGTCTTGGACTTCAGAAAGGCAGACTTTGGCAGGATAGGACAATTGATGAGAACACGCATAGAAGGCATCCGCCCTGACATGGATGCAGAGCAGAAATGGGCGATCATAAAACTAGGGCTGATTGAATCCATTAAAGCTTGTGCCAAGAGCCAGCAAAAGAAATCAAGGACCAAGCATCCAAGCTGGATGACCAGTGAGGTAACAGAGACGGTGAGGGAAAAGAGAAGGGCCTTCTGAACCTACAAGAGAACCAACAGGGCAGAGGATAGGGAGAACTATGTGAGGAAATCCAGGGAAGTGAGCAGAGCGGTCAGTTCTGCAAAGGCAGCCAGAGAAAGGAGATTAGCACAGGGGATTAAGGAAGGGGAAAATGATTTCTTCAGGTATATCAGGGAAAAGAAGAAGTGCAAGGATCAAATAGTTAGGATCAGGAAAGACAGTGGGTGGGTAGACAAGGGCTCCGAGAAGGCAGAAGAACTTAATGAGTACTTCTGTTCAGTGTTCACAAAGGAGAGGGATGGGCCCATTCCTGCAGGGAAAGGGGGTGCAGGCATGGGGGATGAGACAACCACAGACGGGATGGTGGAAAGGGTGCTGGAGGGCCTTAGATCCCTGAGGGTAGACAAGGCACCTGGGCCAGACAGGGTACATTCCATGGTGCTGAGGAAGCTGGCAGAGGTCCTGGCAGAGCCACTGGCTGATCTGTTCAACACCTTGTTAAATACGGGATGTGTGCCCAGAGACTGGAGGGAGGCACACGTGGTACCTCTTCATAAAAGTGGGCCCCAAGGACGAACCAGGGAACTACAGACCGGTAAGCCTCACTGCAATTGTGGGGAAACTGATGGAATATATCCTCAAAGAAAGGTTGGTGCAGTTTCTTGTGGAGAATGATCTGCAAGATGACAGACAGTGCGGGTTCGTCACTGGCAGATCCTGTTAGACAAACTTGGTTGATTTTTTTGACTGGGTCATGAGGGCACTGGACGAGGGCCACGCGGTACATGTAGTCTACCTGGATTTCAGCAAGGCCTTCGATTCAGTGCCACACAGAAGGTTGACCTGCAAGCTGAGAAGTCTTGGTATAGGGTGGAAGCTAGCTCAATGGATAGAAAACTGGCCGAGGGACAGGCAACAGATGGTAGTTGTGGGGGGAGAAGCATCAGAGCCCAGGGCAGTGACAAGTGGTGTCCCGCAGGGATCAGTACTGGGACCAGTCCTGTTTAACATTTTCATCACAGACATAGCATTTGGGATCAAGAATAAGATCAGCCTCTTCGCTGATGACACCAAGATCTGTGCTGAGGTGGATGGGGAGGTGGGTGGCAAATTACTGCAGGAGGACTTGGCAAGACTTGAGGAGCGGTTGCATACCTGGCAGCTTGGGTTCAATGCCATGAAGTGCAAGGTGATGCATTTCGGAGCCAAAAACCCAGGATACAGCTACTGGATGGATGGTATCAATCTATCCACATCCAATGAAAAGAAGGATCTGGGGTGCTGGTGACTGGGGAGTTAAACCATTCGGCCCAGTATAGGAAGGCAGCGGCTAAGGCTAACAGGATGCTAGGGTGCGTAGCAAGGGGGATTACATCCAGATGTAGCAAAGTCATATTACCCCTGCACAAGTTCCTGGTGAGGCCGCACTTGGAATACTGCGTGCAGTTCTGGCGCCCATACTTGAAAAGGGATATCAAACTACTGGAGGCGGTGCAGCGAAGAGCAACAAAGATGATCCAGGGGTTGAGGGATAGAACTTACGAGGAAAGACTAAAAAAGCTCAACATGTATACCCTGGTGGATAAAAGAGAGAGGGGGGACAC
This sequence comes from Neoceratodus forsteri, assembly GCA_016271365.2. Lineage (NCBI taxonomy): Eukaryota > Metazoa > Chordata > Ceratodontiformes > Ceratodontidae > Neoceratodus > Neoceratodus forsteri. The sequence goes on along the minus strand of JADMNL010000034.1, from coordinate 113,612,313 downwards.
GATTGAGACCTTCAAGTACCTGAAGGGGATGAACAGAATAGACTTCCAGGGTGGGTTCACTCTCCAGAATGGAACAGATACTAGGGGGTACTCCTTGAAGTTAAAGGGGGGCAGATTCAGGAAGGAAAGGAGGAGGAGGCACTACTGCACTGAAACAGTGGTAACGGTGGAATGCATTGCCTGAGAAACTCGTATCAATGCAGACTGTGTGGTGCTTCAAGAGGGGGTGGGACAAATTCAAGGGGAAAGTACATACCGAGGGGCACTTGGGGGAGGGAACAGTTAATAGGAGAGGGCAGCTGCAGTCTAATGGGCTGAAGTGCTGCACACTCAAGCAGACTAGACAGACCACATGGCCTGTATCTGCTGGTAATTTCGTATGTTCGTATGATAATAAAACATAAACAACAATAAACTGTGTTACACATAACTAAAATCTTGTATTGTTGTCCTGCTCTTAGGAACCCAGGAGCTGTATGCCAAAAATGGAATACAGCCCAGCCACCGAGGTAGTGTGTCTCCCAAACATTGTTGGGTATTGCTGAATACCTGTAGATGTGAGTCATTACTTTTTTTCTAATTTATCCCTTTCCCCCCAGCAGACAGTGCTGCACCCTTTCTGGGAAGGAAAGCCAGCATGTGTCTACCTTTACAGCCGACCCCAAGCCCACTCCAAGACTGGACAGCAGGAGTTGGGGTACTGTGTGAACGTCACGCAGCCCACTCCTACCCTCCCTGGGAGACACACTCCTCAACTCCACAGCACACCTGACCCAGTCAGATCCACTGTGGGATTCCGGCAATCACACACCAAGCCCAGTCTCCAAGAAGGCAACGTCTGTACTGCTTTGGAAATGTATCCCTTTCTGGGAATGACCAGGTTTCCAGCCCTCCTGCAGATGTTTGTTGTTTTTAATTAAAAAGGCTACAAATTAATCGTGAAAATCAATCTTCTATATCACAAAAAAATTACTTAAATATTGTGTTTCTCAAAACATGACATCATGACATCATCCTTAACGGAGACTCCCCAAAGTTAGTACTGGGTTGCATTGGCACAACAACGTGGTGAAACCTGAGCTGTGCCTGGGCACTGACTAGGCAGTGGGCTTCTGAACACAATGCCATCATTCTTCCTTCTCATCTCATGAACATAAAGCAACCTAAACATTTTTTATGTTTGCTTGTGCACATACGCAAAAAACATTATGCAGCAGCTTAGGAGAGAAGCAGGTTGTGGAGGTGCGGCAGTGTGGCGGCCAATGCCAGCACTGCATTTGTGGGCTTGGCGGTGTGCACCCAATGTAGGCCCAGTGTCCTGATGACACTAGTTCCGCAGAAGTGCCACCAACTTGAAACGATTTGGCCACTGCAATAATGGGCCGCCTCGTCACTGCAGCAATTCTGCTGCAATGAGGGAATGACCCATCATTGCAGGGCGGTACCTTGCCTGGTCTAACAGTACCAGGAACATGGCAGCTCTATGCGGCCACCTCAGAGCCAATGGGGGTGCGCAATCCCCTTGTCAGCATGCCCCCAGCCCCCTTCATTTGCTGCCGGGGAGCCCAGTCCCCATCAGCGTAATGTCCCCACCCCAAGTTTCTCTTGTGTGACGGGGGTGCCCAATCCCCCTCGGCATCATGCACCCCCCCAACAGTCTTTCTTTGCCGACGGGGGTCCCAATTCCTGTCAGTTTCAATCTCCCCTTCCCAGTTCAATTTGCCGATAGAGGGAGCCCACTCCCTGTCGGCATAATAGTCCCACCCCTCAATTTCTGCTGTGTGCCAAGGAGTGCCCAATCCCCTCGGCATCATGCCCCCACCCATTTCTGTGCCGAGGGGGCCCCAGTCCCTGTTGGCTTGGGGTCCCTCCCTCACAAATGCAGGTGGTGGCACACTGGGAGCCCATCCAGTGTACCAAACACACCTCTCGAAGAAGAAAACCGACTCACGATGTCTTTTTTTTTACCTGTAAAACATGAAAATGGTCCTCACGGTTTCTCCTGCCCCCCCCCAACCCGTGCCCACCCTCTGTGCACTCAGACTCCCCACACCCCTCTCACCCCATACTTACCTCCGGAGCCCAGCGCAACAATCTTCGGTGGACCGGGAACACGTCTGCACTCTTCAAAGCCGACCGTGAACTGAAGAAATGGCACTATGCCGTATAATGGCATTAACAGGGTTTTTTCAACTTTGGTGCATATCTCGGACATTTTTGGGAATTTTGGCACCAAATTTTCAACATGGGGTTATTGGGACCCCTCCTCACAAATTCAGTCACTGCCATGGCTTTATTCAGTCCAGAAGAAAAAATTACTCACCTTAGTAATGTTGTTTCTTCTAATGGAGTCTTGCTATATTATGACAATTGCAGTTTGTCCCACCATTAGAACTGCTCCGGAGGTGAAAGAGTTAACTTCCATGCCAGGCATGGAACTTAGAGCACGAGCTCGGTTAGAAAAGCTCTGTCTGGAATATTTCAAACTGAAACTGTCAGATCTTTATGAGCAAAACTCACTAAGGTTCTGTGTGGAAGCTGTAACCTACACTAGCCAACTGGCTACTCAAATATTAACACATTTTCCTGGTCCCAACACCAAGACTCAAGTCAGGGGACCAGAAAATAAGATAAGATAAGAAAAATAAAACACAACACCCAAACACCCCAAAAAGAAGAATTGGAAAACATAAAATGGGCATCAATAAGTGCCAACACTGGACTGCCCACCCCATACCAAGTAGAAGTTCTGAGAGGGGCAGGTGGGAGGTCATAATATAGCAAGACTCCATTAGAAGAAACAACATTACTAAGGTGAGTAATTTTTCTTCAAACAACATGAAGTCTTGCTATATTATGATAATTGCAGACTACACAGCAGTACCTCCATGGAGGAGGGACAGAACCTACTGGGAATAGGCTCTGAAGCATGGCTGTACCAACCGAGCATCCTCCTGGCCTGGATATCCAGGGAGTAATGCTGTGAAAGTGTGTACTGTCTTCCAAGTAGCTGCCTGACATATCTCCAAGATAGGGATGTCTCTGGCAGCAGCTAGAGACGCAGCTGTACCTCTGGTAGAGTGAGCCCTCAGGCCTGAAGGGAACCTTACCCAGTTTTTGATAGCAAAATTGGATACAAGAGACAATCCACCTGGCAATGGATCTCTTAGTGGCAGGTTTCCTTTCCCAACCTCACCATAAGTGAGAAATAGTTGGAGGAGTCAAACCTGTGACCCTTGGTACGCTCTATGTAGTAACTAGGCCCTCTTAACATCTAAGCTGTGCAACCTCCTCTCACCAGAGGAGGAATGGTCAGTGAAGAACACTGGAAGAGAAATAGATTGATTAAGGTGGAAATCTGAAACCACCTTAGCAAAAAACTTCCTGTTAGTCCTGAGGACTACCTTATCCCTGTGAAAGGAAATAAAGTCAGTCTCCACTGACAAAGCTTGTAACTCACTTATGCGCCTGGCAGAAGTGATGGCTACTAGAAACACAGTTTTCCAAGTCAAGTACTTAAGCTCTGCCGAAGACAGAGGTTCAAAGGGGGGTTGCATCAGCTGAGCAATGCAAACATTAAGATCCCAGGCAGGGGCAGGGTCCCTGAATGGTGGATTAGTATGAAGCAATCCTTGAAAAACTTGGAAAATACAGGGTGAGCGGAAGAGAAGAGGCTTCCTGCTGAAATAAAGCAGAGACAGCTGCCAAATGCACTTTCAGGGTAGCTGGTCTCAGTCCCAAAGAATTAAGATAGACCATATAGTCCAAAACAGTGGGCAAATCAGCAGATTCCGGGGAAATATGCTTCCCAGAAAACCAAATGGAAAACCTTTTCCATTTAGAGTTATAAGCAGACCTAGTGGAAGGCTTCCTAGAGGCTTTCAAGATTTCGAGAACACCTTGAGAAAGGTGTAGGTCAGCAAACTCTAACTCCTCAAGAGCCAGGCCTTGAGGTTGAGGAATTTGAGATTCGGATACCAAACTCTCCCCTGGGCACAGGTTAACAGATTGTGGTTCCTGGGGAGACACAGGGGAGATGGACTGCTAAGGACAGAAGGAGTGGGTACCAGGGCTGCCTGGCCCAGTCTGGAGCAATCAGAATCATCTTGCAGGGCTGAGATCTGATTTTGACTAGCACCTTGAACAGGAGAGGGAAGGGGGAAAGGCATAGAGAAACTTCCCTTCCCAATCGAGGAGAAAGGCATCCAGGGGGACTGAGCCCAACACTGGGGCCTGCAACAAAACAGTGGAAGTTGATGATTGTCTGGGGCTGCAAAAAGATCTGAGGGGTGCCCCATCTGGCAAAAACTATCCCCAGTACTCGGGGATCCAGTGACCATTCGTGATGGCCCTGGGAAATCCTGCTGAGAGCATCTGCCAGGATATTGTCCTTGCCTGGGAGGTGAACTGCTATAAGGGAAGTGTTCAGGGAATAAGCCAGAGACCACAACTTCATTGCCTCGGTGCACAAGGCCGAAGACCGAGTGCCCCCTTGTTTGTTGATGTGCCACATTCTAGTGGTGTTGTCTGTTCTGACCTGTACCACTTTGTTCTGAACAGATGCAGAAAAAACCTGAAGTGCTAGAAAAACAGCTCTGAGTTCCAACAGATTGATGTGGAGCAGAGATTCCTGAGGGGACCACAATCCCTGGGTGGAGAGGTCGCCCATGTGAGCTCCCCATCCCAAAGGGACGCATCTGTAGTAAGGGTCAAGGAGTGAGATAGAGGGATGAACCCTTGTCTCAGATTGCTCTGATCCTGCCACCACTGAAGGGCCTGGATCAGGGTTCGAGTCACTGGATCAACTTGGATAGGATTTTCTTTGAGACCAAAAGGCTCTCAAATGGAACTGAATGTCCTCATCTGAAATCTTGCTCCTTGCACTACAGCTGTGGAAGCAGCCATGTGTCCTAGGAGCTGTAGGAAATGCCTTGCTGGTCGAGAGACCTGCAGAGTGAAGGAGGAGGCCAGAGCCACCAGGGTCCTTACCCTTTCTAGGGGAAGGAAGGCTCTGGCCTTCTTTGTGTCCAATTCTGCACCTATAAAGGTAAGTACCTGGACAGGTTCCAGAACTGACTTTGGAAGACTGAGAAGAAAGCCCAGAGAGGTAAGCAGCTGCTGGGTAACTTGAAGGTGTGATTTGACCTGGTCTGGAGACTGACCCACAATGAGCCAGTCGTCTAGGTAGGAAAGATGGCAATCTTTTGCCTTCTTAAATGAGCAACTGCTACTGCCAGGCATTTTGTGAATACCCTTGGGGCAGAGGTAAGGCCGAAGGGCATTGCTCTGAACTGGTAATGGCCTGAGGGCAGTTCAAATCTGAGGTACTTTCGGTGGGAGCTTCTGATAAGAACATGGAAGTAGGCATCCTTGAGGTCCAGGGAAGCTAGCCAGTCCCCTGGCCTTAGGGAGGGTAAAATCATTCCCAGAGTCACCATTTTGAATTTTGGTTTTAAAAGGTGCTTGTTCAGATATCTTAGGTCCAGGATGGGCCGCCATTCTCCTGTCTTTTTTGGGGTAAGGAAGTACCTGGAGTACAGACCCTTGCCCTGATGTAGAGGAGAAACCCTTTCTACAGCTCTGAGAGCCAGGAGGGTTGAGACTTCTGTTTCAAAGCAAAAGTCTCTAGAGGATTTGCAGGTGGAAAAGATCTGATTCTCATCTTTGGAAATTTTTGAAGCTGAGAACCAGACCCTGACTACTACTTCCAGGACCCACTTGTCTGATGTTAAAGACTCCCAGTCCTGGAAGAAGTAAGCCAGCCTGCCCCCTACAGGTAATGGAGAACCCGCCCTGGGCATCCCATCAGGGTGCCTGTTTGGCAGGGGCTTTAGGCTGAGGGGTGGGAGCAGGCCTGCTTGCACCCCGTCTGCCTCTCCCTCTGAAGAACCCCCTCTGAGCATAAGCCGAAGAGGAAGCCTGGGTTTGGTAAAAAGGCCTGTGGAAATACCTGCCTCTACCCCTGGGGGGCTGCCTCTGAGGAGTGGCTTGCCGTTCCTTGGCTTGTGCACTCCTATAAGTGGTTCTATATTCATCCATTTTCTTCATATAATTCTCTGTCTGCTCCCCAAACAGAGAATTTCCCACCACAGGAAAATCCATAGCCTTAGCCTGGGTATCCTGTGACTAACTAGTACACCTGAGCCAAGCCAATCTACGAAAAGCCACAGAAGTAGCCATGACTCTAGAGGATACATCATTAGAATCCACTGCAGCATGGAATTGCACCTTAGATGCCTCAATACCATCAGCAGCCACCTGCTCCAGCTCCTTGGCAAGCTGGCCAGGGGCCTGTTTGGCTAAAGCCATGACAGTATCCCATCTAGATTTCTGGTATCTTGCCACATAAGCCATATAATTTGCTTGTCTGAGTCCCAAGGACACTGCCATGTATTGTTTTTTAGCCATGGCATCAATCTTCCTGGAGTCCTTGTCAGGAGGATGTGAAGCCAGGGGAATATTAGCCTTATCACAGGCTGCAGCCTGAACTACCCCAACATGGCTGCATTGCTGTGAAAGAAATTTTGTATCAGGACCTGACAAAGTATACCTCCTGTCCATCTTTTTGTCCACAGGAGGCACAGAATTAGAAGCTTTTAACATTTTTTATTGTTTCCTAAATGATTTATGTAAAGGAATAGACAATCTCCTGGACTCTGGGATATCCATCATCTCTACAAAGTCAGGCTCCTCTTGCTTATCCACAGCTTCCTCCAATGGAAGCTGGAGGGTTTCAGCAACTTTTTTATAAAACAGAAAATGAGAAGGGGACTCAGAAAGCCTAGGGGGAGATTTTCCTAAAGGTCTGTCTGGGGAGATGTCCGGTTCAATGGGCACATCCAGACTTTCAAAGTCACATTCACACTGTTCATAATCATCCTCCCCCCTCCTCTGGTTCATAAAACTCCTCTATATCATATTCTTGAACTGGTGGAACCGGCTGAACCGACCTTTTGCCAGATAGTGGCGGTTCGGACGGAACCGGAGAAAGTGACTGGACAATTTGGATTGCTTTAGCTATCTCTGCAGCAGTTGGAGAAGGAATTTTTGACTCCACACCTGCTGATTTTCTAGTTCTCTTTGCTGGAACTGGCTCCTCTGAGTCAGCTTTATGTTTGCCCGAGGAAGTCTCGCCCTGGTCAGAGGGCACTCCCTCCGGTTCGGTTGGCACCGAACCGGGCTGGCCATCCGGGTCAGCGGACTTTTTGGCCTCTCGCTCCCTGAGCCTACCAACTCTCTTATCTAGGGTAGCTGCAGGGAAATTCTTACAAATCTGGCAGTCTGCATTGAGGTGGTCAAACCCCAGACAATAAACACATGTAATGTGTGGGTCAGCCTTGGCAAAGGCTTCCCCACAGACACTACAGTGCTGAAACCCAGTGGGCCTGGTTTTTCTTTTGGGTTTCTCAGACATAATGCCAGCCTAACCAAAAACTTGCCCTTTTTCCGGCAGTGCCAGGCATGACACCCTTATCGGTTCCCAACCGTGTCACGGGTCGTGGAAAAAACCGTAATGAAATCAGTTTTTTTTAGAACCGATAAGAACCGGGAACCGCACTCTAAAAAGCTTTTAAATGCTTCAGAATAAAGTTTTAGAACAACCTGATCGGTTCAAACCGAACCGATAAACATTTACAAGTTCCACACAGAAATAAACCTGTCTATTACTTACAATACCACAGACAGAGCTTGAACCGATCGGTTTGCGGTTAAAATAATAATAATCGCGGTTGAATTTAACCGAGAAAAACTCTTTTAAACCGAGAAATGAACCGAGCAGTAGGAGGAATCTCCGGAGCGACTGTTCAGTGAGGCGGAGTAAAGAATCTGACAGTTTCAGTTTGAAATATTCCAGACAGAGCTTTTCTAACCAAGCTCGTGCTCTAAGTTCCATGCCTGGCATGGAAGTTAACTCTTTCACCTCAGGAGCAGTTCTAATGGTGGGACAAACTGCAATTGTCATAATATAGCAAGACTTCATGTTGTTTGAAGGTGATTTTGCGGTCACTCGCAGAATCACCTTCGGGATCAATTAACGAAACGACAGTGCCACTGTTCACGAGGTGGGCTCTCAAAAAGCCTATGTTGCAAATTTGGTGAAAAAATCCAACAAATGACTGTTTTACGAGTGTGCGTTGCGCAGTTTCCATGCACGCTAGTACCTTCGTGAATTTGTAATATTTTTACTCCAGATTTTCAACATTGGCATTTTTCCACACCTCCTTATGAACAGTACAGCTGTCATTTTACACATCCTGGCCAAAATGTGTTTTCGCACTTCCGGCACAGAACAGCATGGTCGCTGTGGGAAATCAGTTTTAGGGACAGATTAAGAAAATGACAGCGACACTGTTCATGAGCAGAGGTCCTAAAATGCCTGTGGGACAGATTAACAACAAGTGAGAGAGAGACTGGGAGTGAGTGAGCTCAACGGTGCTCTGTCGGGACTGCTTCGGATTTCTTTGTGGGCAGAAAAAGGCACCAATACAGGCAGAAGCCCAGTACAAAAGGGCAGCCTGCAGCACCATGAGAAACAGAACGATTGAGTGAGAGAGGGGGAGTGAGCGAGCTCAATGGAGCTCTGTTGCGACTCCTACGGATTTCTTTGTGGGCAGTAAAAGGTGCCAATGGAGGCAGGAGCCCAGCACAAAAGGACAGACTGCAGCATTGGGAGAAACAGAACAAGCGAGTGAGAGAGGGGAGTGAGCGAGCTCAACAGAGCTCTGTCAGGACTTCTGTAGATTTCTTTGTGGGCAGGAAAAGCACCAAAGCAGGCAAGAGCCCAATACAAAAGGGCAGCCTGCAGCATCGGGAGAAACAGAACGAGCGAGTGAGAGAGGGGTAGTGAGCGAGCTCAACAGAGCTGTCGGGACTTTAGAGTTGCCCACCCACCTGCCCTAACTGAGCTAAGTACTAAGCTATACTGTTAGAACTGCTGTAATAATACATGTTTATTTGTTCTGTTTATTTCTCTAACTGAGCTGAGCAATATTTGGGAGTGCAATATGATTTTTAACTGGGCTACGTGAAACTATGAGGGCTGAGAACAAAAAGTATGGTAGCTGAGGGGTGAAGAACGGACAAGGAGGCTTTAGGATTGCTACAGTAATACAGTGTCTAATAGATGAGATTTGAGACTAAATTAACCCAGTCGGCAAGGGGGCAGTAGGGGGACTAGTGTGAGGAGAAACAGGAATCTGAGTTAATAGGGCCCTAACAGTTGTAGTAAGGTACAGAAACCGGAACTAAGAGCCCATAACATAAGATGAGGGCCAAAATGGGACAGGTGCCGCATGTCAATGGGGGGGCGAGCATCTTTGGAAGGGTGGTGGGGTGTACAGGGTGTGGGTCCGCCATGATCCTGGACTGGGCTTGAAGGATTGGGGGGGGGGTGTATGCTCTGTAGACAACTGGCTAGTTTGAGGGAGGAACTGTGGAGGTTACGGAGGAGTCTAAGTGGCAGGGCAGATGAGTATGGTAGGCATCCTGGCTGGGGGGTGAATAGGGGATGGCAAGGCGGGACGGGGAAGAACAACTAAGGACTGAAACTGACCCCAGTATCAGAGACACTAGCAGAAAAGCAAGGATAAGGGAGGGGTACCCGAGGTGAGGGAGAGGGCCTCCTGATGGGAGAGGAAGAGACCACAAGGAGTACCAGGGGAGACAGCAGATGGCTGCAGGTAGGGAGGGACATGGGGTGGGACTGGAGGGGGCACGGAGGAACAAGTAGGAGGGGGGAACCGATAGGGGGAAGATATGTAGGAGGGATACAGACTAGGAATAGATTCGAGCCTCTGCTATAGGGGGAGCAGGAACATACTGAAGAGGGGGAGGACAAGCGGGGCATGTGAGGGATGGCAACAAGTAGGGGAAGAGATAGCAAGGACGAAAGGGTAGAAGGGGGCTAGTAAGGAAGGAGGGGTGGTGACTGGAGCAGAGAAGGCTATGGGAAGGGGGAAGGATGGGAGGGGCATCACTATCGGGGTCGAAGGGAATGGGGGCTCTAAATCGACAACAACAGGGATAGGAGAGGGACTGGAAATTAGCAGGGGAGAGGGGAGGTCAACATGGGAAGCCCAGTAGGAAGTAGTCAGGCTGGGAAGGGATTCAAGGAGGATGGGAGGAATAAGGCAGAGAAAAGGGGTTAAGCAGAAGTAAGGGGTGAGGGCATAGAGGGCTGCTTACTGGAAGTACAGGAGAACAGGGAAGGGAGAGGATAATAAGGAGGCTTACGGGAGTTGGTCAAGGGAGGTGGCCAGGAGGGTGAAAAAGCTAAGGCCTCCAGGGAATTAAGGTTAGCACAGGGCATAAAGGGAGGGGAAAAGGACTTTTTAAGGTATGCCAGGGAAAAAAGGAAGTGCAAGAAACATATTGTGAGGATAAAGTGGGGAAGGGGATTGGGTGGAAAAGGGAGAGGAAAAGTCGGAAATTCTAAATGAGTACTTCTGCTCCATTTTCCCTAAGGAGAGGGATGGCCCACTACCAGAATGGGCTGGGGGGTTGGGAAAGAGGGGGGAGGAGGTGATGGACAAAGTGATCACAGGGACTAGGGTGCTAGAGGGGCTGAGGGCAGTAAGGGTGGACAAGGCACCAGGTCCTGATGGCATCCACCCCAGGGTGCCGAGGGAGATGGCGGAGCTGTTGGCTGAGCCACCGGCAGATCTGTTCAACACCTCCCTGGAAACGGGGTGTGTGCCCCAGGACTGAAGGGTGGCCCATGGGATGCCCATACACAAGAGTGGACCTAGGGAGGAGCCAGGAAATTACTAGACAGTCAGTCTCATGTCCATAGGGGGTAAGCTTATAGAGGCAATATTGAAGCAGAGGCTGGTGGCATTCCTAGAGAGTAATGGCCTCCAAGATGGACGGCAACACGGGTTCGTCTCAGGGAGGTCTTGTCAAACTAACCTAATAGAGTATTATGACTGGTGGCAAGGGAGTTGGATGGGGCCATGCTGTACATGTCCTGTACCTGGACTTCAGTAAGGACTTTGATACAGTGCCTCATGGGAGACAGGGGGGAAGGTGACGGCAGTGAGGGGTGGGAAAAAAGCTGACTAAATGGATAGAGACCTGGTTACAGGGGAGGGTGCAGAGGGCGGTGGTGGTGGGGGAGCTCTCAGCACCTACAGCAGTGACAAGCGGGGCGCTGCAGGGGTCAGTACTGGGCCTGGTGCTATTTGGGCTCTTTAGCTCCAATATAGCACACGGAGTGGGGAGCGGGGTTAGTCTGTTCACAGGTGATACCAAATTGGGGGCAGTGGTGGACAAAGAGGATGGATCAGAAAAACTGAAGGGGGACCTAACCAAACTAGAGACATGGTCGGTGGAGTGGCAGCTAGGATTCAATGCAAACAAGTGTAAGGTGATGCACTTCCGGCCTAAGAACCAGAAGAGGGACTGTTGGTTGGGGGGGGTGAGGTTGGGGATCATAGAGGAGGAGAAGAACCTAGGGTTGTTGGTAACTGGGAGCATGAACAACTCAGCCCAGTGTAGGAGAGCAGCAGCGAAGGCAAACAGGATGCTGGGGTGCATCGCAAGGGGGTTCCCATCCAGACGCAGGAATGTGATCCTATCTCTCTACAGATCACTGGTCAGACCGCACCTGGAGTACCTTGTGCAATACTGGAGGCCATACCTGAGGAGAGATATAAAGTACTGAAGGGGGTGCAAAGGAGGGCAACAAAAATGTTAAAGGGGATGGAAGGAAAGGAATATGAAGTTAGGCTGAATGAGCTGAACATGTACACACTGGAGGAGAGGAGAGATGGGGGGATATGACTAAAGTGTTTAAATACTAGAAGGGGGTTAAATAAACCTAGTACGAGAGGGTATTTACACTGAGGAGTGGAAGAGAGACGAGGGGGCACGGACTAAGGTTGGAAGGGGGACATTTCAAGAGGGAAGTGAGGAGGCACTACTTCACTGAGAAGGTGGTGTCTAGTTGGAATGCGCTGCCAGAGGCGGTGGTAACATGTAGGACAGTCAATAGCTTTAAGAAGGACTGGGATAACGCAAGAGGAATAGTTAGGGGGGCAGGGGCTGGGACATGCAGGGAGGAACTGGGGGGGGGAGGAGGCTGGAGCAGCTGCAATCTAGAGTGCTAGCTGCACACTCGGGTAGATTTAGATAGACTGATTGGTCTGCTCTGCTGGCAGATTCGTATGTTGGTTCACATGTAAAATCACCGTGACTCTGTTCATGAGCAGAGGTCCTAAAATGCCTGTGTTGATAATTTATTGACAAACGTCCATAAAATAACTGTTACAAGTGTGCATTATGCAGTTTCCATGCACCCTCATAACTTCGCAAATTTGTAGTACTTTCACTCCAGATTTCCATCATTGGCATTTTTTCAGACCTCCTTATGAACAGTACAGCTGTCATTTTTTACATCCTGCCAGAAATATGCGTTTACACATCTGGCGCAGAATAGTGCAGTTGCTGTGGGAAATCAATGTTCAGGACAGATTAAGAAAATCATACTGACAGTGTTCATGAACAGAGGTCACAAAATGCCTATGTTGAAAGTTTGGTGAAATAATTCCACTAAATGACTGTGTTATGCACATGCGTTTTGCAGTTTCCTTGTACACTCAGAATTTCTATCATGTTTAATATTTTCACTACCGATTTTCTACATTGCCATCTCTTCACACCTCCCTATGAATGGTGCAGCTGTCATTCTTCATATCCTGCCTGATCTGTGTTTTCGTACATCTGGCGCACTATGGCACGGTCACTGTGGGAGCTCATAGTTCGGGACACATTGATAAACTCACAGTGCCACTGTTCTTGAGAAGAGGTCCCAAATGCTTTCATGAAGTGAAGGTCACAAAAAGGTCATGCTGAAAATTTTTAGTGCAAATAGCAACAAACACCCAGGGATGTTAGGGTTTCTAACCATAACGTCCCACCCTGTACAGACAGACAGGCATCGGGGTGTGCCTTTGGATTGCCAATTGTAATACTCATGCTGTTCCCACCCCCATGCACCCACCCTGCAGCCAGTCACAGGCACTGAGGTGTGCCTTGGACTCTTCAGCCCCAGAGTTCACCCCATTCTCCTATATTGCACCCATTTCAGCGTATGTCCTTATGGAATGGGGTGACTGTAAAGCTGAACACTGCAAGGCACACCTCAACACTTGGTGTCTGCAATATAGGGTGAGGTGAAATGGCATGAATGTTATGGGTGACAACCCAAACACATACCCCAATGCCTGTCCGTCTCTGCAGGTTGGAGGTGGGGTTGGCGTGAAGTTTAATACTTCACTGGCTTTCCTACTCTGCATCTGTCTAACTCCTGCATTCCCAATGCTAATACCAGCAAGCAAACATTCGGCATTGACAAATGCTTGTTTAAAAAGGAAGAGAAACAAAAAATACTTGAAAGCTCTTACCCTTGCAATTTCAGCGTATGCCAGTCCCAGAATGCCCTCCCAGTTTGATCCGTTGATGAAGAATTTATCCGACACTGTAATGGCAGCGATGTTGGCTCGGACGCTGACATTCGGGCCGTGTGGGATGGTGACAATGTCTGTCCCCAGCTCCCCCTCCCATTTGCCTTGGGTGTAAGGTACGTACACACTCTTCCTCAGGTCCCGGTAAGTGCTTGAGCTGCAACAGGAAAGATATTTCATCATCACCACTTTTGCTTCCCCTGAACCTCCCATCCCATCAGTATTTTCAAATGAACCACTACAAGCTGACTGCATCAACAACATGATATTCGCAGCTTTCTTAGATGCTCAAGAAATAAGGCATGACAGGATGTGTGTTAGAGGCAAGGCTGAGCACCTTACACACCAAGAAGTGCCACTACCCGACAAGTATGCACACCGTCTCATGCCTTATTGTGATTATAAAATTATTCTTCTGATTTTAATTTCAATTCTGAGTAATGAGGTTCAGAAAGATATGTATCTCGAACCTGTGCTGTGATGCTGGAATAACACAGTCATGTGATCACATCTGACCAATCACAGGTCTTAGTATTTTTTACCCATTTTATAATGGTAATTTTATTCGGAGTAGGTTTATCCAATTAAAACATACTACATCAATGGTATGACACCCCAGTATACCTGGAGAAGAAAGGCATTTCTAATTAAGTGGCTTGTTGGAGATGCCCCGAAAAACATGCAAATTGAGTCACGTTCTACCGTACTACCCCTTAACTTAAAACAATTGGCCTCAGGTTATATAAGTAATCACTTCTGTACTTTGTGCTCAGATCCTACTTAATTTTACACAGGTTGTTCTATGTTACACTCTCTTAACAATTATGGCTCCTATTGTCATGGGTAGAGCTTAAAAAGCTATATCTAACCAAGGGGAAAAGTCCGTACTCCTCAATCGAGGATGGATGGCTTCTGTAGCTGAGTAAACCCATGGCCAACGGAAGAATTAGTCATCTAATCCAAAATAAACTGACTCTATTTTATTCTATTTGGAATCCTTTTATTAAATGTATCCCCCCTTCTACTCTTACAATGTTTTATTACTACCATGGTCACCATTTATACTTAATCTGTACATTTCTGCGCTTGCTAACACTGTTACTTTCTCAAAAAAGCATTGGGCTTTATTATTACATACTGTCTATAATTAGGGCTCTGCCTTTGTCGCAGAAGTCATGGAAGTCATGGATACCAGGAATGTTTCCTATTTTTATGAAAACTTTATGATTTGTGGTACTTTCCATGAAAAAAAACATGTTTTTTGTGACTGTAAATGACAGATCCATAATGTTGTGCTTCACTACCATAATGCACTCGGTTCCCTTGTCAGTCTCAGTGTGAGATTCTGAGTCATGCACGTGAGCCCTGTTCTCTGAGATGGCAGCATAATGCGTTGCCTCCTGCCACTGAGACAGCCTAAAATGTAATTTTTAAAGCAGTTAAATCTTTGCTTTTGTGCTTGTACAAAAAATATGCCAGAGCAGAGGTATTCTGTCTAAGGTAATGGATCCATGACGTTTCGTGATTTATTGCGCTTTCCATCGCTTTTGTCATTTTGACCATAAGGGGCCAGCTGACAGGAGACAGATCAAGCACCCCCGAGGATGTGCTCTTCCCCCTGGGAAAGGGGACTTTAGCTGCTGCTTCTACATGGCCACCTGGGTGACCACCATTGGCAGTCCAACGGCAGTACGAGAGGGACAGGGAACGTCAGTCGAGGCCCAAGTGAGGCAAGCTCAGGACGTGTTAGCTTGGGTCTCCTAGTGTACTGACATCAAAAAGGCTGAGAACAAAAATGGAAAAACCTGCCTCAAGCAGAATGAGCCCCAAGGTGCTCTGCGATAGAATTGAAGTGGTGCACATCAGGGCAACTAAAATGATTCAGGGGATGTAAGACTTGAGGACCTCATAACTTTTACATTCCTTCTCTGGAAAAACAAGGTGGCCATCAGGGAACCAGTCACAAAGGGCGGAAACACAGACCCAAGGGGAAATGTCAAGGAAGTTGGCAGGAAGGAGATTATGGAAGGACATCAGAAAGCATTTCTTTACACAGAGGGTGGTGGACAAGTGGAACAGAATGCTGGAGGGGGTGGTCTGTGCCAAATCAGTAGAAGGATTCAAAACTGGGGGGAGACATATTGGGCTAGTGAGGATGACATGGGGGGACGAGGAGTGGGTGACCGCAAAGGCATTCACATCATGCTATAGGTAGGGCCGGGCACACACTGGATCAGCCAGGGGGTATTCTTCTGCTGTCAATTTCTATGTTTCTGTTACTATGTTTATATGCCTTGGTGATCAATTACCTTGTCTCCAGTTCCAGGTAATCGATCACAACTCTGTTCACGTTTACACGCAGGACAGCAACTGATCCAGTGAGACGGAAATGGGTCTACATGCAGGCTAAAATTTGATTACAACATAACTGAATACTCTGTAATCGATTTTACCCTGCATGTAAACGGGGTACATGACAGCTGAGCATGTGCGTGGTATCTATTCTAGCTCTGATCCCATCTATGTGCCATTTGATCATCAGTGCTCAGGTAATCGATGCACCTGGATTGATCACGAGACTAATCCCAACATCCTCTATGTTGGCGCTTACATGCAAGGTGATATTCGATTACAAAGTAACTGATCACTTTGTACTGTAATTGATTTTCGCCCTGCATGTAAACAGGGTATATGTGTATGAAGTGCCAACCCTCAACATCAGTGACAATTGCCACCTACCTGCTGTCCAAGTAATTGTTCTGTGCTATTGCCAGGCACCTTCTTATACTGCAAGTAACTAGCATGTGTGTATCCTAGTGTACTGCACTATAAGCACTTTTTGTACCCTGCTGTACCAAGGGACTGCCACGTAAACAAGTCCCTGTATCTGATGGGACCACCCCCATATCAGTTTGACACCAAACACTGCCATAATTAAACACCAAGGACTACATACTTAAAACACAACAAAACAAATGCAAGTAATGTGAAGCTAATCTCTCAGGCACTACCCAAACCTTTCCCTAAAATAAAAAAGGGCTTGTGGCCCCACCCTTTAGCTCCAGTGAAGTGTGTCATGCGCCTGTGTAGGCAGCCGAGGTTCACGTCTCAATCCAGAACCACCGCCTTTGGCTGCTGGAGAGTGTATGGAGTGGTTTGGTGGTTTTTCACAGGACTGTTTGGTTTTCACTGTCGTTTTACAAGCAGCCCGTGCCCGTCTCTGCTATGCAGCTGGGAGGGACTGGACCCGAGAAAGTCCAAATGACTTCCTCAGAGTCACAGTGGGAGGCAGGAGCTATAAAGTCACTCTGCCCAAATGCATGGCCCCTCAGGCGCATGACCCGATTCGGTGCTTGGCTAACAATCCTCAGAGTTTGGTGAATGAAAGTCCACCATGCTGAAAAGTACCGATGCATACACCACTCACCACTTGGGGTCAACTTCTGTCATCTCCACTTTTATTGTTATTTGCACATGACTCTGCAGCACCAATTTTGGTTACAAATATTTCCACACATGCCCTACCTGCGTATATCTGAAATAAAATTTTATTTTGTACTGTATTTTGGAAAAAATCAATAAAAATCTACTATGGAAAAAAGTTTCTGTCGTCTCAATTTTTATTGCACAATTTTCTGTTTTCCATAAAACATCTTTGACACCAGGGGCTGGATATTAAAACTGTGCAGGGCACGGGCGCAAGCCCAGGCACAGCGCAACTGGGCTGCGCCAGGGCATGGACCAGGTGATATTCAACAGTGCTGTGCCATGGCTCAGCACCATTGAATATGGCACTGATGGCACACGCACTGCATGTCATTCTGGCCCCATTTGCATGCGGTGCGCCAATCCCCGGCGACTTGCGCCTAGCACCCTGCCAGGCTGCAGCCGTCGGGGACTGACACCCTGCGGTCCCATGGGGGTTCTCCCGCTCCCGTACGCCAGATCGCAGGCAGAAGTATTGAAGACACCCTGGTGGTCCAGTGGATACCTCCCCCCAATTGCCTGATTGTGGGAGGACATAGCAAAAGACGCCCTGGTGGTCCAGTGGTACCCCCCCGCCCAGAGGTCCCCCGCCACCCCCAGTCAGCAGTGGGCGGCAGCACCCCACCCACATGCCGCCGCCAGCTGACAGCATACAGTACAGTCTGTACACCTATTGGTCCACTGCGTGGACCAATGGACATACAGACCGTGCTGTACTACACAGGCCTGATATGTGAATGAATGTTCACATATCGGCCTGTATATATAGTATGGTCTGCACGCCCATTGGTCTACGGTGCACCAATAAGCATACAGACCATACTGTACTCTGTCAGTCGGGCGGGCGGCATGCAGGTGGATGCTATCGCCCACCGCTGACTGGGGGTGCTGGGTGGTGGGGACATCAGTAGGTGGGTGGGAAGGGGGGTACCACTGTTCCACCTAGGCTTTTTTTGCGATGTCCGCACGCGATCGGGTGATGGGGGGCGGGGGCTCCAATGGACCACCAGGGAAGTTAACTTTACATATGTCCGCAATCAGGCGATGGGGGTGAAGATTCCACTGGACCACCAGGGATTATCTATACCTATGCCCACCATCGGGCGACAGGAGACCTTCCACTGGACCACCAGGGGTATTTCCACCTATGCCCGCGATCAGGCACTGGAGGGCATTCCCTTGGACCACCAGGGTTTATTATTACATATGCCCGCGATCGGGCGATGGGGGGGAGGTATCCACTGGACCACCAGGGTTTTACAAGTACAGTCGCCCGTGACGGGCAATGGGGTAGGGGGCACAACGCTCCCATGGCAGGAGGATTAAGATCAGTGTACTGGGTGGTGGGCGGGTGGCCACCCATGGCTGGCGGCTGCCGATTGCGCCTCTGCAATACGGCAGCTCGCCCGTGGGTGGCCTGGACTTGCTCCTGGCTTTCCCAGGCACATCTTTGCACCCCCTCAGTGGTGCATGGCGGGGTTGTGCCAGTTTATGCGCTGCACATCCCGGGCTGAATATCGGGATGTGCCGCATATGCATGGGCCTGCCCCCTGCATTTGCGCCACATACATTACTGATGCGCCCCAGCGCATTTGGAGTTGCGCATCAGAACTTGCCCCTTTGAATATCGTGCCGGGGTGCATTGGTGGGTTGCACATGGCGCATCCCTGTTGTGCCATGTGCAGCCCGTTTGAATATCCAGGCCCAAGTGTAGATTCAGGCTGACCAACATAGCCAGACCAACAAATCCAGGACTGATCTCAACAGCCAGGTTTTCATCTGGGAAACTACGTCTTCTTCCCCACACTGAATAGCTAGATGTCAAAACTGGTATATCTGAGGGGCCATGAATTGGGCCTCTAATGACTTTATTTCTTACTTGTCTTTTCCTGGTATTTTTCACTTATTTCAAGTCTTCTGCAGAGTAATAAAGATTAGTCCTAATATAATTGTTTAAATAATCCACTGAGACTTCTTCAAGACCCACTGTTGCATCGAAGCCAGTACCTATGTCTTTGGATCCGAACCTGCAGCTCCAGTTTCCCAGTTTAGTGCTGAGACTCTGGGGTTTGTTAGTCAACTAATTTTATTTAACAGCACACAAATAATGCAAGTATCTCAAAGTGTTAGACAACACTAGAAAAATTACTAAATACATATAAGCCAGTCCAGGGCATGGTGGGTGGAGACACTGGTTGCCGTACCACCTATCACACCAGTGAGCAGGATTCAGGAACAGACCAGAGTCGCTCCAGGGCCAACCGAGGAGGGGAAGGAGGATTGAGCGCTCCTAGACAGCTCTTCTCTTTCGGGATATGAGGACAGTGCCCGCTGCTGCTTGGCTGCCACCTAGAGGAGGACCTAGTGGAGGACATTTTTAGTGGCGGGCTGAGCACAGGCCTTCGAGTATGTGCGGCATCTTTATGCTGCATGCCCACACCCTTGCATGTGCGCTGACCTCAAAGAAGGGGAGAAAAAACAAGGTACAAATGCCCTTGGCCCACAGGATGACTCTGGCCACCTACAGGCCCAGCACCTGATGTCTCAGGCACCTCCACTGACAGGATCTGTGCCTCAGTGGCATTTAAGGGAACCCCCAGTGAGCAGCCCTGGAGGAACAGAGTGGTGAGGTAAGGCCTGGAGAAGTTGGGGTGATGGGGCTGGGGCGGCCAGCATGATAGAGGTTATCCGGGATGTGGAAAGTAAACAGCTCTATAAAAAAAAATACATATCACTAGCCAGCCCAGTAGTGTAACAGTAGCACTACCCCTCGCTACACTGGTGGTCCAGGTTTGAAAATAAACTCAAATTATTTGGGAGCTGGCTGATGGAGGGGGAAGTGAGCTTATGAAGGGCAGTTCTCTTCCCCTGGGGGAGAAGAGGAGGATACTATGTCCTGCTACTTGAATGCCACCTGACAGCAGCTAGGTGGCAGCACAGTGGGAGCATGAAAAACGGGGAGCGCAGCAGCCGCCAAACACCAAGCATGCATGCGTGCCTATCACTGCATGCCGGCACTAATGCCAGAGACAAACCAAGAAGTGGAGGAAAAAGCCCCTTTCACTATAGTATCCCCCACCCCCACTGCCCATGCACAACCGACATGGCAGGCCACCCACCACCATCCAGGTCCTGAGCATGTAGTGGATAACCAACAAGTCCATGAGAAGGTTGTAGGTGGGGCTGAGGGGGCTGTAAGGTGAGCTTGATTAAAACTAAATGCTTATTAAAACATTCAGCAATAGGCTGGCCCGGTGGCACTGAGGGTTGAGGTGCTGGACGCCATACCTCGCTCCACGCCGGCGATCCAGGTTCGGAAGCAGACTCGGGCCACCAGGGGTTGGCCGAGGGGAGAAGGATTGAGCGCCCAATGGCCTGCTCTCCTTCTCTGGGGAGGGATGGGGAGTTAGCCTCACCGCTTACCACCACCACCTGAGGGAACTCGGGTAGTGCTGGCGCGTTCGGGGACAATACAGGGGTTGATGCTGGCAGAGGGCAGGAGCGGACGCACGTCTCAACGTGCATCGGGCTCGTTGGTCCTCATTGCACGCCAACGTTCAGGGAATTAACGGAGGAACAATACCCCAGACAGTCCTGGTGACGATCCCCCGCTTCACTTCCAAGATGCAGAGGGGCAGACTCCGCTGTATACGCTCGCTTCCCTGAGGTCCAAGGAAAGGTAAGGGGGAGCCTTCCTTGCCCTGCCTGGAGGGTTAACCGGGGGTTAAAGTAACTTGAGGCATGCATGTACTCTAGGGGCAGACACTTCGGCAGACTGGAAAGTGGCAGACTTGAGGGATCTGAGAGATAGAAGGGTCTGCGGGGCCATAGGAGGATAAACAATAAGTTAAAAAAAAAAAAATTCAGCAATGAGCAGACCTTAAAGATTAGAAATACAGTTTCAAACCAGCCCACCAACATGGTGGTAGCGCTACCATTTGCGATGCCAACCTGAGTTCAGGAATGATCGCAAGTTATTGGAGGGCAGGCTGGGGAAGGTGAGCTCAGAATCCCAGATGATGCTGTCCGCCTCGGGGAGGGAGCCCAGGGGTCAAAATTAAGATCTGCAGTCACTAGCCAGCAGGGCTAATGACTGGGAAAACCCACTAACCCTACAGACTTTTCCACTGGCCCAGCTGGTCTACTTACTGAAATTCTACCTTTTCCGGTACAAGCCATAAGGGCTAATTAAAGTAGTTAAAGGAAAAACAGAAAATCTTACTAGTCTGATACAAAATCTACTAGCATTTGGCTAGTTGGCCAGTGCCAATTTCAACCCCTGGGAGCCACAGAATTAGGGAGGGCACCAACGTGCTCTGATGTGCAATGCACATGCATGCATGCATGCATGCACACACATCGCGGACTCTCGGCATCCTAGAGGGGTCTGGGACAGAAAAAACGAAAATGCCAGGCGCTGCAGGAGGACGTCCGTCCCTCACTGCAAGCCTCCTACCACCAACCGAGGCGCTCTCCTCCAAAGCACTGATCAATTCTGTCTGGGACAGGGCCTCCTCCCAATGGCTCCAACCTGGGGAGTAAAACCAGGGTGTCAGTAGGTGGAGAGAAAGTCCTAGAAAAAGTGGATGAGGGGGCTGGGTAAGTGAGTAGGACCAATCGAGGCCGGCTGGCAAGAGTGGGGAAAAGAGGTACGGTAATTAAAAAAAAAGAAATGCAATTTCGGAGTTCAAGTTAAACAGCAGACTATAAATTTCTCAACAGCATCAACTCCCACTTAACCAAATCCATCTTAAGCTGGGCCTTAAAAACAGACAGACTAGGTAAATCCCAAATCCATTCTGTCACAAAGTTCCACAGAAGAGGACCATAAACACAAAATGCATGGTCACCTTCTGTCTTCAACGTAGTGCCTGGGACGAGCAGTAAGTTACGAGGGCCCGAGCACATGAATCCAGGAGAAAGCTCTGGAAACAGAAGTTCCATGATAATAAATATCTCCAGAATCCCTACAGAATACTTGTCAATCCTGAATTTACGTTCCAAATAATAAGAATAATCAAAACAGACTAAAAACATACATCAGTGCAACCACAAACAAACACCAGAGGCTCCCTCTGGAGATTACGTAATGTTTCATGGCTGTCTTTGAATCGCATAAACACACACAGTGTATTACTGCCGGAATATAACAAGCTGCCTCTGACTACACTGCCACCTGTGGTCACCCTGGTGGCATTATCGCAGTGCAGCTTTCGTTGCTGGAGGAGGACAGTGCCCTCTGGGAAGCTCAATCCTCGTTCCTCCCTTCAGCGACCAAGGCTTGCTCCCAAACACGGGTCACCAGCACTGCGAGTGGTACCTCTACCACTGCACCAACAGGCCGTCTCTTTCAGCGGAGTTTGTTAAAAAAAGGTTATATCGATATATATATATATATATATATATATATATATATATATATATATACACACACACACAAATGTATATAGATACATATATATGTGTATAGATAATATAATATAATGCAATATAATATCTATTGCCATGAAGACCAGTATATATATATTTGCCATGGAGACTACTGTTACACTTGTAAGAATGCTCTCATTTGCATTCTTAAGGTATTAGAACTACTTGGTTTCACCTCGCATGTCCTATACCCTAAAAAGTGCATGCGACCACCCTAGCAACTGTAAGAGTAGTCTCAGTGACAGTATTAACATACGTGTAGGTATTCAGTGCACTCAGACGTAGTATGCAAGAACTGCATATGCAGTCTGACCAGCGCATGGAGTGCTGCCATATGGGAGACGGACATTTCCAATCGATCCCCAGAAGCAGACTGGCTAATTCATTGGGGTGAGGCATGCTGTACCGGGGGAGAGGAAGGGGCTGCCCAGTATTCATGTACCCCGTGTCGGCTCTCCAAGAAGTGCCATTGGTGTTGACTGTGAAGCGAGACATTGGTCCACCCTCCCAAGTGGGTGGAAGGGTGCCGCCGGCACAATCCTTGATCACTGGAGTGGGGGACAGGCAGAATAAAAAGCAGGGGAAATAATAATAATAAAAAAAGGGCAGCATGCAGGTTCTTTAAAATGGATAAGGGGGGGGTCCAGTTCTTTGTGCAGTGGTAGGGTTACCACTTGCGATTCCAGCGACCCAGGTTCAGAAATGAGTACGGGTCATTGGGGGCAGGCATGGTGAGGGAGGATTGAGGGTACCAGGGACAGCTCTCTTCCCTCAGGGTGTGTGGGGGGGGATCTGTGTCACTTTGCTAGATTGCCACCAGACAGCGGCCAGGTGGTAGCATATGTGAGTGCATCAGAAGGGGAAGGGTTGCCACCAGACGCCAACACGCCTACGTGCCAACATGCACATGGCTGCATGGTTGCATGCAGGCGCCCCGGGAGAAAAACCCAAGGAAAATAACATGGTCCTATCTGGCCGCCCGCCAGATGCCACCACGACCAACATGGGGGCCATCGCCACCATTGCAGTCCTAGTAAGAGGTGGGCGACCGGTAAGTCCAGAGAAGATCAATGACAAGGTGGGGGGTTGCTGCAGGACACGGACGGAGAAACCGAAACACATAGTGGGAAAAAATGGATCAAGGAAGAAAAAAGTATGAATTACAGTACTTGGTTTCCTTGTCAGTCTCTCTTTTTCATTCCCAACCACCCAGATAACTTTTGATCTTGGTAGCCTTGAAACAACTGCACACAGCTACCCATGATGCTTTGCACTGGTTGCAAGAATAATGAGCTACATTAAGTGCTTTGTATGCAAACTTGGTACTATAAGCAGACACAATAAATAATCAGACTTGTGGTGTGGTGTGCAAGCGGGGCAGGCTGATACCAGCTAACTGTTTCTGCGTGATTATTGGTGCACACCCCCCACCATGGCACAGGGAAGCATTAGTTTAATTAGGTTAGCCAATCAGCAGTGATTGTCCAGCTGACGGATGAAGATGGATGGTTGGTTACTGATTGTTCTGACCTCCCTCTGTTGTGTCAACACTCCATCCCTCCCCAACCCATGACTTTGGAAAAACAAGTTACTGTGGATTCAAGTGTATGTGTGGGGCATGTGGGGGTTCTGAGCAGCCACTTGGGAGATCTCTTTGACCAAGACCATGGCAGATCAGAAATACGGGTTCCTTACCTGTAGCCATAGTTGTTCTATTACTAATATTCAGTTCACATCCACACTTAAGACAGTCTTCAACAAAGCATGCTCGGCCACCGGAACAGTCTTCAAGTTCAACTCCTCCTACCACCCAGCCACGTGGTCCTCAAGCTCTGGCTCTGCACACTTCGCACTCAAGCTTGCACGCTGGAACAGGAATCCAAAGCAAGTCTTGCCAGTAGAGGTCAGATGGGTCATGTGGATATGAATAGTAAAACTATGGTGGCAAGGAGGTAAACTATTGTAACCCCCTACAAATGAGGGTTCCCGAAAGTCTTCCTTGGGTGAGCCTAAATGCCCACTGCCAGGCTGGTATCCTGTGTCTGAGCATTTTAAAAGTGTTGTATGACAGTGCCTTTATAGCCTCTGTGTCCTGTCTCTTTAAGAGCTGCCTATATCGCAGTGTATAATTAATCTGGGTGGGGGTTCAGTGTGTCTATGCTCAAGTCCCGCCTGGGCTGCTGGACAATCACCCCGTTCTGCCATCGCTAATTGCGCAGAGGGAGCTTTATTGGAATCTGTAACTGTTTACTGTTTATCTGCTTTAGTAGCAATGGTATGGTAGTTTGTCTAACTTGCCTTCTTTGCAGCATGGACTTTCGGTATTGCACCACCATTTTGGTTTTGGACTGCCAGTCAGCACCAATCAGTGCCTTTGGGGACTCTAAAATGGAGCCTGTCCCTGGGGGCTTGTGGGAGTGGATTTCTGTGGGAATTGTAGTTTTTACATTTTGGCGCCAAGACAGACCTGGAGGGGGAGCCCTTGCTTTGGCAGACAGATGGATCAACCAACCAAACCTTTTGGATCAGAGGGAAATCCCCAAGCTGTCTGCAGCAGTGAGGCAGAAGTGAGTTGGAGCTGGAAGAGTGAACAGCTCCAGCTCGAGGAGCTGCTGCCCTGCGGGGTGGCATGGGGACTTGGCAGGAAGGCTGGGTCTGGCCTGCCTGCCTTCAGCTCTCCTGCATGGAGAGATAAGAGAAGCCTCATTTCGGACTACGTCTCCAAGCAATTTAGTTGTGCCCTGATTAATGGGCACGGACTCGAAATCCGAACTGTTTCATCCGGCCTGGGCCTTGCCACCTGGCCCAGCCAGCTACTTCAGGTACAGAAACCATCATCAACGAGAGACTCGCCAGGGGATCAGCCCCCTGCTCAACCATCTCCAACAGGAACGACACCTCAGTGATTCGTGTGAGCCCTGCTTCTCCTGGCAAACCAGTCATCAACCTGCAATCTCCATTTCGTCTAGCCTGTGTCTCGTATTGGGTAAAGTGAGTAACAATCAGGGTAGCTCCCTGCAACAACAGCTAAATCTCAAGCGTTGTCATCTGATTGCATTGCTGTTTTTTCTTTCACGAACTGAGCCTTCAGGCTCTGGATTACAAATTGTGTGTGGTTGTGCATGCCTTTTCTTTTCATCACAGGGCCCCAACCAGCTACGATGCCGGCCTACCCCAGGCAACGTTCCAGGCTAGCCCACCTTACTTCCAACTGGGTACCCAGAGCGTGTGACTGTGCAGGGACTAAAAGTGAATGCATAATTGCCTGACTAGATCAGTTTTAGAATCAATCAACCTGATTACGCCCCTCCCTTGTTCAATTCCCCTGAATAAATCAGATCCAACTCTTTCTGCATTTAACCTGACTGTGGTTCCAGTTTGTACCAAAAGCACTGTACTGTTATTGTTTGCTGTGCCTAACTTTGTTTTACAGGGGGTCTCCAGGGTTGAACTGGTGGAACCAGTCCTGGTGGTAAGTGCAAACAGTGTGGGGGATTTGTATGCTGAATAGGGGCTACTGTGAATGTGTTTGTTGCATATTGTCTAGGCCACTAGAGGGGAAAGAGGCGGGCTACAGTGTCACGGAGGGCTGTACCCAGGTTAGCCTTGTTACTAACAACCCTGTCCTCTGGGTGGAGGTACCCGTTTCAGTACCCAGGCCCCTTAACCTGCAACTAGCCAAGCAGGCAGGGGTAGTAGCCCTTGGGATAGCACCACTTAGGGGTTACACTATATTTCAGACTACCTAGATTCAGTTCAGTATCCACACTTAGTCAGACTCCTAGCTGTTCTTAAGAGGAGGGGGAGGAGGGCATCATGCACCCCAAAATTAGGCAAACAGAGGCTGAAGGACTGAGGACGCAAAAGCAGCCTCATGATGACTGAGCAAAGTCGATGCTGTAATAGGAAATAAATATATGTACAGTCGACCAGGTAGCAGCCCTATACATATCGTAAATGGGAATATACCTTGCAGCAGTAACAGAGGCAGCAGTATGTCTGGTGGAGTGAGCCTTCAACCCCACTGGTGGTTCTTCCCCAGCCAACCTATAAGACAGGGTGATCTATCACACAATCGGCTGCTTGGCTGCCTAGGGAGCCTTCAGCAAATGGAATAAGCAGTCAGCAAGCCTCACCACGAAATCCTGCCATATGGTCCTGATAGAAGAGCAGAGCCCTGTGAATAGCAAGCATGTAGAGCTTGCACTCCGCCTTTGAGGCATGAGGCTTCGTGAAGAATTTTGGTAGAAGGAGGGCCTGATTAACGTGAAACTCAGAGAATACCACTGGCAGAAATTTCACATGGGGGCATAGGACAACCTTGTCCTTGCGGAAAACCAGGTATAGAGACTCCACAGAAAGTGCCTGGAGCTCACTCACCCATCTGGCCCAAATGACACTGAACAAAAACGGGGTCTTCCACAACATATATGAGAAATCATATGTGTCCATAGGTTTGAATGATTTACACATTAACCCTTACAGCACCAATGGTAAGTCTCACAGTGCAAGTGGTTCCCACAATGGAAGGGACAAGTGGTCCAGTACTTAAAAGAAATGGCTGACTGCTTTATCTTGTGCCACAGTTGGCAACCCTGCCTTTGCAGGGAGTACCGAAACGATGGCCAGATGAACTTTGAGAGGCATGACTTCCAACTGTGCCTGAGACCGGGACCAAAGGTAATTGCATATCTGCAACATGAAGCAGGAAAGGGGCAACAACCTTTGGTCTTTCCACCAACATGAAAATCTTGTCCACTTGCAAGCGTATGTCTCGCAAGTCAACTCCTACCAACATGCCTCCAATACTCGGAGAATAGCTTCAGAATGTTCAAGGGTCTAGAACTCTAGTTACTCAGGGACCAGCTGGCCAGGTACAGGGTCTGCAGATCTGGATGCCTGATTGTTCCCTGGGAGCACTCTTCAGCCTGGCCACCCGATCTTGGCATCCCCAGCCTCACTACCTAAGCTTGGTCGCCAGCATGGAAGCTTGACATGCTTCCACTGAGCCATCGGGCAGCCCTTGAGAAGTTCTTCTAACCATGTATTGAGCTAACCTATATGTACCAAGTTCCTGAAGATATCATGTCAAAGGCTGCCCTATAATGTGTCAAGGCAGCAGCCATTTCATGGAAACCTGCAACAGGAAGTGGCGTCACATTTAGGGACATTGTGTGTTGTTCAGCACAGCTTTTCAAACTGTGACTTCGCTTGCTGCCTGAAGGCTCCAAGAACTAGCTCCTGCCTTTAAACAAATAGGGTAGTTTAAGAGATGGATATCTTTGAACTGATCACACCTAAAAGCGAAACCAGTGTCTTGACAGGGGAGTAGGACTGAGCGTCCCAGTAGACGCTCCCCTCCAGGAAGGAGAGCTGCATCGCCTCACTCTGTCATTGCCACCTGTAGGAGTGCAGGCAGTGGTGTAGCAGATGGGGCATAGGGGATTGGGTGACCTTGTGGAGTGTGTGGCAGGGTAAGTGCACATGGTTGCTTTGGCCTGCACCACCATCTTTTTGCTGATGTCCCCACAAGGAGGGGAAACATGTGGGGAAACTATGGAGTAAATCCCTTCCATCTGTGCACCACGATGACCATAGTCTACGGTCAGGAGGAAGTACGACTACCAGCTGGATGGAGGAACAAAGGCACTACAGCAAAAAGAGTTTTTTTTTTTTTTTTTTATTGGTTTTATACTTTGAGGCACCTTACTTAAGGAATACTACACCCCTCATAGGTGTCACTACATTATCGAACTGGCTTGCCCAACACCCTGTATTAACGCACAGAATCCTGAAACACAAAATCCAACACTGGGGTTTGCCCCCCAGTTAGTAATACTAATTAAAGAGGTGCAGGGCAAGGCCCTCGAAACAAAGAAAACTGGCAAAATCCCACTGTCGGGATTTTCCGTTTCGGGGTTTTGGTGTCGTGCAAGTCAATGCTGGGATACTGTAGTATATCCCCCTCATATCTTGTAAATGTTATTTGTTTCCTTGTCAGCACACAACTCTTCTTGTGTAGCTGTTGGGGATACATGTATTTGCTGTAGTTTATTTTCACTGCTCAAACCTGTCCCCTGTAACTATCCTGGGGAACTCCTCTTTCCAGCTGTTGACATCTCATTGTCCCTGACAGCTACATTCGCATATAGAAACATAAAACATGTCGGCAGAAAAGAACCGGTAGGCCCATCTAGTCTGCCCTATTTTCCTTGCTAACACAACACTACAACATGTTTGGTCACAGGTGTCCCTAGCATATCTATTTTTATTTATTTATTAATTGAATCGGAATTACAAACCTTTGCGTCCGAGACTCTTTTGCAAAGGCTCCACGTCAGGGAGGTACAATAAGGTATACAAGAAATGACAATAATGAATTGGTATAAAATAAAACAAAACAGGGTATGACGGATAAAAAGGTCAGGTACATACATTTTACATTTTATAAGTAATCGGTACAAGAAAAGAACAAAATAATGTAGGGTAACATAGTACCAGTCAGAGCTAGGACAAGGAGGGACTAGGAGGTTTGGATAGGATACTGAGGAGAGGAGGAAGAGCGAGAAGAAAGGGAGGGAATGGAGGAGTAAGGAGGTGAGAGCCAGGGAGAGAAGAATACATGGCTAACGAAAAGGAAATAGGGTAGGGAGGGGGGAGAGGTTAGAAGCAATCACAGGTGCTGGAGGAAATGATATGATATGAGAACCTGATGTGTCAGTACCCTTTAGACTACACAATATGTCTGACTGCTTACTTAGGTTTCAACAAAACAAGTTGCAGAAAGGTGTTAAATACCACATTTACCTTCGGTTGGCTTTGCAAACGGTCTAAGCTGTAATTCAGGGTTTTCCCATTAAAACTGCATTCAGTGGTGTGTTTCCAGACAGTTTTTTTTAGGATAAATGTACTTTCACCACAGAGATACATAGTATAAATGGGTGCTGTGGCATCATGTTCTCATATGCTAATGCAGCTCTCTGGGACAATGAGATTTCAGTAACCAGAAAATGGAGATCCCCAGGATGGTCACAAGGGCTGGTGTGAACAGTGAAAACAAACTAAAGCAAACACGAATATCCCAACAGCTACAGGAAGAGTTGCATGTTGACATGGAAGTTAAAGAGACAGTGGAACCAAAACACAGGCAGACAGGAAAATAATACAAATTTTAAGAAGTGGTCAGTTGTAACTTTATTTCTCAAGTACTTTTTCATCTTCCTTTTGCTCATTAGAAAGTTTTCTAGGTGGTAATATTGTGCTGGATGTGTGGAACAGCTGGCAGCTGACGTATCTTTCTCTACCCCCCCCCCCAATAGATCATCAGCACTGTGATCTCACTGACAGTGACATCACAGGCTAATGACCTAGAAGTTACTGAGTGGCTGTTCCTAAGCAACAGTGATGTCACAGTCAGCGAGGTCACAATGCTGATGATGTAGTGGGGGAAAAAGAAATAGATACGTTAGCTTTATATGTCTCCTTGGTAAGGCAGCATTTTTAATATTGTACGCAGTTCTTGTCACCTAGTACAAAAGCTGATATTAAAATTCTGGAATGGGTCAATGGCAGGGCCACCAAGATGATAACAACAGTTAAAAATGTAAGCTATGAGGAAAGATTGGACACAGTGGGTTTATGAACCTATTGTAGCACCACTGTTTTTTGCACCTATTTGTATTGTATGTAACCCCCAGGTCACATCTGGAAACGAGCGGTCCCCGCTCAGTATGCTTATCTGGTAAATCTCTTTAATAAATAAATAAATATTCACTAGAACATAGATGGCTATGGAGGATCTATGTTTAGTATATGGGTGCCTTCATCATTCATGATTTATGGGATTGTCTCGGACTAGAAATTAAAGGCCATAGCCATAATGGTTCTGGGCGTAAACATCGCAGACAACATATCGTGGCACATTGCAAAGCAGGCGGCACATTGCCATCTACAATGTCGGCATGTAAAGACATCGCCAACCCAAACCCCGTGGGCAGTGCACTGGATGAATAGGCATGGTGACCACCGAGTCCCCCATCCCACCGAACGATGGCCCTAGGAACAGTAACAGCAGCCAGCGGCAATGTGATGGCCGCCCCCCAACCCGCCGCCGCCACCGTTTGCCTACCTGTGTCCCATGACACAATGAGGTTTACTAAATCCCTGGTGTCTAGTGGACCCCCACTCCACCCCAGCAGGTAGATGCCAACCCCCTCGCACCCCCCCCACATACCCCAACAACAGGCAGGCGGCCAGCACAGCCCTCCACTCACTGCCACAGCTGGCGCTCAACTGAACAAACTGAATAGCGTGTATGCATCCTCCACTCACCGCCACAGCTGGCCACTCAACTGAACGAACTGAATGAGCGCGTACATGTATACATGCTCATTCAATTTGTTCAGTTGAGCCGCCAGCCATGGCGGTGTGTGGAGGGCTGTGTTGGCCGCCTGCTCATTGTTGGAGTATGTTGGGAGGAGGAGGTGTAGGGGGGGAAAAGGGCAGACTAGATGGGCCAGTATGGTCCTTTTCTGCCGTCAAGCTTCTATGATTCTAAAATGGTTATTCTCTTTGAGCTAAAGGTGAGCTGTAAATGGGCACTTGCCTTACTTAGCTTGTATGACCTATGAAATCTAAGCTGCCAGGCAGACTACCATCCCACACGTCACGCCTACTGACATCAAGTAAACAATCTTGCAATTAACCAAAGGGAAAATAAAAAGTACTTCAAATATAAACGGTAATGGCTGACTGCTTTTGAAAAATAAATATTAGTTTTAGACAGTACACTAGCTCTTTGATGAAATGTACAAGATATGAGGGTGTGGTACTCCTTTAACTATGTTCCCCTTTAAGTGGCAGCGCTTTGTTCTCAGAGACACGCCCACTTGGGCCCCTCATAATCCAGGGAGAAAACTGCCCCACACACATCCATCCCCTTCCCTCCTTTCTAGTGTGAGGATGGTCAGAGCCCTGCCCTTACAATAATTTCCAGCTCCTCCCTGACATGGAGGGCAGAGTTGTGTACAAAGGGGCAAAACGGAAAACAGATCTCTGCACTCAGGTGCTTGCACTGACAGCCGTCAAACTGATTTCAACTCGATTGGTCCATTAGGCCAGAACTTTTCTCAGAAACTCGTTACCGGCGGAAAATTGCCTCTAAATCTTACTCAGTGTCATAGCCCCAATCACCTCTGTGGAGCCAGGTCTTGTGCGGTAAATCTAATAACAGCATAAAGCAGTCAGGGACTAACGTTCAGCTCCTGCACAATAAAGTGCCAAAGTACCTGCGGTGCTTGGTGATGTCTAAATATAGAGTTAATGAAAACAGTGTCTCATTAGCTGTAATGCCAAACAGCTGTTGTTTGCTTTGGTTGCCAAGGAAACTGGAAGAGGAGAACACTAAGACCTCTAACGATGGTAAGCGGAGCATAAAATAAAACAACATTTTTATGTCCTGAAAACTGTTTGGTTTTCTTTCTCTACTAGGAAATACATCGCAGCTTGTTAGGATGACAGGAAGAGCAGCTGGCCAGTCAACGCAACAACAGCGCTACCGCTTTCGAGGCTGGTGACCTGGGTTCAGGAATAAGGCTGAGTCATCGGAGGACAGGATGAGGGAAGGAGGACTGAGCATCCCAGAATACGCTCTTCTCCTGGGGGGGGGGGATCCCAGATTCTGTTACAACCCCGCTGCCTGGGTGACCATAGGCAGCGGTGCAAATATTAAGCTGGAGCACTGGGAAGGAGGCGCCGATGGGCCCAAGATGCAATAACACGCACACTGTGCGCACACTTCACTGAGGCTGTATGCCTGCACCCTATGTGGCTGGGAAGAAATAGAGGGGAAAAAGCCTACAGGTGTGCAAGATAATGCCAGCAGTCTTGGGCCCTGATGATCTGACAGTGCACAACCTCACGGAAATGTGACCTCCCTGTGGTGAGTTTGGGGTTGTTCCCCATGAATCCCACCCTGGAGAGGTAAGTCCAGGGAAAGAAGAGGTAGGTAAATGGTGGGGAGGGAGCAGTTGGGGCTGGGAGGTTGCTGAGGCTGAAAAGGGTAACTGCAAAGACCCAGAGCAGAAAAAGAAAATAAAAAAAATAAAAAAAGGATAATAGGGAGATGGATTCAAAGGTAGGGTGCCATGCGAACCATTGAGCATGATACTCATAGCTGGCCCAGTGGCTCGGTGGTAAAACTAGCTAGATCAGGAGTAACCGTGGGTTGCCGAGGGTCAGCTGGGGGTGAGAGTATCGAGCATCCAGCAGACTGCTCTCCTTTCCTCTTCTGGGGAGGGAGGGATTGTCATCTTCGCCACCTGGTGGAGGCTGGGTGGCAGTGCAAGTTGGAGCAGCATGAAGGGAGGGAGCTGTGGGACATCCATGGCCTGTGCATGCCTCCACACGCATGCACTGGTATTCAAGCCCCAGCTAGGAAGGGAGAAAAACTGGAGAAAAAAGTATAGTGGGCAGGCGTGTATGAAACCCTGCGCGCGAAGCCTCCACCATCGCCATTACCAAGACCCTGCCTGGCAACACTCTGGATGCAAGCCTCTGTGGGGGGGGTGGGTGGACCTACTCCTCCTGACCCCACCACGAGTGCTAATCCATAGAGGAATGAGCCAGAAATGGTAAGCCCTGGGAGGGGGGCACTGGTGAGGGTGGGAGGGGACAGCGCTGAAGGAAGGCAAGCCTGCACCAGCTAAGGAGGATTAAAAAAAAATCACAATACTCATCATAAATTTTAATGATGATATTGATTTCCAATCTGTTTTCCTAGATTGTGAAAACATTTTTTTTAATAATTCTCCATTTTTGGATCCTCATAGCTGTCACTCCTGTAGGTTGCCACCCACTCAGTCCTGACACCACTAATCTCACCTCTGTGGTCCTCCACAGCTTGTCCCCTCTACCTAGGGCTTGAGCCAGAAATGGTAAGCCCTGGGGTTGATATCCACCTGCAGCTGATGCAGATCACGGCGGCAAGGCTGTTGTCTGGATCATCTCAATTCAGTCCTATTATGCCTGTGCTGTGCGAACTGCACTGGCTGCCAGTTCAGCGGCAGATCACCTTTAAGGGTGACTTGCTGACCTACAAAGCTCTACACGGACAGGGACCGAGCTACCTGCAAGCTCTCCTGCATCCCTACTGCCCTCTCCAACCGTTCCGCTTGACCAACGAGGGATTACTGGAGATTCCCAGGGTACGGCTAAAAACATCTGGCACTAGGGCATTTTCATTTGCAGCCCCTACCCTATGGAATTCTATGCCTCGTTGGGTACAATAGTGCCTGAAGTGGAGAGCTTTAAGACTGCCTTTAAGACCTATCTATTTCTGCTGGCATTTGGTGCCATTTTGTGACTGACTATTTTACGGCATTGTGGTTTACTAACTTACTGTATTTTAATATTTTATTGCTGTAATTGTTGTTTAGTTGTGCAGAGCTCTGATACACTGTCAAAAAGCGCTACATAAATAGTTTATTATTATTATTATAGTATATTATTACAGGGGTCCTCAAGGCAGGACATCCCACCCACCCCTCTGAGGCTCAGTATCTGACTAGGAGAAGTGCTCGAAGTGCAGGACCCAAGTTTGCCTGCCCGTTATCCAGACAATGCTTAGGGGTATTCCTCACTGTTTATACACATCTCCGTAGGTCATCATTCCTATGTGTGTGTTGACCCCTGTGACCCCCGTCCACCTCACCAGTGCCTCTCATTGTTCTCTTTTGGACACTGTCCACCACAGTGAATGATGCAATCTCCCTACCTCACACAGGAGTTGGCTCCCTGGCCTGCTACGGAAAGTTGCTGTGGCAGTGGTGCCCCCTTCCCTTCCCGAGCTGCAATCCACAGCTCAAAGCAGCACTTCTCTCAGCCCTGGCTGTGCAGGAGCAGGCACTGTGGGTATGCGCAAAAACCCGCGTTGCCCACTCAGAAGCACAGTGTGCTACTGTCAGGCTATGCAATAACCATTTTATGTGACAAAGCGTTTAGACGTGAAACATATTCAATGTGTGGCTACCTGCATCCATTTTAACTGTGTTCACTTGCTTGCACCAATAAAAATCAGCACTGTTGCACCATACTGCCGTTTCCTGAGGTGCTTTTTGGTGAATGCCTTTGTTT
Organism: Neoceratodus forsteri; assembly: GCA_016271365.2. Taxonomy (NCBI): domain Eukaryota; kingdom Metazoa; phylum Chordata; order Ceratodontiformes; family Ceratodontidae; genus Neoceratodus; species Neoceratodus forsteri. The sequence continues at coordinate 113,577,802 of JADMNL010000034.1, read as the reverse complement.
GTTTTTCTGCTCGTCGTGATATAGCCCAATATACAATATCTCAATAAATTGTGACAAAATTATTTTTTCAGTACCCTTCCCAATCCCCCCACCCCATATGTAGGGTGTTGAAGGTCCCTCCCACAAAACCCAAACAAGACACCATAATATTGTGATATTACTATAACTGATCACTTTTCAGTACTATCCACTGTGAAAATGTTCATATCGTGACGTCACCATTTGATGGACCAATGGAGTAACTATGACTTATGTACCAAGTACCTATAGGATATAATGCTAGCCACCTGTATCCACTACTCCGCTCAAGAACCCCTCCACTCCTCTAGTGCTTCTTCCAAACCATCCTCTCCATGCGCCACAGCCAGGGGGAGAAGCAACCACGTCCATAATGTCCCCCTGAAACAGTGGAAGCACCTGGTTTGCATTACAAGTGCAATCTCGGACGGCCCGGTGGCACTGAGGGTTGAAGCGCTGGACGCCACACCTCACGCCAGCAACCCAGGTTCGGGAACAGACCCAGGTTGTCAAGGGTCGGCTGGGGGTAGAGGGCTGAGAGTCCCAATGGATGCTCTCCTCCTTCTCACGGGGTGGGGGGGCGGGGACCATTCAAGCGGCGTTAATGCCTGTTGTCCTGCCACCGGTGGAAGCACAGGCGGTGGGGCGGGCTGCGACTCTCCTGCAGATCAGGGAAGCAGAGGGTGCTGTCAGGCATTTGACTACAGCGTGCATCAGCATGTCGTCAGTCTCGACAAATGTCCTTCATGCTGGCGCCCTCTGGGGTTGGAGTAGCACAAGAAAGGGAGAAAAACCAGAACAAAATCCTTGGCGTCACGCAGCGTGGCGCTGGGATCGATAGCTGGGACCCAGCTGAATACAAGGGAAGGAGGAGGTACCCCCAGGGGCCGAGGCCTAGGGACAAGTATTAAAAAATAAAAGAAGAAGAAGAAGTGCAATCTCTCGCTCCAGTTAAGTACAATCTAGGATGCAAAGCAGAGACAGCATATTCAAATTCTAGGGAGGGGGGAAATGAAGACAGCCGTTGCAATAGTCCATCCGACGGAAGTTAAGCATTTTGGCACTAGCACTGTGGGGGGAAAAATCAATTGGCCTGGTGACTCAGATGTCGATCACCAGTCCCTTCCCCCCATTTCCAACACGTTTGCTCTCCGCTGCCCCCCCGCCACCATTAGGCCACACAGGCTGTGTTCCCCTGGTGACAGTAAGAGGGGAAGGTATACTGGCGTCAGGGGCACTGAGGGAATCATGAGCAAGTGGCAAGGGACTGTAGAGTGTCCAGACAGGCAGTGGGACATAGGAGTGCCTGAAGGAGTGACATGCGGGGCAATGTTGGGAGCATCAACAAAAAGGTTGCCCCAGGTGTTAGGGTATAGGATTCCTGGCCCCACAATGGTTGAAAGCAGGTGCCTTCAGCTGATCAGTTGCGTAGCACCTGCCCTCTGGAACCATCTGTCCCTGGAACTTATATCCAATTACATCACCCAGCCCTTTAAGTATAAGCCTCTTCATCCTGTTGTAAGACACGCAATTAAAAAATCCTCCTTCCACTCCCTCGCTTTATGTTACTGTCTGACCTGTTACAATTGCATTTTTCTACTATGCCTGTAAACCATCTCTGAGACACCCATCATGACAGACACAGAACAAAACTAAATTGCATTTTACCGCATAATAATAGCAGTTTACTTCTTTTATAAGCAAGCTATTGCTGTCACTTTGTTACTTGATTCCATCTTTGTTGATACTGGACTGCTGCTTGAGACTACATTATATGACACGTATTTTTTCACTGTTGTTTTTCTGCTCTTTTGTAATAATGTGATACTGCGGCTTTATTAATTTCTGTTGTCTCTGTAACCTCCTGGGTTGTGCCTAAAAATAGGCATTTTTTTTGTCTACTGCACCTACCTGGTCAACAAAAATGAAATAAATAAAATAAGATTTGCTAGCCAGCCATAGCCCCAGCGGTAAAGATATCGCTCCTGACACCGGTGACCTGGGTTTGGGAATGATCCTAGATAGTCAGGGGCCGGCTTGGGGGAAGGGGGGGAAGAGGAGGATTGACAGTCCCAGAGGATGCTCTCCTCTGCGGAGGGAGGGAAAAGAAAAAGGGCTGCCACAGCACCTTAAGAACTGCCGGCCATGGAAGTACAGGTGGCTGTCTTGGACTTGTGGAGTCGGGAAGGGAGGATGCTGTTAGGTGCTTGGCTGCAGCATGTGCCAGCGTGTTGCCAGTCTGGACTTACATCCTTTGCACTGTACGCAGCTCAGGGGGTCAGGATCGGGAGACAAAAACAAATAAATCCTCGGCGTTGAGCAGTGTGACACGGAATCCCGGTATGCCAGGACCAGCCATTAGCATGGGATCCTGGTACACCAGGATCCAGCCGAAATCAGAGACGTACATCCCCAAGCCACCGTCAAGGGCAAGTTAAAGAAAAAAAAGTATCAATTCTGCCCACAACTTTTGTTTCTTCAGCATTTCTACAATGACGAAGACTTTGATTTTCAAGGGCACCACATTTGATGTTCGTGGAATTAGAGGGAGGAATTTAGTTTTATATATATTGGAAAGGCTGTAAGCCTGAGGTCTGATTGGGTGGAGCAACTATGTCACTCTCCTATCAGGCTTTGAAAGGTACCTCACCCTGGACCTTCCCAGGATTCGTTTCTCTTTGCAGCTGAAGGCGCTGCTCTTCTGCCCTCTCTCAGGCCTCATGCACCGTTTGCTTTAGCCTTACTTTGGCGGCTGCCTCCGGCTGCAGGTTTGTTTCTCCTCCCATCACTTGCTCGTTTTACTATGCTCCCGATGGTGCTGCTGAGGATTATCTGCCTCGGTGGGCGTTGCTGCTCTTAATTTGTCTCTCCCACTTTCCCTGCTCTTTCAATTCTTTCCCTCGTCACTTCCAGCGGCTGCTTGGTCCTGTCTCCTGCTTCTGGTCCCCCCCCCCATGCCTCGTTCCTCCATTCCTAGTCCCATACCTGTATGGCCTTTCCTTCCTGCCTTCAGCTGCATCTCTGTTTTCCCCTTGACCTGGCGATCATTTTTTCTCTTCTGCCCTTGCAGCAGCTGTTCTCCAGCATCCTGTCCCCCACTCTGTTGGGTGCTCCAGCGCTCCAGTGCCTCATTGGCCACTCAGTTTGCTGGCCTTCTGCCTTCCAGCCCTTCTCTCTGATTGTTTCACTCCTTCAGCCCTCCTGTTCTGTCGCATCCATTGTTATTCCTCGCGGCTGGCGGGAGCATGATGTGGACATTCTCGGTGCCCTGGGCGAGTGTGCATGGCTCGATGGGTGATGCAGCTTGCTCCCTCTTGCCTGCGCTGGCTTTGGTGCCGTCGGGCGCTGCAGCTGGGGAAGCCTGCCGTGGGATGCTATTGCTTGCTGCTTCTCCTTTCTCGGACAAACCTGCCTCTTCTTCTTCTCGCAGCACATCCAAAGCTCCATTACTTGCCTCAATACGCATTTCACCTGGCTCCTCAGGTTGCAATCTCTTCCCCATTCCTGCCTACCTCTTTCCTTCCTACCTCACATCTAATCGAAATGGGGCTCACTTTTCCAACCCCGGAACACAGTGTGCAGCCCTCAGGGTTTTGCTTCCTACCAGTCCCCAGTGGAAAACACGCTATTGTAATTTTACTGCTGACAACCATCAGGGCTCTCGTTTCAAATCAACCCTATCTTACCCGGAGAGCCTTCAGTGGGAGGAATTTTTGGATGGGTTTCGGAAGGTTAAATCTGTAGGATATGGACTCCATCTGGACTGCATTAATAATGAAGTTTCATTAGCGCGAGTGCCACTGCCTAACCTTACATGGTAAGCACAGCTCTGCATCTTCTTTTCGGCGTGATGCATCTATGAGGAGTGATCTTTGCCACATCATATGTGACATTCTTGTCTGATACAAAAAAAAAAAAAAAATAATTGTTTTCCAGTTTCTGGTGGATGTCCGAACTCAACTGTATGGCCTGCTAACCAGGCATTTGATATGCAGGCTGTGTGTGGGTGTTGATGTCCAATAAAGTTGCCACTCCATATTCAGTCACTCCACTACCGGTCTAGCATTGCTTGCAAGGCGCTTTGGGATACATTGTGTCTGAACAGCGCTGTATAACTGCTGGTTCTTATTCTTATTATTTGGTATGGAGCTATTCATGCGCCATCCACCATTTTACTCATCCGTCTGGCCTGCTATCGATATTTCTTTTGGGCATACCTATCATGCCTCATATGCCATCTCGTCGACCCGCAGCCCTCCTGCCACATGTATCAAGTTCATGACTCTGGTCCCCATTCACCATGCCTTATCCTCGTACCAGCCATCAAGGATTCACTCCATCATCTTCCATCGTCCATTCTGCTCCCATTGATCGCTCGACCCATGCATACTCCTCTCAATCGCTCGACCCGAACATACCCTGTGGTTCCAGGCTTGCCTTCTTTGCATTGGGGTCTACTTTATCGCATCGCTCTATCGTCCCTGCTACCTCAATTCGACTCTATCTCCACTCAAGGCCATGCCTTTATGTCTGTCGCCCTTTGCTGAGGGCTAACTGGCTGCTCACCACCATCATCCAAGTTCATTTCCTGTCTCCTTTTCCTCATACTCACATCGATCGATCGAGCATACCTCTCACGAGGTCTTATGCTGCCTCATTGACCCGCTGCACCCCTGCAGCGCTCATCATCATCTGTCTTCCTCGTCCTCAGTCTTCTCATGTTGGACTGCTGCACTCCTGCGGCAATCATCATCGGTCTTCTTCATCCTCGGTCTTTTCATGAGCACATCTGGATACCCTTTGCTCCTCTGACTTCTACATGGATCTACTCCTTCCCATCGACTCCTCGGAACACCCCTCTTGGAGCTCTGCTGCCCTCTGTTCCTTCTTCGATCTGTGCTTTCTTTTTGGGGGTTTTCCCTATCCAGTCATCATCTTCCCTACTCATATCCTTCTCTTTAACGACATACATCCTTAAATCAAACGTTGTCAGCCTGGAGGGAAGGCGATCTAGGCCTTGGATCCCCAGCGGTTTCCTCCTTAAAGGGTTTTTTTCCTCTCCTCCGTGCCAATGGTCATAATATTAGTTAAGTGTTAGTGCTTTCTTAGATTAGCCAATGGTCATAATATTAGTCAGGGTTAGTGCTGTCTTAGGTTAATTAGTTAGGTTCTGCTGTTGGAAGGCGGTGGATGGTGGCCCCAGCTTCCCCTCTCTCCTTAGGAAGTTTGCCTTAATCATCTTCTCAGATTTCATTCATTCATCATCCTCGCCTCTTCGATGCTCAACACCCGACTGGGTATTTTTTGGGGGCTTCTTCCTAAGCTACCTTTAGCCGATGGAATAATTCCCACAGCACCTATGGGAAGGGGAACCCACCTCTAGGGTTTCTCGCACTGTAACCCTAATAGGGTGGTATATCCCACAGATAGGCGGAAAGCCACAACCTAAACCAAGTCACACAAGCATAATTTCATCCAGTTGCGTAAGCACAATCGAACTATTTGCAAAGATATGCTGAGCGCCTCATTTACCTAACACATCTGGATGCAACAGAACTATATATATATATTATTTAAGCTTTTTACTCCTGTTTCTCCCATCCCCGTTTCTGGCACACATGCACATGTGGAGGCACATGCATGCTGTGCATCGAGACGCCCTCCCTTCATGTCACCCCCTCTGCCTGCGTTGACACTGGACCTCCACCTGATGGCGGCAGGACTAAAGGAGGGCGACCACCTCCCCCAGGAGAGAAGAGCTGCCACAGGGCTGCTCGATCCTGCTCCTCCCTCCCCTCATGCGGGCGCACCATGACCCGAACCTGAGGTCATTCCCTGAACCGAATTGTGTGCTTAGTGGGCATCCAGCGCCTCAGTCCTCTGCGCTACCGGGCCGGCCACGATGCAACAGAACTTCTAATTGTGACTGAACAGAAGGGGGCAATCTCAAGGCCCCAAGTAGTTTGTAACCTGTTTTAAAAGTCTGTTTTTGGGTCCCAGTAGCACAGAGGGCTGAGGCGCTCATACCTCTCCCACGCCAGCCACCAGAGCTTTGGAATAAACTTGGGTTGCTATGAGTTGGCTGGGGGGGGCTGGGAGCAGGATCGAGTGGCTGGTGGGCAGCTCTCCTGGATTGGGAAGGGTGTTCTTCCAGGTGCTTGGCTGTCACTGAGTGGAGGCTCGGGAGCAGTGCTGTGCAGATGGGGGGCCAGGCTCTAGGCCAGGGTGGGTGGATCGGGGCCACCACTTCCGACACGCATGTGCACTCCACGTGCACGCATAACTGAGCTGCTGAGGCTCTGGTAAGCTAACGGAAAAAAAAAGCTGGAGGAAAAAGGGATGGCAACGCAACGGTGTTACACCCCCTGACCACACCTCCACCTGCCACGCCACCAGGGCAGCCCAGAGCAGGGAACTGGATTATGAGTGTCGGGGGGGGGGTCGGACCTCCTTCTCCTAACCCCACCATGGGGGGGGGCGGGGCAAAACTGTGGGGGTGCCCTCAATACCGCTACTCCTGTGGAGGCATTGGACGGTGGAAGGGGTGGCGACAGCCAGCAGAAGTTAGCCTTCCACTGCCATGGCCCCAAGGAGAATAAACAGACCACGAGGGAAAAAAGTCTATGTTGGGTTGCCCCTACGGCCCAGTGCCAGTACACTTCTGTACAGACAATCCGAGTTCAGGAGTGAACTCAGGACACCTCGTCGAAGGACAGGCTGGACCACAGCCTCGGTGGGGCACTGTGGCTGGGAAGAGACAGCGTTGGGCTCTGATGCCATGGCGACCCCCTGTGGTGGGCCAGGGGAGCTTGCTTCCACCACAAAGATGTCGTTTCATGCAGCCAAAGTTGCTCAATAGGCTATGCCCATGTCAGGGGAGGAACCAAGGGAGAAAACTGGTGTTGGCCTGGGCTCCCAGTGCTTCCCACGGATCCTGGTAACCACCAGTGCTGGATCCTAGTCTATGTAGTGGCCTGCCTCAGGGGAGAGGACGGTCCTCCCCGGAACCCCTGCCACAGAGGGGAGATCCATGGGAGATGACGGTGGGGGAAGGACCTGGGGGATGGGGGTCAATGGGCCAGAACAGGGTATATTCCTGGAGAAGATCTATGGAGCGAAGCATCAGGCGATGGTCTGCCCTTTAGCTGCACATCGAAGCCCTTTCTTGCACCTCCCGAGTTAAATTTCCACTATGCTAAATGCCTATAAAAATACTCTGTCTGCTGCAGCATTGTAATGCATTAATAAGAAAAATTATCAGCAAATTCAGATCTGAATACCTCATGGACACGAAGCCCATGACCTCATCGCATTGAAATGCAGTGGTAAAGTCTGTAACTTTAAATCTTTTTCAAGGCATTAAAGCTTTCACAATTACGACAACTAAGCATCAGTCCTTTGATCTGAGCCCCACATGGTGGCTACAGTATATCCCTGACAGACATGCCAGAGAGAAAAAGCCCAGTCGGGATAAAAAAGAATATGTGGAATTGCATGCTACTTGACTGCAACCCGTGATCGCCCCCTTCAACTGCCTCTGTGGGACCTACTCAAAAACGAGATACTATGTCTCAAAACAAGATAGCTCTTCTGACACTTCCTCTTACCATATCAATCATTTATAGATATTTTACAACTGTAGTAAATGTATAGTTTATTATTGTCTGTTATAAGTTCTGTAATTTTTTGACTGTTTCTTTATTAATATTTTGTATCTCTTATACGAACCTGTACTAGAAATAATCTAATCTTGTACCAACCCTCACCAGGAAACCAAGCTGTTCCTTCATTACCTGGGTCCTCTCAGCACTGTCAGCTGAAGGGCCTCCTTATGCAAGCCCCCTGCTGTTGTATATCCAGCAGCTGCAAAACCTGTGCTTTCACACTTTTTTGTTTTCTAATTTTGCACATTGAGATGTCCTCATTTAGGTGAAATGCCTAGCTTTTAAGATGGCATATATTCTAGAGAAAGCAAGAGGGTGGGGTGGTATGGTGCTACAAGGGATGAGTGAGAGTATGCAAAAGAAGTGATCAAGTAGAGAAACATTCAGTTTCACTAGACAAGCTTTTATGTATCGTAGTTTGGGACTGATCATTTTTAGTCAGTGCCATCACCCCAGCATAAATGGTTCTACCTACCTAGGGTGCCTGCGGCAGTGCGCACGGTCATTAGGGCGCCACATCTCGATGTCACTGTCCCTCTTTTTGCGGGGGCCTGTGCCCCCCACACACTGCCCCTTTCTAAATACTCTAATCCGGGGGGGGCAGACCTTGGGGAGGGGGCATCAAATTCAGCAATGTGGCGCTGTGACGGGCGCACTGCCACCAGCACACAGATGGCCAGAAGGGAGCATGAATTGGTGTTTACCAAAGGAAAAAATACATCTTGCCAGGTCCTGGCCCTATGGTGCGGAGGAACCAGACTGCATGTGAGTCCCCTGGAATCACATACTAGAGCTGTCAGGCCCACTGATGGGTGCTTTGCAGAGGCAAAAATGGTCAACTCCTCAGAGATGGGGGGCAAAGGCCAACCAGCGTTCGCGTAACCCGCTGGCTGACCAATGAGTGACACTATGACGTTTACTTATTATTACAACCATTGGCAGTTCTTTGGGATCGCCACCCTTTACCCCTTCCCATTACATCTTTAGTACCCCTGCACCAACACACTGTAGACTTGGTAGGTAGTACTGTACTCTTGCCCCCCCCCCCCATGCCTAGTCACTGCAACAAAGGCACCAGCAGTGTGGGCCAGCTGAACAGTAATAAGCAGTGACGACAGCTGCTCGCCTGTCCAAGCCAAGTACCTCATCTCAGCTACACGCTCATCCCCAAGCAGGGTGAGACAAATTAATATGTGAGCTGATGGTCAGTTTGGTCACTAGCTTTCAAACTCTGATAGCCAAATCAATATTTTTAGTGGTCATTTTTTTTTTTTTTGTTGGTCATTTTTCTTACCTTGGCCCCCAGTCTGCCATCCACATCCAGGCATCCACCTCCTCCGGCCCCCGTCCAGACCGCTCCGGCTCCCAGCTGGGGCTTCACTGCATACCACAGTGGCTTCCCCCCCCCAACAGCTGAGTGGCGGAGGGCCCCTATCTCCGCAACACAGGATCCAGTCACGCAGTGAGCCCTCGGGGCCGGGCGTCCCGCCGAATGGCCATCAAGCTGCTGTGACTGGTGTCATTTTCCCTGTTAATTCCCCGGAGTCAGAGGGCGTGCAATGACGCCAGCAGCCGTGAGTGCACATGCGTCCATGCGCATCCCCGTCCAGGCATCTGCCCTCAACTCCTCCTCAATGTATGGCATGCATTCCCGACCCCCAGCTTTAGCCAGGGGGCGGTCGGACGCTGACCGTTGTGGACCCCTCTCCCCGGAGAGGAAGAGCAGCCCATCGGACACTCGAACCCTCTCCTCCCCTGCCAGCCCTCGGTGACCCATGCTTGCTCCCGAACCCGGGTCGCCGGCATGGCGCGAGGTGTGGCATCCAGCACCTTAGCCCTCAGTGCCACCGGGCCGGCAGTGGTCATCATTTTTAAGGGTTCAGAATTCACTTTGTGGGCAGGCAGCTAGAAGACTGAAAACTTTCAAAATCAGGTAACCAAACCCATTTTTTTTAGTGCCAATGCCAGATGGCTACTTGATTTGTCCCACCCTGTCCCGTAAATCAGTTCCAATGGTGGATTTGTGGAAGCACACGCAAACCCATCTCCCAGGCGGCAGTTTCATGTGCTGCCCCTGCCCCTAAGGGTCAGCATGTTTATACTTTTAAAGAGACGGCAACTACTATGCATAAGGTTTTTATTGGAGTTTCATCATTTTGTTTATCCCCTTTTTTCCCTGTTCCCCTCCCCAACAAGCAATCAGGGTCACCGTGGCTGTGCCCTTCTCTGGCTAGAAGAGGAAACAAGCAGCAGCTTTTAAAGTAAAGAGTTAAAGTTTAAAACTATAACAAAGTGGGGGCTAAGGGGGATGGGGAGGAGCAGCTGCATCAGCTGCATGCTAGGGGGCTAGCTGCACAATCGAGCAGACTTTGATAGACCAGTAGATCTGTTCTGCTGGCAAATTCATATGTTCATATGTAAATCGATGCCAGTCCTTGGTCGGCTGGCAAATGGATGTACAAACGCTGGACAGTCCGTGCCCTTGCTCCCTCCTGGGAGTTGAGCACTTTGTCTTCCCAATGCACTCCCCCCCCTTGCTGGCCCCAGTGCGGGAGGTGCCAGGGTAGTTCAGGCTCTAGGCCTATTCAGTCCTTGGCTTCTGAAGTGCCAGAAAGAATACCAATTAACGCCAACTGTGATGGAGGGTTGTGATGTGGCGACACCCACCAACTTGAAACTATTTTTTAATACATAATTTTTATTTAACGTTTCGTCCCCAGAAACAAGAGACATAAATTACAGTTTCAGAACACAATAAAGGTAGTAGAGGAACAAAAGGGAGCGCTTTTCAGGTCTAGATGGCACTCTTTGAGCCAGCACTGGCACAAGCGGATTACCTACCGTATATCATACCATATCTATTCCCATTTGTCAACAAGTACTAATTAACTAGGACAGTGAATGTTGGGACAAACAACAATAAACAAAGGACAAGAACTAGCAGTATCAGGCAATCTCAGAGAGGAGTACACTAGGTGGGGACGTGTAAATCAACACTTGAAATCTCAGCAGGTGGGAAGAGGGATGTAGGCAGGGAGGCAAAAACTACCTGCTCCCTGCTAACAAACTCTTTCCTTTTTTTTATTTATACTTTATGCCCCCCTGCATCTCTGGGCTGGTACTCCTGGCTCGACCACCGCAGCTGGCCCCCATGGAGCCTCGGTTCACCCTCCAGGCAGGGGCAGGGGGTGGCCGGCTTCGCCCAAACTTGCGTCAGTCGTCGGGTGGGCTAATGGAGGTGGCACATGGAGACCGGCACCAGGGCCAAGCTTAGTTTCTTGTTTTTCCAGTGGAGGAGATGTGACATGCAATGATGCTACAGTGTATGCACGCCAAGGATCCGCATACCTCCAAGCCTCAGCCGCTACTCCCGGTAAGCCACCCCCGTGGTAATCCAGGGGCACTACCAGGAGGCACAATGAGGCTCAATCCCCCCTCCCTCCCCGGAGATGGAGAACATGCAACTGCTGCTCGATCCATCTTCCCCCCGGCTGACCCTCCAGCCACCCAAGCTCACTCCCGAACCCGGGTCGCTCGTGCCACAAGCGGTAGGGCTACCGCTACGTCAGCAGGCTGGCCTAACAAACCTTTCCTGTGACAGGGGACTTTGAAGGATAACTGTAAGTACAGAAATTATGCAAATACAGACCTCAAGAGATGCCCATTAGGAAGAAAACTTAGACTCACCACAAGTCATTTTGCATAAGCCAAAACACAGCTATTGGGTGACAACGGTATTCATTTACTACTAACCAGGACTGGTTTCAGATCAGTGATGAGGGGAATATGTGACCCACAGCCAATACACTGCCAGACAGAACCCCCTACAGACAAGTTATGAGTAAGACCTGGTAGCGTTATGAATGACAAAATGCCAAAAGCCGCCCCACGGCTGGGTGTACAAAACAGAAAAGACACAACAGTAGCAAAATATCCAGCACCACCCACCACTATAAAAGATCAGGAGTCCCTGAGGACACTGTTGCGAAACTGGTAGGAGTTGGTGGGGTCCTGTTGGCGTTTCCCCAGCCCCCATGTTTTACACATGGTTTGAGTTCAGCAGGGTTTTTTTATACAATAATGGCCATATGGTGATGAAACGAGAGCACTGGTTGACTAATGAGTCCCTTGTTAGTCGCCTGGTGCTCTCGTTTAATCACCACATGCTCACTGAAATACATAAAAATGATGTTTAAGTTACCCCCCCATAGACTTTAATGTTGCACATCCCCGTACTCTCCCTGTGATCATGTCATAAAGTTGGCTGAGAGTGGGGCAGCGCAGGATGGATCTTCGAACTGGGAAGTGCCTGGGTCTCGGTTAACCAAATGTTATGAGTCTTCTGCCAGGGAAACTAATGGATATTTCTGCATCTTATATTCCTCAGCAGTACGTCAAAGAGGTAAGGCACCGAACTATGGTGTGCAGTGGTTTAAGTTGGTAGATCTCTTTAAAGGGAACAGTCAGCACTGAGCCCCAGAACGAAGTATGGGGCTGGTCCCAATTTGCACTTTACGTGCAAAAACATTTTTTTTTTTAATTACTGCTTACAGCAGTATAGCAAATTGTATCACACTGATTCTGTCGGCATGCAAGCTGACATTTTCTGTAATTACAAATTCCAGAATCCCCTGCAGCTGACATCAGAGGAGGGCTGCAGCAGTGGGAGGTTAAATAGCCTCCAGTGCGTGCAATAGTTTATATAAGCTCAGATCTTTTGTTTTACAATCCTGCTGTCCTCACTGGGCACAATATAGTCACAGAGGACTGCCCTCATCCCTGGGATAACAGCAGAACCAACAAACATCCCCCCCCCACCACTGTCCCCAGTGACGGGCTCATTCTCAGACCTGAGTCGCTGGTGTTACGAGTGGTAGCCCTACCACCGTGCCAGCCTCATACCTCAGTTTCATAAAAGAGAGACGTCCAGTGGAGGGAGCAAGCTCCCCTGGCCAACCCCAGGGGTCACTGCGGCATCACTTGCCCAGCGCCCTCCCTCCCAACCACAGCATTACTGCCGAGCTTTAGTCTACCCTGACTCCAGTTCCAAGCTTGCTCCTGAACTTGGTTCACCTGAGCAGCAGCGTGACATGCTGCTGGCAAGTCATCAGGAGAAGGCCCACATCTTATTGCAACAAATACTTTACTTCCTGCCACCTCTCCCCCTTCCGCTGCCCTTCCCCTTTCCCTCCTCCTGCTTACCTTCCTCCCCCTTTCACCTCCTACTCTTCATTGGTGGTGAAACAATCTGGAAAGTGGTGAGGCCAAAGATGTAAGGGGTAAATCCTCCATCCCCCCCCATTGAATGGGTTCACCCATGGCGTAACTTTGAAAGGCACAGTTCTCCACTGTATTAAATTAACATGACTGCAAAAATTGATAGGGCAGGGTTGTATAACTTACGAAAATGGTAGGGTCATGGCCATAGTGCCCCCCCCAAATGTGGCACCTATGCCCCTCCCCCTTCCTCTGCTCCCCCTATTTTCCTTTTCTCCCATCTCACCTGCAACTACCTGAACCACACTGCGTTCTTTCAACCACTCCAAGGGCAGCAGCCCTGATGACCTTTTTCATACACACACATAATTCCCCCACAGCTGTGCAAGAATGGCGGCACACTGAAAAGTAAAATACCAGTTTTTGTTAAGTGCAGCTTTATGCAAATCTGCCATTCTCTTACTTCTGAGTAAAGCTTTCTTCACAGACGTGCTCATAAATTAGCCCTTGCCTTTTTTTTTTTTATGCGTGGCAATGTTTAATCAATTTTCAAAGCTCTCAAGTGGGACTCATTGCCACTCATACAAGAAAAGCCGTTGAAAAGAGAGAGAAATAATGACCCTACTGCCTCTATCAGGGAAAGTGAAGGATAAAAAAAAAATCAGATGACTTAAAAATAGAGGCAAGGGCCTAGCTTTGTGAACGGCTAGGGCCTTGTCAGTGAGAGGTCTACATTTTAAATTGGGGGCTGCTGTCACGTTAGAATCACTTGAAAGAAAGCCTGGCAGTGCTCCCCGCTTCAGCCTGTCACCACTACCATTCTGGTTTCTACACTTCACCCACCTACTGTGCCCTCCCACTGTGTAGAGGTGACTACTTTTACTAACTGCATTAAAACCAAGCTGGGAGCTCGGAACATCGTGAGGGGAGGCTGCAAGGAGTCAGAAGCAGAACTGGCATTTGTGTAGCACTTTCCATGTACACTGTATCCCAAGGTGCTTTACAAGCGTTGCGAGGAAAGTAATAGAGTTACTATAAACGTGTAGTGGCAGCCATTTCACACACCTGCGCCCACACACAGCCTTAGACAATCTTTCCCAAACTGTTCCAGACTTACTACAGGCCTAACCATCTCAAACTGATCCTAAAGCCTTACTGCAGACCTAGCTTTTCCAAACTGTTTCAGACTCACTACAGGCCTAGCTTTGTTAAACTGATTCCTAAAGGGTGTGCAGTGGTGTGAGCAAGTTAAAATTTGAGCCACTTAATTTGAGCGGCTCAATTTGACCGCTTGTACTAAGAGCGAGTGGTGAATAACAGTGAGGACTACTGTATAGCGAGTGTAGCAGTGAGCTACACTCGCTGAAGTAGGATATGATTGGCCAAGCCCTGCTGAGTTGGCTGTTTGGTGTAGTGGCTTGAGCCACTGCCTCTGGAGCCGATGGACCCAGTTTCAGGTTTGGGTCTGGTCATACCGGATTTTTTTTTTAATCGGTTTCTTCTTTTCCCCTGTATCCACGCCCCCCCCCCAAGTTGATTATAAAAATTTTGGGGGGAGTCCCCTACAAAGGGTGGTGTGGGGTGCATAGCCTCCCGCATAAAAATGATTTTGTTATTTTCTTGGGGATAGTAATCAACCATCGCTGTTTGCAGCGGTAACTGTAGTACTGCTCGCCCTTTTGACTTTGGGCGTTATTTTGGTTGATCTTTTTTGGTCGGTGACATTAAAAACTTGCCTTTATCATATAAAACCTTCTAAAGCCTTACTGCAGGCCTAGCATTTCCAAACTGTTTCACTCTTACTAGAGGCCTAGCCTTTTTAAACTGATTCTAAAGCCTTACTGCAGGCCTAGCTTTCACAAACTAACCTCTAAAGCCTTACTGTAGACCTGGATAAACCTTCTCAAAGTCTAAAGCCTTTCTACAGGCCTATCTTTTCCAGACTGTTTCACCAATACTACAAAGCTTTAATCCAGGTCAAGTTCTCTCAAAATGTTTCACAGGTACTTCAAAGCCTTAGTACGGGTCTTGCTTTCTCAAACTGACTCTAAACCCTTACTGCAAACCTAGCTTTCTCAGGCTAACTCCGAAGTCTTACTACAGGCCCAGCTTTCCCAAACTCACTCTAATGTCATACTACGGGCCTAGCTTTCTCAGACTGCAGGGGTCAAAATTAAGTTTTGCAGCCACTAGCCAGCCACTAGCCAGCCAGGCTCACGATTTCAAAAAGTAACTGGTCCCATACCTCTTTCAAGTTGCCCAACTGATGTACTTATTGAACTGTCGCCCTCTCCAATACAAGCCAGTAGGGCAAGTTGAACATTTTACTAGCCTGATACAAATTCTACCAGCAACTAGCTAGTGGGCCAGTGCCAGTTTCGACCCCCAAAACGGTTTCCTTGTTTTTTTGGCTGCTGTTTTGGATGCAGATACATTCAGAGGCACAAACGGACTGTGACCACAGTTGCCCGAAACTCTTTGGTTTGCCTATAATGTACTTACAGCTCACGCCGGTAGTATCTTCTCAGGAACGGGTGAGAAGCTGCTCCAACAGCGAAGTTACTGCTTCCAGTGTCCACCAGGATATTGAGCTGCAAAACATGTCAAATGGCAGAGTCAGCCATCATGGTGGGGTTTATCACTCACACATCAAGAATCACAGACAGGCCTCTGTGGATCACAAGGTCGCAATCTGTGACTTCAACAGGGCTACGGGATGATGTCAACCAAACGTTACTGCTTGAGATTGTAATCACACTTATTTGGACTATTTACACTAAATCTGCCCCAATCTGAACCCTCACCTCCTCAACGGGCCCACAGTCAGACTCAGGATTTGATTCTGGGCCTCACATGCAACGCATTATGAACAGATTTACTTTTCTGAATATAGACGCCTGAAACCTAGTTTTATTTATGCAATGGCGGTGTAAATCAAATTCACAAATATTCACTTTTTTAAGCACTAAGTCACGATCAGAGGTGTGTCATCATAATGTAAATTTTTTATTTTTTTTGGCCAGATAAGACACACTAAGCCAAAGCTTGTTTCCAGGTGTGTCCTGTGAGCACAAGAAAGTTAAGTGACTTGCTCAGGGTCACACTATATGCAAGTGCCGGTTCTGGGTTTCAAACCCAGGTCTGCTGGGTCATCAGCTTCCCTTCTTGGTGCTTTAATCCTCTAAACTACACTGCCTCCCTAATTTAATACTAAAGTAGGGTTATGAGGCACAAGGCGCTGTCGAGTATGCCCAATTGAGTTAGATTAACAATGGTAACCCAACATCTGGCATGCCTTTATGCTGTAATTAAAACATTTTCATTCTATTTAAAATGAACGCTTTAAAATTCTAATCACTCTGTTGTTCATGAGGGTTTCCCAGACATTAACCATTTCAAAATGCTGCCAGCCAATCAGAATGCTCCATTTCCAGCTGCTCTTCTGCTTGTCAGGCACTTACAGTGAGAATACTGTGACAATCTCAGTCCTGGTGAATGACACACAATAACACACAGTAGGGCATGCGGTTATTGGCTGATTACCACACACACACCCACTCTGTGAATGGAAGGCACAAAACATTAGCCGAGTGCCCTTCAACCACAAGGCTGGGGGAAGTGCGGTAATTACCCAGTAACTACAAGCACTGAACTGTGTTACTGCTTTTATAAAATAACATCAAAAATAAACGCAAGACTAAATAAATGTTCCTCACTGGTGAATCGCTTCTCACATCAAACAGCTGGGTTTGCCCCATCAAAGAGGTCAAACTGGTAAGTCACCCATTTTGTTAGGTTAACCTTTTTTCTTCTTTGTTTTTCCTAACTATCACAGTTACTGATAATTCTGAAGCACTGCAGTGATATTTCTATGCAGTTATGTCATCTTAGACAACAAGCTCCAAGATTTGCAAGGCACTTTCCAGACCTGTGCACTTATTTGGCTAATTATCACACAGATCTGGGCAGTTATCATTGACCAATCAGTTCACTGGATTTGTTTCTTGCCCATTTTATAAAGCGAATATTTTCATTTCAGGTTCTTCAGAACAGAAACCTGACATTTCATTCTGAGACTTGATCGTATTCTGAAAGATCTACTTACAGAACTTTAGAAAATGGGTTGGAAATTTCTTGCTGCCCTATTGGCTAAATAAGTTCCGAGAACCATATGTTACTCCCACCAGAAATGCTCAGGTTGGAACAAGTTCAGGCAGTGGGATGTGAATTTGGGCAAAATGGATACAGAATTCACTGACCACTTCATCCATTCCGGATTCCCATTACAAACATGACCCACTCACTGAAAACCTTCAACAAGGCCTTAAAAAGTAAAACTCCCTCAAATTTTAATAAACGATGAAACACGCTTTCCACTTATTATCCCCTCCTTTTTGTTAGTATGCATTTTCCCCTACTAACCAACAGGCCCCCCTCAGTCCTGACCCCGTTGCCCACCTTCTCTGGGACTTACCTCTCTTCCAATCCATGCTGGCTTGCCCAAGCCCTAGGGCAGGGCTACGGGGGTGGGCCCTAGCCCCCCCCCCCACGGAGACTGGGTAGGTGCAAGTGGAGACACAGCTGCAGTCAACAGGGTTGGGGCAGCAGTGAGGTTCGGACGTCCTTCTGCGGCAGTCGAGCTTTTCCTGGTGTTCTGTTTCACTGCCCCAGGACGGTGAACTCCCGATGCACGCACACACACACACACACACACACACACAATACATGCCTATGCGTTGGAGCGCATGAACATCCTCCCACCCAGTTCCTCTGCTCTGACTGCAACACCACCTGTAGTCACCCAGGTGGCAGTAGTGCAGTGAAGTCCGAATGCACTCCCTCCCTCTCCAAGGTGGAGAGCATCTTTTGGGCCGCTCAGCTCACCTCCCTCAGCTGGCCCTCCAATGACTCAGATTCGTTCCCAAACCCAGGTCGTCAGCGTCGTGAGTGGTAGTGCTACTGCTGCGCCAGTGGGACAGCTCTTATTGTCCCCCTACTTACACATGTAAACACATTTTAAAAGTAATGCACTATTCACACTTTTATTTCCTAGTGTTTCTTTGGTGACATACAAATTTACCTTCTAGCCACACCAATTTGCCAGGGCAATCTCTGCTGCTTACTCTGCCACAGGTAAAATTGAGACCATTGCTCCATAGAAGACCTGTTATGCGTGATGGGGTGAACATTCTAAAAGTGGAATGCAGGCCGGCCCTTCAGCGCAGTGGTTGGATTTCTACTTGCAATGCCAGCGATCCGGGTTCAGGAGTGAGCCCAGGGGCTGAAAGGCCGGCCGAGGGGAGAAGGCTTGAGCATCCCAGGGACAGCTCGTCTTCTCCGGGGGGTAGTGTCTTGACTGGCCCCAGATGGAAGTCTGGGACACAGCAAGCACTGAGCATACACAGAGAGGAGGATGTCACAATGTCAGCGCTAGATGCCTTGACGTCAAGGCTAGTGACATCCGTAGAAAGGAGGAAAAACATCCTCCAGCTCTGAGTAGATGGAGCACCGAGTTTCGCCGCAATGTGCTCCCGTCTGACTCTAGCCCAACAAGACAAGTGAATTGTTTGGGGTGTTGCAGCCCCACCTCGTCCCTGCCCGGGGGTAAACCACAACAGGATGGGGAACAAGCCAGCACAGGTAGGGCGGGTAGCAAGGGTGGACTCCACTGGCGCCTCCTGATGATGCGGAGCTGGAAGGGACGGGTGTGAGATAAATAAAAATTACAAAAAATAAAAAAATAAAAGTGGAATTCTGCAGAAGTTTGGATTCTTTTTTTTTTAATCAAAAGTTTTTTTATTTTTATTTTTAACAGAACAGAGAAAATTAAAAGTACACACACACAACAGCAATTCAACATTACACAAGCAACATCAATAAACCCAAGTCTAAACAGCATTTACATCTACAATTACTTATTAAAGCAACAACATTCATTTACGTTTAATAATAAAAAGGTAAAATTATTCAGAACAATATAATAAAAACTTCTGAAGATCTTACTGTATAGTGTGCGATACAGCAGGATTATTTGAATAACAATAAATTCTGGTGAATCGAATCACTACACATTTGGAAGTCTATTTCTCAAAAAGAAGTTTGGATTCTTATATTCCATGGCAAACAAACATTCCGTTTACTGAATGAGTGGGAAAACAGACAACTGTGAAGAAATATTTTACAGGTCTTATAAGTTGTAGAAAATTCTATACAACAGCATTAACCCAAAAGGACAGCACGTCAATAAGGTGAAGGCAAATAAGCGAGTAAATAACGGTGAAGTAAGAACTGCGAAAAAATTAACGGTGACCACCAAATAACAGCGACTGGGTTGAAATGGTGACTCCGAGGTGCTAACCTACCCCAGTGTCAAGGAGCACCTTGGAGTTAGAATCTTAACAATAGCAAGGGGTCCAGGTGGCATAGCTCCTCGTGGGGGGGGGGGCAGAGCCCCCCACTCACAGAAAAGGCCGCCAGGTGCACAAGTGCATGTGGATGAAGATGACAATGTACCTGGTGAGCTAGAAGGGCCGTCCGTTGCTGCACCATGCTGGGCATGTGCATCGCCAGGATAAGGTGGTCCTTCTCAAAGTCTATTGGTGATGCATGGAGAGCCATCACTTTCGTTGCTGTGCCCGTGTGCATACTATCGGTGAGGAGGTGGTTGCTGTCAAGAAAAGCCACAATCATGTTGCACCCTCTTTCTCTGTGCAGTGTTTATTGCTGAAAAATCACTATAAATGTCGGTCGCCATTTATTATGTGTGCCATTATTGAAGCTGCCTTTACGGTTTCGCCGTTTTGATGTTCGCCGTTACTAATTCGCCGTTATCGCATGGAGCCACCAGAAAGGAGTTTATGATAAAAGATGGGGCAAGATTACTGAGATTCTACTTAGTGAAAATTGAGACATTTTTAAAGATAAATCTGATGACAGAAGTGTACTCATTTCTGTATTAAAGGGGAACAGTCACCACAAATGGTCCCACACTTAAGTGTGGGGCTGTTCTCAACGTGCACTTTGTGTGCAAGAACATTTTGGTTTACTTGCTGTTTACTGTAGTACAGCACACTGTATCAGACTCATTTTGTTTAGTTCTAGGTTGCCATCTTGTGTTAACCATAAATTCCAGAATCCTGTGCAGCTCACATCAGAGCAGTACTCAGCAGTGGGAGATTCAACAGCCTGCAGTGCATGTTAGAGCTTTTATAGTCCCTGATCAGATGTTTTACGGTTCTGCTTTTTTTCCAGGGGCAAAGTACAGTCCTTTGTGACTGTACTTAGCCCAGGCAGGACTGCAGGACCAACAAACCAAAGATATGAGCTTTATATAAACTTTACTATACAACAGCAGGAAGGGTTTCTAGGCTTCTGATTAGTCAGTGACCTCCTTGAACAGTGACGTTATCCTGGCATAACATCATGTATCAAAGTCCGGCACATAACTGACCTACTTACAAGAAAAATTATGCAACCTCCCCGATTCCCGCCTCGTACTTACACACAATCTCCCACCCCCACTTTATTAAATTAAATAACAAGGCAACTCCCAAGAAACACAACTCTCGAGAAACCAAATTGCAACAGTTGTTTCTAAATCGCCACTATGAGTGGCTTCAAGTTTCATTCTCTCTTCTTGGAGCGCAGTGTCTTACAGAAATCACTGCTCCATGCGATTTTGCTGTCATACTCTTCCAGTGGACTTCACAGATGTGCGTGATGAGCTGCATGTTTTGACATAAACCCACACACAGCCTGCAACTTTACAGTAGGGGAACGCTTAAAAAAATAGCAACAAAAACTCTTGATCCCACATCAGTCCTGATCACTCACCTCCCAAACTAGTGAGTGTGAACCTGACAACTCATCAATGTCTGTGGAGAACCAGAAGTCTCTCTCCCCGACACTTGCTTCCTTCATGTACTGTAAATTCAAATGTCCCAAAACATGTTCACCTGGTCCCAGCGCAGGAAGCATTAAACTGTGTGTGTGTGTGTGAGGGGGTTAGCAAGCAAAACACAGACTAAAGTAGGAATCAAGAGGCAATGAGGGTGTACAGACTGAGCCCACATTTATTTAACATAACCGCAACTGCAGCATCACCTATTGGACAAAACAATACAGCAGCACTATTTTTCTAATATGTATACGTACCCAGTAAAAAATAAGTTAAAATCTATTTTAAATATATTTTTAATCTGTTTTCTTAATACAAACGAGCCACTGTATAACAGCAATAATGCACTCCAGAGTGTGTGTCTGTGTGGCATAATGTTACTTCTTAGGTATTAAATGCACTCGGATTACAGGCTCATGATTCAATCACCCGAGGCGAGACATTATCCCGCCACGACACATATACCCTCTCGTGCATTACTGCTTAAACATGAACTGCAGGCTATTGTATCTCCCACTGCTGCCTACTGCTGTGATGTCAACTGCAGAGGATTCTGGGATTTGTAGTAAAAAAATGTCAGCCTAGAAGTAAACAAAATGATTCTGCTACAATCTACTATACTTCTATAACCTGTAAGTAAACCAAAATGTTTTTGCACACAAAGTGCATATTGGGACCAGTGTGGGGCCTACTGTGGTGACGGTTCCCCTTTAACAGTAAAGGTTAGATGCTTCAATACCTGATTATTTTTAAGAAAGTGGACATTTTTTTGTTTTTTAAATTGTTGCTCAGTTCAATCGACATAACATGACAATCAGGAAATTCACTGTCCAGGGTTAATGCACTTCCAGGTGCTGAAGGCACTCAATGCAAGGGTCTCATACCTCACTCTGCACCAGGGTGTAAATTTACACCAGACCAGAAATGTCCCGTTGTGTCTTATTTATATTTTTTTGCTGCTCTTTTTTTCTCCCCTGGGTCCCACTGGCCACCACTGATGTTCCCCTCCCTCGCCGTCCCCAAGGATCAGATCCCCTCCCCTACTGCCCCCACTACTTACCCTTTGTGGCAGAGGCTGCGGAGTGGCTCAACCCACCAGCACGGATCCAGCTCGGAACGTGTCCTCTCAGGGCGGCTTGCTGGAGGAAACTATCATCATTCTGCATCACGGGATCACTTTTTCCAGTTTTCTTGATGCAGTGGGGAGCGTGCAATGCCGCCAGTGATGCCGTACATCAGGCGGCTGCTCCACCTCCGCCCCATGTTGTGGGACCTGGCCTGCCGGCCCCCAGCCACCACTAGGGGTCAGGCAAGTGCCGGTCCATGTCCCTACCCTCTCCTGGGAGAGGAGAGCTGTCCTCCGGACGCTTAATCCTCTCCCTCCCTAGCCGACCCCCGGCAACCCGCTCGCACCGTGACCGCAGGTCACTGGCATGGCAGGAGGTAAGGCAGTAATGCCTCAACCCTCCACACCACTGGGCCAGCAACCCATTATGTCTTTTTACTTTTCAAGTACACTTCCCCCCATGGCATGTTGCAGGTGGCTACTCATCCCTGTCTGTGTTCCCCGCCCGGCAACCACTTCCTCGATCCACCAAGCCCCAGATCCCCCCCCCCGGATTGCCCCCCGTGGTGGGGCTGGGAAGGGGTGGGCCATACTCTCCCCCCCACCCTGAGACTCTCATCCTGATTGTGGGTCAATGAACCAGTGATGGCGCAGGGTGGGGGCAGGCAGGCAAGGCTTCATATACCCTGCGATCACCATTTTTTTCCCAGTGTTCTCCCTGCTGTCCCTGCCGCAGTGTAAGTGCATGTACTTAGAGGCATATACATGCTATAACCACATCCCTTCCCTTTGTACTGCCTAAGATGCCAGCACTACCTCCAGGCTTCCACATGGGGCAACCAAGGGCCGAGTTGACAAGGCTCCCTTCCCAAGGAGAGGAGAGGAGAGGAGAGGAGAGCTGTCCTTTGGACACTCAATCTTCTCCCTCCCCCGCCGACCCAAGCTCGTTCTCGAACCAAGGTTGCCAGCGTGGTGAGAGGTAAGGTGCACAGCACCTCAGCCTTCTGCACCACGGGGCCAACTGTTATTACTTACTTAACTGCAACTTGCCAGACAGAAGTACTTCCAGATGTTTTACCACACAAACCTATGCTATCATACAAATATGGCATGGGCCTAATAAACATGTCGGCTATTTTACCTGTGATCCGGGACCACTTGTGATGTCATCTGGTCAATGACCACTTGTACGATATATGGCATATTTGCTAAGACACCCATGGTATAGCCCATATACTGTATATTTATACCCCATAAGAGTACAGACCATCTTACGTCTAACTAAGCCACTGAACTGACAACATGTTCATTTTGTTTTCTTGTATCGAGGAGGAGGTGGAGCTGGATTGTATTCCTACCTCAAAACAGCATTCAGGATAAACAATGATAAGAAACAAAGGGTCCCAGTCATTACAGCCGTTATCTGGAGCACCTGAGTCCCCACAAGATCTCCACTCCTCCCCCTTAAAGCCCCCCTGCACTGCAGCAACACAAAAGGAAATGTACTTTGTAAAGCTAGCCATCCGTCAGCTTAGGAATTTCCTCATGAATTCACCAGAGTGCCAGCCGTTAAATCAACCAGCCTTCTGCTACAAATTCAAGAGATGGAAAAGAAAAAAAAATCAATGAAGTCTTTTGGACCCAGAGGCAAACTCCACATTGAGGCTGAAACACTCTATCACTGGGCTAATGATTACATTTGGAGCATGCTCCGACCCCTAGCAGGGGAAAGCAAGGGCAATTCAGCAGAAGGCAGTATGGTCTTGTAGTAAGAGCTCTAAACTGGGAAGTGCAAAATCCCAGGTTCGAATCCCACCACAGCCCGTTGGCTCTATGTGTAACCTTCAACAAGACACCTGACCTCCTCATAGTTCTGTTTACTCCCCCTGGCTGTAAAACTGGGGTGAAGGAAAGCCCCTCCGCCACCTCCATATCGAAGATACTGTGTCTCAAACAGCCCATTCTGGGAAACTAACTTGCAAAATAAATTGAAAATGCGAGGTAGGCCCAGTGGTTCCTTGGAGACTGAGGTTCATGTACGATTCTTCAGATTCCCACGTGGAGGCCAGCTGGGAGACGGATGAGTCACCAAGATGAAGTGCTCAGCTCCATGGGGGTGTTACGGGCTGTATCAGATTCGTGCACCCCCAGACGATTATGGAGTGGTATCGACATCAGATAGAAAAGCAGCTGCTTCCACTACCCGCCCTCCCGGCCGCAGAAAGTATGCATCCATAGTGACAGCATCATCATTAGGGTAAGGGACAGGGGGACTTGGAAGCATGAATAATAAATATGGTCTGAAACATAAAATTAAAAAAATATTGCTTCTTTTCTTCCCAAGAAATTTTTGATTCAATGTTTTATTATTGAGGGGGGAAAAAAACTGAAACTCACCCTCACCCTGCTGCTGAAAACTCACAGCACAGGGTGGGGTGGGTTTCTGTTATTTAAAGTAAATGGCCAATATTTATTATTTAGATTTTGTGCTTTATAGTCCGTTGCCTTATATCAGTAACAGTTCATCCCAGGCAACTGTAGAATTTTTGGCAGCCCCCCAGTTCGGAAGGGAACGCATCTTAATTCATGCGAAACAAGGATCCAGTGACCCCTTCCACTTCCCGGTTCTCCAGTACCACCCCACGCTGAGACGTTTTACGATGTCTAACCAAGGAGAGGGCGGGGCACACCCCATTTTAGAAACAATTTTAAAACTGTTACAGCATCCTTTAATTTAAATGAAAGCTACAGCTAAATGAATAGGGCCCCTACTGGACATGGAACTGAAACTGAACATTTATATGCACACACAAACATACGAAGAAGCCAGCAGAAGAAGGCCATTTGGTCTATCAAGTCTGCTCGTATTGCAGGGTTCACAGCTTCAGCTAATGTCCCTGCCCTCCCTCCCCACTCCTCCCATCCTCCCTACCCATGATCCTTACCTTCCCCCTATGTTTATCCCAGCCTCTCTTAAAGCTGCCCACCATCTTCAACGAGATGCCCTCTTCCAGCAGTACATTCCAAGTGTCCACCACCCTCTCTGTGAAGAAGTGCTTCCTGACCTCCCTCCTAAACCTCCCACCCTCCAGCTTAAGACTGTGCCCCCTTGTGATATGGTTGCCACTCAGCTTAAAGAGACTCTCCTTATCAACTTTATTTATCCCTTTCAACTACCTGAATGTCCCAATCATGTCCCTCTCTCTCTCTCTCTCTCTCCTGTTTTCCAGGGAGTACATGTTCGGTGCCCTCAACCTCTCCTCGTATGCCTTGCCCTGCTGACCGGCTATCATTTTTGTAGCCCTCCTCTGTACCTTCTCCAGCAGGTTAATGTCCTTTTTGAGGTGTGGGCACCAGTACTGAACTCCATACTCTAGATGCAGCCTTACCAGTGACCTGTACAAGGGCAGTATAACCTCCTCTCTCCTACTACTGATCCCCCTAGCTATGCATCCCAGCATCTTGTTTGCCTTTGCTGCTGCTTTCTTGCACTGCATGGAGTGCTTCAGGTCACTAGTGATCATCATTCCCAGTTCCTTCTCCTCCTCCGATGCAGATACTCAGACTCCACCCAGGAAATACTCTGTCCTGGGATTCTTGGTTCCAATATGCATAACTTTGCATTTTTTGGCATTGAAGCCAAGCTGCCAGATCCTGGACCACCTCCCCAGCTTTTCCAGATCTTCCTGTAGGTCCCTCATCCCTTCAGCTGTGTTCATTCTCCCACAGAGCTTGGTGTTATCTGCGAATAGGCACATTTTGCCATTAATGCCATCCCAATGTCACTGATAAAGCCATTGAACAACACCGGCCCCAGCACATAGCCCTGTGGGGCCCCACTGGTTACCTCTCTGGTGCCAGATAACTCTCCTCCCTACCACCACCCTCTGGGTTCTGTCCCTCAGCCAGTTTTCCACCCATCTGACCATCTTTTCCCCAACTCCAAGATCCACCAACTTCCTGATCAACCTTTTGTGGGGCACAGAGTCAAAGGCCTTGCTGAAATCAAGACAGAGGATGTCTACCGCTTGGCCCCTGTCTACTGCCTTAGTGACACAGTTATGAAGTTAATCCACACTTTGACAGCCAGAACTACTTCCCTTAGTAAATGTGCTGCACATTTCCCTGATTCACTGTCCCTCTGCAGAGAAGGAAAATGCAAAACAGAAAGGCAGCCAGTTTAGATTACTCGTAGCGGTTCAGAAAAAACATGTGTGTTTGTGGAGGGAGGGAGGCAAAGTAAAGAATGTTGTGAAGTCTTTAGAAAGTATTTTATGAAAAACAAATGCCAGGACTACTTTTTAAATCAGCAGGATACACATACATGTTTCCTATTTAAACAGGAAAAAAAACTTTTTTTTTTTTTTTTTTAAGAAACATCCCATGTTACAAGTGCAGTAATCCACTCCAGGGTATGGGGTTATCAGGATTTAATTTATGCCCCGGGTGCTGAGAGAGCACTCAGCCTGTGGCCTTGTGCCTCGCAATGCACCCAAGGCATCAATTAAATCCCTATAACCCCATACCCTGTGGTGGGTTATTGCTTACTTTCATACTGAGGTCGCCCCCCACCCCCCAAATAAAAAGTTTATTGACTTTATACAGAGTAATAACAGTGGAAAATCTCTAATTAAAAATTGATGTAACAAAAGTTTATGAATGTAAAGGTGTGTGTTTTTATTTCTTACAGAGATGTTACATATACTGTAATTAATCCACTTGGATCGTGGGTGAATAATGCAGAGAATAAAAGTAAGTACAGATTCCCTATGGGAACTTTGAGGGAAGTATTTAACCATCAGATCAATATTATGTTATGAGGAAAATCCTGACAGCAGTTCATACCAAACATATGTAGTATCATGCTGTGAGTCACAGAGAATACTGAAGTAAGGGAGTCCAGACTGCACTGAAAGATTCAAGTTTATCTAGAATGAGATATAGAGAATAATGGATGGGGAAGGGTTTGATATGAGAATTTAATGCACACCCAAGTTGTGGGATGCTACATGAACCCCAAGGGCGAAGCCCGAGGGGTTTATCAAAGCATCCCACAATGAGGGTGTGCATTAAATTCTCATATGAAACACCCTCCCCATCTTTTATTTTTTATAATAGCAGACCGGCAATTTTTCTCCAGCACTCTGTGAGACTGTTTGGCCCCGCCCACATATGTTGGCCAATGAGGCAACAGCATAGTTTGACTGGCATGGCTCATGAATGTCTGGTTGTTATGGAAAATATCAACCTGGTCAGTACATTGAGAAAAATTGTTGACCAGTTATTATAACACATTCTTTCATTGTTTGATGCTGGATTTGTTTTCAAATCATGTAAAATACCTGCTTAAAACGTTAACTTATGCTAACTTGTGGTTTATAAATATCCCTGAAACCCCACCATCCCGCTGCAGCCTTGTTTTGCACTTTTGAACCTGGGTGTACTTGTATACTCTAGGAACCCAGCGAGTGTATGTTTGTAGACAGATGTATATATACTGTTGGTAGACAGACAAATACTGCCTATAGACAGAAAGAAGAACAAATACTGTCCATAGATTTGATAGATTTTACAGTAAGTTTGACCAGGATAACCCAGCTCTGCAGGTTACTAATCCTGAACTCTTACCACTGAATCATGCAGCCTCTTGCAAGTTGCAACGATAGCTTACATGCCCTTAGTAGTACTCTGCAGTCAATGCCAGTGAGTATTTCCCGTCCATCCTATTTTACTATGAGTGTTCCACCACCTAGAAATCTAGATGCGTTTCCCGACTTATACATATCCATTTAACCACTGACTACAACACAAACGAACATGTCGATCTGGGGTGGAAGGCCACTTGCCTTACCTTCTGAGCCGGGGTTCCGATGGTCATCTCCACGTAGTAGCCCTGGCCGGACTTTCCCCGCAAGTTATCGATCATGTTGTCCACGAAGGAGCCGCCGCTGGTGCCGGTGGCCCGGCGGCGGCGAGGATGAGGGTTCGATCCGGAGGGGGGCAGCCTGTCGCCGGGCCTCTCCTCCGGCAGCCCATTCTTCAAGGGGACCTTCACTACCCCCAAAGGTTCGCCCCTAGCACCGAAGGCCACCTGCGGCCAGGTGGCGAGCCCAGAACCCAGCAGCAGCAGCAATACTGCGGGGGGATGAGGCCGATCCATCGCTAGCAGCATTGCATTGGGAAAGATGAAAAAATATTTCTTTTTACAAAAATCCGGATACCTCCCCTTTCCTTAGGGAGATCTTTCGCAAAATAAATAGTAAGAAATAAAGTTACCAAGTAGCGACTGCCATTCCTTGTGGAAACTAAGGGGCAAGACCGCGCTGTAGGGGTGGTATAAAAATATGCAAACCGTGTGTCCTCTGTGCAAAACAAGAGGTTCCCCCTTAAAAAAAATTTAATTATAATAAAAAAAAAAAATACAAAAATATGGCCCAAAAGGGGGGAAATCGAGAATGCAGCATGGCTCTGTTTGTGACAAAGAAGGAATTAAAAGGGAGGATCATCTTAGGTGGTCCCGGCCGCTGCGCTGGTGGAGCATCTTATCAAAATCCCGCAGCTTTTGTCTTTATCGGTCCTTTGGCAGCGGCTGGAAGGGACAGCGGCAGCAGCTCCCATCCACCATAATCGCAGCAGCCAACCCCCTCTGCAACCTGCAACACTCGGGCCGGAAGGACTTGCTGCTGTCAAAATGGCAAAAAAAGGCGCTTCCCCGAGGTGGATGGGAGGTGTAGTTTTCCAGCACCATGGAAAGCAAGTGACAAGTCCTCGGTTCCTGCTTCAATAGCGCTGTGTCCACCCCCGCCCCCCCAAAAAAAACAGGTGCCAGAGGGCACGGTGCCAACAGCTGTGCATGGATCAAGGGCCTTCTACTGGCAGACTGTGAGAGACGGTTTAGATGATTGGATCCACACCCGAAGTAATGCTGCAATTCTCGGGTGCATATCGCTCCACATTTTTGTCAATGAAATGTGGGACTCTGACACTCAAAACGTGCCAACGGCAGGGCACTGGAATTCAGCATGTAGGGCACATCATCGAAGGTGGAGACACAAGCTCTGAGCACCGCGGAGACTCGTACAAATTTCGTTTTACTTTAGCATCATGGAGAGTCAGGAATTTCTGCGTTCACAGCATCATCTCTGTGTGGTTGCAGCACTGCAATGTGGAACAGAGCAAGTCTGAGTGGTAAAATCCCATTCAGACCCTTACTGATTAAAAAGGATTGAAGGGGTTGTTCCTTTTAAGCCACCCATATCCAGGTCTGGGTTAAACGCTTCATAATGGTAATAAGTGCATTATTAAGGAGTGCCTAGAGGTTAATATGTGGAGATGTGGCATGCGGTAGGGGCAGGGTGAAGCAGGTAGTGTTGTAGGGTGCACTGGGTGTGAGGCTGCAGTGTTTCTGGGAACTCTCTAGGAGATGGGGGCTGCCAGGTTTGCAGGCATATTGGGCAGCTGAGACAGGAGGTGGGTGTGCTGGGGGGGTCGTAGGGTAATGATGGGAGGGGCAGAGGGGCCACAGTGCTTGGAGGCAAGCAAGGGGGAGGAAGCAGGAGGTAGGGAGTGAGGCCACGCCCCCCTTTTTTCCTTTTAATTACTCCAACGTATCCAGTGCTCTCCTAAATTAATGACAGTCCTCTCTTTGTCATGATAAGAATTGACCATGTATAATGTTGACTAATAATGCTGTATTCCTCCGTATGATGTGTCTATTGCTGCATTATTAATGTACACTACCAGTCAAAAGTTTTAGAACACCCCCATTTTTCCAGTTTTTATTGAAATTTAAGCAATTCAAGTCCATTGAATAACCTGAAATGGTACAAAGGTAAGCGGTAAACTGCTAGAGGTTAAAAAAAAAGTTTAGGTTAGCAAAAACTGCTGTAGAGAAATTGCAGAGAAAGCCAAGGTGTCAGTGAGTACAGTTTCCTACACCATCAAAAGGCACTTGGAAACTGGAGGAAACTCTGACAGGAAGCGGTCTGGCAGACCCAAAGCCACAACAGAATCAGAAGACAAGTTTCTGAGAGTCAACAGCTTGTGTGATAGGCGGCTCACAGGACAATAGCACAGAGTGACTGGCACCCTGAACCAAAAGGGCTACCACAGCATTTTGCAGCGCCATGCAGTACCCTCTGGTCTACGCCTAGTTGGTCAGGGGTTCATCCTACAGCAAGATAATGACCCAAAACATACCTCCAGGCTATGTCAGAACTACCTTCGAGGAAAAGAACAAGACGATAGGCTTCAAATCATGGAATGGCCAGCACAGTCTCCAGACTTAAACCCCATCGAGCTGGTTTGGGATGAACTGGACAGAAGGGTGAAAGCAAAGCAACCTACAAGTGCAACACATTTGTGGGAACTTCTGCAACAGTGTTGGAGAAGAACTTCCTAACAATATTTGATGTCCATTGTAGGAAGAATGCCATGAGTGTGTTCGGCGGTTACAGTATATCTGCAAAAGGTGGCTACTTTGATGAGTCAAAAATTTAGATTAAATTTTGTTAAACACAATGATTCTATGATTTCTTTTTTATCTCCAATTGTTTATTTGTTCTATGCTTTAATTTCAGAGTACATTGAGACATTAACCTGCGTAAATTTCAATAAAAACTGGAAAAATGGGGGTGTTCTAAAACTTTTGACCGGTAGTGTATATGATCCTGCTTTATGTCTCTGTAATTAACCCCGGGTCGCCGGCAGAAGGGAAAGGTAGGGGGAGTGCAATGGGGAACTGAGGGTCAGATAGAGGGATCTGAGATGGGGTCACTGGTGTGAGGGGTTGAGGGGGAGTACAGGATGGAAAGAAGTGGGCAACATTATGGGCAATGGGGTAAGGTCCCAGGAAGGTGAGGGGAGGGTGGTGATCTTGGGGGAGTCAGTAGTTAAGGGGGTGAGATGGGAAGGGGTCCAGGGCAAACCATAGGAGGGTAGAATGTATGCCAGGGATGATGGTGGGGAGAGTGGGATCTCTGATAGCCAAGTATATGAGGCAAGAAGGTGGAACCTCACATAATAGTGCACCTGAGTACGAACAACCTTGCAGGACGTGAAGTGGGGGCGGTGCAAGAAAGGTTCAGGGAGGTAGGGAAAATCTGCAGCGAGGTAGGGAGATCGGTAGCCTTCTCAGAGGTGCTACATCTCCTACAGGCTAGCACTGCAAAGAAAATTAGAATGGAGAAATTCAATGTATGACTCAGGGTGGTGTGAGGAGGAGGGGTATGGGACAGCTGGTGACTGGAGAGGGACCTGGGAGGACAAAGAGCTGTGTGCACCAGACGGGTTACATTTTAGTAAAAAGGGCATAAGGGTTCTGAAGGGCAAACTGGAGGAATTCATGGGTAAAAAACTCAATTTAAGCTGACAAGGTGGGGGGCAGCAGGGTGCAAAGTAGGGCTGTGTGAATACCTTTTTCTGGATATTCGGCCAAATATTCAGTATTCAGCAGCCAAAAATTCAGGTATTCAGCCCTTTAGAAAAAAGAAACAGTCCCCTCCCTCCTCTTCCAGCCCAGTACGAGGTAAAATCATGCAACCTCCATCCTCCCGCTCTCTATTAAAAGTACAATACCACCCTCCTCCCCCCAGCACAAACAAGTTATTGTTTTATAAAAAGGTTTTTAAGTAGATCCCTTGTTGGGCGACTGGCTCAACCTGCCCATCTCCATGGCCGGCAACTCTTAATGTAAAGCAGTCTTTACGCTTACAAAAATACATAATTTAAGTTCCCCCTTCCCCCGCACAGCACCCAACCCTTGTCTCCTATCCACCTGCACCTCATTCTCAAATCTAAATCGAGAAGGTGACCAGCTCAACCCAGCCACCTCTTGCGCTGACATGCTATAGTAAAAACAGCTGATCACGTGATCAGGGAGGGCTGAGCCACTCACCTTTTCAATTTAGATTAGCGAGTTAGGTGCTGGTGGGTGGGAGACAAGGGTTGGGTGCTGTGCAGGGAGGGGACTTAAATTATATATTTTTTTAAAGTGCAAAGAGTGCTTTACATTAAGAAGGTGGCTGGATTAGCCGGCTCCACGGTGGCGACCCAGTTTTGCGCCCCAAGCCGAAGTACCAGGAATGGAGTCTGGTGGGCAGGGGATCAAGAGCGTCCCTTGCATGCTTCCCTCCCAGGGGGGTGGGCAGGGCCTTGGCACCTGTGGGTGGACTGGGTGATGTGCTAGGGGGACGTGAGGCCTTGACACACACACCCCACACGTCCCTGCCCAAGGCTGCTGTTCTCATGCAAGCCCAATTAGGGCAGTTGTGGGAGGGCCAGAAAAAAAACAGAAAAAGTGCTCCCAATCAGCTAGATGATGATTGCTGGTCCCTTGCCACCATGAAGTCCCTTAGCAAGCCTGGTCCAATTCCACAGCACCCAGGATACGCAGGCTCGCCTACAGGCACTCCCTCCCCCCCAGAAGAGTGGGACCCTCCTGACGAAGGGATATGTCGGATTACTGGGGTGGGACTGCTATTGAGGTTGATGGATGGTGGCAGGGGACATGATGGCAGTGGGGACCTAGGCAGTCCGAAGGAGTGGCCGGTCGGGGTTGCCCGAGGGAGGAGCATAAACAATACAAAAAAAGAGAAGGTGGTCGGTTATGGAGGTGGGCAGGTGGAGCCGGTCCTCTAACGTGGGATCTACTTAAATACTTTAAAAACAACTTGTGGTGCCTGGAGGAGGGTGGTATTGTGCTTTGTTAGAGGGTGGGGGATGGGGGTTACATGATTTACCTGGTATTGGGCTGGGAGAGGGGAGGGTTTTTTTTTTTTTTTGTTTGTTTATTTTTGCAGATGGCCAAATAATTTTCTGAATATGAATAGTCCCCTGTTCGGGAAGGGCTGCTGAATATTCGGGAGCCCTACTATTCATGGTATTTGGGAAATAGTATTCAGCCCCTGCACAGTCCTAGTGCAAAGTACCATCAGTCACCTGGTGGAGGATGCCAGTAGGTCTCCCCCCGATCAGAACAGAACAGAGAAGAACTAGTGTAGAGGAGTGCAAGAGGGAAGGAGGGTCTGGGGGAGGAGGGGGTGGAATAAGTGTAAAGGGGGGCCCGAATCATGATGGAGGGTGTTGTCTCTGAATTCCGAAACGGAAGCAAAATAGCTGAGTTGCAGGCTCTGATTGGTGACAGAGAGATGGACATAGCGACCATCACAGAGACATCCACACAATACCATGACTGAGACCTCATAGTCCCTGGGTGTAAAATGTATAAGAAGGATAGGGAGACTGGATGGGGGGGAGCTGGGGAGTCACTCTGTATGTGAAGGAAGGGAGAACCTGTACAAGAGAGGAAGGGGCAGATGGAAAGGCATAAGTGTCCTGGGTGCAGGTATAATCCACTAAGAGGAGGAAACTGAGGATGGGGTGGTCTACAGACCACCTTCATGGGATGAGGAGCTGTACAAGTTACTAGGGTCTCAAATCATGGAAGTGGCAGGCAAGGGGGAGGTAGTAATAATGGATGACTTCAGCCTGCCTGGGGTAGATTGGAAAATCCTAGCTACCTCCAACACCAGGAAGCAAGTACTGCTCGACTCATTCCAGAGTGGATTTCTGACGCAAGGGGCCCGATTTTAAAAAGCCTATAGATCACCGCAACAGACTTGTGGCAGGGAGTTTGACTCAAGTGGCAACTTGCATCAAGCAATGTGGCAATTCCGATTTTACAAAAAAAACAGCTGCAACTCCCTTGTGCCAAATGCAGGACTTAGACCAGCTCCCCCCTAGTCTAGGCGGGAGCCATTTTATGGGTCTTGCACCAAACCTTTGGCACAAGATGCCATAAAGTGAGTAAACTGTCGCAACTGCACCAAAGGTACTAAAATTTGGTGCAAGTTACGGCAAACTGGCAAAGCAGCAGCAAACTTTGTGGTTGATGCAGGGCTCAATGCAAGCCCTGCATCAGCCTTCTAAAATCGGGCCCAAGGTGTCACGGAGTGCACTAGGGAGAGCACCGTACTGGACCTGGTTCTGTCCAACTCTGCACATGTTCAAAATGTAAAGGTGGAAGCGCCGCTTGCAGGAAGTGACCACCATGCAGTGTGGTTCCACCTGGATGTGGACCGAGGGATGGTCAGGACCAAGACGAGGGTTTTGGACTTCAGAAAGGTTGACTTTAATAGGATGGGAGAAATTCTGGTAGGACATCTTGCTGCAATCAGAAAGGAGATAGAGGTGGAACAGATATGGGCCATAATAAAGGAGGTACTGATGGAGGCCACTAATTAGTGTGGCAAAATCAGAAGCAAGACATATATGGCCAAAAAGCCCAGCTGGTTTGGAAAGTAAGTGGCAAGTGCAATATGGGTAAAAGGGACTGCCTTCCAGGACTAGAAATGTACTCAGAATGAGGAGGATAAAAAGCTCTATGGTGCAAAATCAAGGGTGGCGAGCAGAGTGGTCAGAGAGGCAAAGGCTACACGGGAAGTACAGCTAACACAGGGAGTAAAATCTGATGTGAAGGCCTTCTTCAAATATATAAGGGAGAAGAGGGACATTGAAGATGAGATTGTCAAGTTAAAAAAAGGAGGGCGTGTGGGCAGAAGGAACCGAAGAGAAAGCAGAGCTGCTTAACAAGCACTTCTGCTCCATCTTCACTAGATAGAAGGATGGACCAGTGCCACAAGGGAGCGGGGGGGGGGGGGATCACACGTGGTATTATACAGGTAGACAAGGTGCATAAGGGCCTGAGGGCCCTGAAGATGGATAAATCCTCAGGACTAACAGCGTGCACCTAAGGGAACCGCTGGAGGTGCTGTTAGAGTCGGGGCGTGTGTCCTGGGACTAGAGAACTGCGCATGTGTTGCCTCTCCTTAAAAGTGGTTGAAGGGATGAACCAGGGAATTACAGGCTGGTCTGCCTGACCTCAGTAGTGGAGAAACTGATGGAGACTTTTTTTCTAACATTATTTATCTTCCCTGGGCGCAGGCAGGACCACCTTCCGCCAGTGTGCCCTGTTCCTTCCTGGCTTGCTCCTCAGGGTTGGGAACACCTTTAACTCCACAGCATATCTTCCTGGACATAAGTCTCCACCACTTATTCACACTATTGGGTATAGCGCCGGAGGCACTAGGACCCATCGGGAGCAAACTTTTTGCTGGAGGGTCGGCGCCAGAGATGGCGCCGCGAGGCACAGTGCCGCGAGCCCTAGCTCGCGCAGCAATGACTCTCTGGGTCGACCCTCCAACCGCCTCAGTTCCTTTTTTCCCGCCGTCGAGTGCGCTTCAGTGACGACGTCACTCACCTGTCGGGAGTCAAACTTCAAACTGCAGCATAGTTTTCAGTTTTTATTATTTTTATAGTATTATCACGATACAGTATCGCTTAAGTTATTCTTATTTTTAAATTAAGACGATAAAGAAGTCTCGGCCTACTTTGACGGGAGTCGACCATGAGCAGGTCAGGTGACGGTAGGGAGACTTCGTATGAAAGCTGTTCAGTCAGTCGGGCTGGGTCTGGTCTGCCGCCTTCTCCGGAAGGGGGGTCTGACAACGGGCAGTCCAATGCCCGGGGGGATGGGCGGTCCCAGCGGAAGCATAAAGCCAAACGGTCGCATTCTCGGCACCGTTCGGCCTCGAGCTCTTCTTCTACCCGCAGGTCTAAAAAGAGAAGGCATCACTCGAGGTCGCCCTCTGATATGTCTGCGCGTAGGCATTCGGTTATCAGGTCTAGTTGCCGGTCCTCCTCGAGTCGCCAGCAGCGTGTCCGATGGCCGACGCCGACATCGGAGTCCTACCCTGCCCGCAGGTAGGTCTTCAGATGAGCAGTTTCATCAGTGGGCGCTCTTTTGGAGCAATGGGCTCGGAGGTTGGTTGGCTACCTGGCTCGGTCGTGGGCTCTCAGGCTCTCTGGGCGGCGGGGGTAGGCGGTTGGACTTTCCTGGTTGTGCGGCACCTTCTTCGGTGCCGTCGACTCCGTGCTTAGTGTCTCTCACATGGCTGCGGAGCAGGGGCCACACCGATGCCCTTATCTCCTGTCTCCTTTCCTTCAAAGCCTGTTTTTCGGTCTGGGAGTTCCTTCGGCGCTGTCTGGCCTTGCGGCGCCGTCCTCGGCGTCGCCTGTGGTGCCGCACATCTTCTCGGCGCTGCCTGCTGTGCCGTGTGGCCGTGCGGCACCGTGTGCGGCACTGTGCGTTGCCGCGGTGCCGTGCGGCTTCTCGGCACTGTTTTCGGCGCCATGCGGTTCTGCGGCGTCGTTCTTGGCGCCATGCGCCTCCTCGGTGCCGGGGGCTCTCAGAGACTCCCCTTTTGTCTCTTTTCCTCCTTCCTCTTCTAGCTTTCATCCCTTTCCTGTCCATACAGTCCCTCCTGGACTGTCAGGAGATGACGTTGAGCTTGACCCAGACCTTCGCCTGGGTGATGAAGTGGACAAAACAGGATCTTTTATTGCTACAGAGCCTGTGGTCGAGGACCTGTCCTTTAAGTCTCTGTTGAAGAATCTGAGCTCCACTCTTTCTTTCCAGACTACAGACATCGATCCTGGGAAGCTGTTAAGACTCCAATATCTTCATGATTCGGAGATCCCTATGGATTTGACTCCTCCGATTCAACCTTCCTTCGAAACGCTGTCTCAAATGATATGTAATAATCCTGCTCTTACCCCTTCGGTGGTTAAATCCATTGATAGGAAATACTCAGCTCCCAAAGATCGTCCTATCTTGGCATCCCAAGCCTTTGCGGATCCTACTGTAGTCCTGGCAGAAAATGACAAGGTAGTTCTTCCTCAAACTACTACAGCTCGACCTATCAACAAAGAGTCTCGTAAGATAGATACATTAGGTAAGAGAGTCTTTGCTGCGTCCACTCTAAGTATGCGTATTGCCAGTTACCAGGGTTATTTTTCCCAGTATGAGTATATCCTGTGGCATTCTATCAAGCAAATGGTTGAGGCTCTTCCGGACTCGGACTCAAAGCCAGAGCTTCTTCAAACCATTACCAGAGGTATTGAATCTAATAACCAGCAGGTCAAAGCAGCCATGGATGCTTCGACACTGCTTCTCGTTCAACAGCTGCTGGTATTTTTTTTCGCCGTCACTCCTGGCTGCGTGCGCGGGTTTCACGAATGATGCGCAGCAGCAGCTGATTCGCGTTGCCTTCAACGGCTCTTATCTTTTCGGTCCTCAGGTAGAGCAAGCTCTAGAAACTACACACAAAGACTAGGTCAGCCATTAAGCTGACTCGACCCCCTCCTGCCCCTTCTCGAGGGCATGTCGGTAGACGGCAATTTCATAATCGCCAGTCCTTTCGGGGCAGAGGCAGAGGAAGTTTCCATAAGCTCCAACCTGCCCAACCTCAAAAGAAGGCGCAACAGAAAGCGCAAGGGCCCAAAGCACCCAGCGCTACCTTATGAGTTGCCGGCCCAAGTCCCATCTCAACTGCCCGAGGTGGACTTTTCCTCTCCGGTGGGAGGTCGTCTGATGCACTTCTACAGCCAGTGGAAGTCCATAACCTCAGACAAATGGGTCCTTCGGATAATTCGCGAGGGGTATTCTCTCAATTTTCTGGAGACCCCTCCGGATTGTCCTCCCAAACGACAGCCCAGGCTGTCAACCCTTCAGTCAGACCTTCTCGCCGCAGAGATTCAGGGCCTTCTAAACAACAGGGCAGTAGAAGTGGTGCCTCTGCATCAGCGAAACACGGGGTTCTACTCCCACTACTTTCTGGTTCCAAAGAAGTCCGGGGGAATGCGCCCCATTCTAGACCTCAGAAAGCTAAACAAATTTCTCCCCAAGGAGAAATTCAAAATGATTTCTCTGGGAACCCTGTTACCCTTGCTTCATCAACACGACTGGCTAGCCTCCTTGGACATACAGGATGCTTACCAGCACATTCCTATTCACCCGAGGCATCACAAATTCCTGAGGTTTGTGGCTCTGGGTCAACACTATCAGTTCAGAGTCCTGCCCTTTGGGCTATCCTCGGCGCCTCGAGTCTTTACAAAGTGTTGTGCAGTTCTCGCAGCGCATCTCAGGAAACTCGGTATCCAGGTGTTTCCCTACCTGGACGACTGGCTCCTAGCAAGCCCTTCCAGACAAGGGACTCTGGACGCCGTACAGACGGCCTCTCGCCTTCTTACGTCCATGGGAGTTCTGCTGAACCTCAAAAAGTCTCAGTTGCAGCCCTCCCAGAGACTCCTTTTCATAGGGACTCTTCTGGACACCTCTTGTGCGAAAGCTTTCCTTCCAGAGGACAGAAGGAACGATATCCTTCAGATGGCTCGTTACATTGGAGAGAACAGATCAGTTACAGCTCTCTCAATGCAACGTATGTTAGGCCTCATGGCATCCTCAGTGTTCACTGTACCCCTAGCACAGCTGCACATGAGAACCACTCGATGGATGCTCAGTGCTCAGTGGTCTCCAACCACTCACCCGCAGTCTTATCCCATCAAGGTGACAGAACCCTTACGGAGGTCCCTCACCTGGTGGTCTCAGGAGAGCAATCTCCTGGAGGGATTTCCCTTTGCTCCTCTGGATCATCAGATCTCCATTACCACGGACGCATCGCTAATGGGGTGGGGAGCTCACTGTTGCACTCTCCACACTCAAGGTGTGTGGACTCAACTCGAGTCCCAGCTTCACATAAATGTCCTAGAGATGAGAGCCGTCCTTTATGCGGTCCAAGCGTTGAAGGACATTCTCTGTCACAAGACCATTCTCCTTCAAACGGACAACAAAGCAGTGATGTACTACATCAACAAGCAGGGCGGTGCTCACTCTTACCCCTTATGCAGGGAAGCGATGAGGGTGTGGGAATGGTGCTTGGAACACAAAGCTCTAATTCAAGCGGTTTACCTGCCAGGTGTACAAAATGACTTAGCAGACCATCTCAGCAGAACAGAAGCAGATCCTCACGAGTGGTCTCTCGACTCAGTCATAGTTCAGTCACTATTCAAAGAGTGGGGGACTCCAGACCTGGACCTTTTTTGCATCCCCACTCAACGCAAAACTGCCTCTCTTCTGCTCCAGAAATCCAGGGCCTGGCATTTTCTGTCAGGATGCATTCAGGCTGCAGTGGACAAAACGCTTTCTATACGCCTTTCCGCCCCTTCCTCTAATTCAGAGAGTACTCCTCAACTTCGAGTCTCAGGGGACCAAGATGATTCTCATTGCTCCCTTTTGGCCTCGACAACTCTGGTTTCCACTACTCAACAATATGTTGGCAGTTCCTCTGAGACCACTCCCCTTGCAGGTGAACCTGTTGACTCAGGATCCGCTGGTCCATCCCAACCTGAGATCGCTTCACCTTCACGCTTGGCTCCTGAAGAAGTAGAAGTGAACCGGTTCAACGTCTCTCGAAGAGTTTCAGACATTCTTCTGGCTGCTCGGAAGCCAGCCACCTGAAAACTTACACATCTATGTGGAGCTTGCTCTCTGGTGTGCAAAGTCCTCTTTGAATCCCTTTTCCTGTCCTCCTGATAGGTTTTAGAGTACTTTTGGACCTCTCAAATTCAGGTCTTCAGTACTCTACAGTCAAAGTTCACCTTAGTGCCATTTCAGCGTATCATGAGCCGGTCTCTTCTTTGTCTCTGGCTCAGTTACCTATGGTTCTAGATTTCTTAAGGAATTCTGCATACCAGACCTCCTATAAGACGTCCAGTTGCAGCCTGGGACATTAACCTTGTGCTAGACATGCTCACTCGGAAACCTTTCGAACCTCTGGCTACCTGTGAGCTAAAATTTCTCACCTGGAAGACTGCCTTCCTAGTGGCCATTACCTCAGCCCGTAGGGTCTCTGAGATGCATGCCCTGGTCACAGACCCTCCGTATACTGTGTTCCATAAGGACAAAGTAGTTCTTCGTACTCATCCTAAATTTCTTCCCAAGGTTGTGTCAGAATTCCATCTAAACCAACCTTTGGTCCTTCCCTCTTACTTTGCGAACTTCCAAAATGAAGGAGAACGTTCTCTTCATTCTTTGGATGTTAAGAGGGCTTTGCGTTTCTATCTCGATAGAACCAAGAATTTTCGCAAGGCCCAACAACTTTTCGTTTCCTTCAGTGAGACCCGGCTGGGTCAGCCTGTCGCTATCAGATGTATCTCATCATGGCTAGTGGCATGTCTTCACACTGCTATTCCATGGCACAGGTTAAATTGGAAGGTAGGGTCTAACTCTACCAGAGCGGTCGCGTATCCCTAGCGAAATTGCATGCCTATTGCAGACATCTGCAATGCCGCCACCTGGAGCTCAGTGCGCACTTTCATTAACATTATGCACTGGATGTTCATGCCAGGCTATATTCCACCTTTGGCAGAACTATCTAATGGACTCCTGTCCTAGAAACGTGAGCTCTTGGTCTATCCTGCCGCCCTCTCGGGATTATTAGTTCGGTACTCTCCTAATAGTGTGAATGAGTGGTGGAGACTTATGTCCAGGAAGATATGAAAATGACGTACCTACCGTAATTCTTGATCTTCTTGGACGAGTCTCCACCACTCATTCACATGCCCACCCTCCATCCCCCGAGCTCACCATTGTGTTGGTCTTCACTCCTCAAATCTTTAGGCCGTGAAGACTTCTTTGTTGACCCTTCTTACACAGGTCGCCCGGACTATCTTATGTCCGGGCCTAAGGTAGAGTTATCTTTAGTTTAGTTCGCTGCACCTCCTTGGTAAAGGTACTGAGGTGGTTGGAGGTCGACGCCCGAGAGAGTCATTACCGCGCGAGCTAGGGCTCACGGCGCCGTGCCTCGCAGCGCCATCTCTGGCGCTGACCCTCCAGCAAAAAGTTTGCTCCCGATGGGTCCTAGTGCCTCCGGCGCTATACCCAATAGTGTGAATGAGTAGTGGAGACTCGTCCAAGAAGATCAAGAATTACGGTAGGTACGTAATTTTCATTTCTTTCCAGTATCAATCTGGCCACCCATGGCAGAGTTGAAGGCTGGCGGTGTCCCTGGGAGGGGTGGCTTGAATCCAGTGTGGGATGTGGTGAGCCGGCAGAGGTTTCATCGTCTGAATCCTGCACCATTTTTCCTGATTTTCTCCCCACCCCCCACCAGGAGCACACATTAAGATTGGCTGCTGGCAAAGCCTGACACAGCCAACCCATGGACGTGCTCCAGTGGTCCCTCCTGCCATTCATGGATCCTCTGCACCACCAAGCTCCAAGTTTATTTTATATTTAAACAGGATGAGGCATTAGGCAAAGCCTGTTTTCAGAGCTGTCCTGTATCATGTAAGTCGGTACATAAATAAAGTTGCATACCAACAAGTGGTTACATAAAATATAAAAAGAGACAGTTAAAATAAATGTTAATAACAATCACACAAGAAAGCATGCCATTCCAGAAATGCCATCTCGAAACTGTGGTAAGTGGGCATATTACACAATTTGGGTGGGAGAGAGTTCCATAACAGTTGCAGCAATGTAATCAAAACACATACGTCCATATCTAGCTTCCATTCTGGGAATTTTTAAATCTCTGCCTGTAACCTCACATAAAGAATATGATGTTTGTACAGGTGTCATTTTTTTCCAAAAAAATACACTGGAGCCAAGCCCTTAGCACATTTATATAAGAAACTACTTAAAAGACTCTCTCTCTCTCTCTCCGAATATCCAAAGATGTCCACTTTAACTGTAGAAGCGTGGTACAGTGATGGTGCATTGCATATGGACCGGTTATACCTAATACGAATCTGGCTAGTTGGTTCTGTAGCCTAACTTTTTTGTGTGTGTATATATATATATACACACACACGTATGTATGTATATATGTTTATATATCGATATATATATTTATATATATATATATATACATATACACATTTTATAGGCTTTTTCTGGTTTCGCCCCGGCCCCAACACACAAGCCATACGTGTGGCGTAAAGGCATGCACGACACTGGAAGCCAGCTCAGCCCCTTCCACCCACCTATACTGCTGCCCGCCTGTGTTACCCCACCAGACCGCCACCCAGTGGGGACGGAACTACGGGAAGGGCGACAACCCACCCCCACCACCCCCAGGAGAGGAGAGCAGCCTGACGGCTCACTCAGTCCCGCTCCTTCCACCCTGCCATGTCAGCACCCCAACGTCCCGAGGTCGTTCCTGAACCCAGGTCGCCAGCGCAGCGCAGCGATGATCGGAAGTATGACTGAGTGTATCAGTTTTTCTCTGTGGTTGCCCAGGTGGAGGTAAAGCAGCTGGACATGACACCCTCCCTCCCCGGAGGTGAGAGAACCCAGTGGGATGGTAAATCCCCCTCCCCGGCCCTCCAACAGCCCAGACTCATTCCTGAACCCGAGTCATCAGCATCACAGACGGTAGCAGTACCACTGCACCAGCAGGCCAGCTGATGGAGACTATCCTAAAGGAAAGACTGGTGAACTTTCTCATGGAAAATGGGTTGCAGGATGAGAGACAGCATGGGTTTGTGCCAAGGTGGTCCTGCCAGACTAATCTGATCAACTTTTTCAACTGGGTGACCAGGTATGTGGACATGGGCCAAGCAGTTGATGTCCTGTATCTGGACTTCAGCAAGGCCTTTGCGCCTCATAGGAGACTGGTCAGGAAGCTGGAAGACCTGGGGTGGTGGCCAAGCTTGCTAGATGGGTCAAAAACTGGTTGCAAGACAGAAGCTAAAAGGTGGTGGTCAGGGGAGAATTCTTGGAAGCTAGACCAGTGACCAGCGGGGTCCCGCGTGACTTGTTTCTTGGTCCGGTGTTTAACATCTTCATCAGTGACATAGCAGATGGGATCAAAGGCAAAATCTGCCTGTTCACAGACAATACAAAGCTCTGTGGGAGGGTGGCCATGGAGGAGGTGCAGCAGGAACTCAGGGAGGGCCTGGCTAGGTTACAGAAATGGACTGGCATTTGGCAACTGGTGTTCAATGCTAAAAAGTGTAAAGTTATGCACTTGGGGGCAAAAGAAGTCTATAGGAGCCACTGCATGTCTCAACTTGCCCATCCTTGGGTTCTCTGTGATAGCTGCTATTGTTATTGACAAAAAAAAGGTCGAAATATCAGACTCAGAAGCTAGTTTTGAT
This sequence comes from Neoceratodus forsteri, assembly GCA_016271365.2. NCBI lineage: Eukaryota > Metazoa > Chordata > Ceratodontiformes > Ceratodontidae > Neoceratodus > Neoceratodus forsteri. The sequence goes on along the minus strand of JADMNL010000034.1, from coordinate 113,534,940 downwards.
TGAATTTATGTTCAAACCCTCAGGACCTCTGTAAATGAGCGTCTGCTCCGTTCAGCTGCCAAACCATTCCCCCCCCCGAATGAGGGTATTGTAAGCTAAAAATAATTTTAATAAAATATTTTTACCCTAGTTTTTTAGAGATCTGAAAAGTTGGTGCTAGGCTGCTTCATTAACTCTTGACCAATTGCAGTGGATGTTCATTTCACATGTCTACCACAATCGGTCTAGAGTAGGCTGGGGCAGGCCAACCCAACTCTTGACCAATTGCAGTGGATGTTCATTTCACATGTCTACCACAATCGGTCTAGAGTAGGCTGGGGCAGGCCAACCCAACTCTTGACCAATTGCAGTGGATGTTCATTTCACATGTCTACCACAATCGGTCTAGAGTAGGCTGGGGCAGGCCAACGCCATCTTTTTTACAGATCTTCAGAAAATAAGTACGGTAAAGATGAATTATTGTGCTTTGCTATTGTTAGCTGACAGTTGCACGGTTCAGTAAGGGAGCAGCTCCAGTGGACTAGGAGCCAGATCCCGTGTAAATTTATCCAGTAAGGAAGAACAATGGAAAGAGAAATGCAGGCAAGGACTGACATCACTGAAGACTAAAGGAACACTCTGTTAAGCCACATGACAAACTGTAAAGAAAGTGCATTCAGTGTAAGCACTCCCTCACACAGTCCCATCAACATGCCTCAACCCTGTCATGGAGGGACAACCATATATGTAACTGATTAGTTCAGACTCCATTCCTGGTCAGTCCTTGGCCTCTCATGTGAGACTGCCAGTAAGAGTAGCAATTAGTGCCAGCTGTGTTGGTGGCTTTAGTTTCATTTTTTTGGGGTGGCGCAATCCGCCTTGTTACTCAGCCCCCGCCAGTCCTCAGCCCCCTCCTCGTGCTCCGGAACTTGCCCTCCAGTACCCCTGGATTACCCCCCAGGGTGGGGCCACCGCACCACTTGGATCCCCGTGACGATGGGACAAGGGTGGCAGCAGGGGAGCCCACCAGTATTGTCTCCTTGGCTTGCCCCCCCAAGGTGGGCACAGAGTCCACTGGCCATAGCAGGCAATGAGATAGGTCAAGATCCCCCCGGAAGTGCCATGGTACGTGATCGGGACCAGGGTGAGTGGGCGTCATAAGTGACGGCTTGAATTTTTTTCTGTCCCCCACAGGGGTGGGGTGGTGCAATGATGTCCTGTGTCCACCCCACCCCCAGAGTAATGGCACCGCTATGCAGGGTACACCCAGCCTATCCTAAGGGTCCACATTGTACTGGACATTCTAACCCCCTCCCTCCCTGGAGAAGGAGAGCAGTCTCTAGGATGCTCAATCCTTATCCCCGGCTGGGTGTTGGTGGTTTCATGATGTAAACACCTGCCCACTGGGAACTGGACTAAGAACCACCACAACTCATTTCACATTGTCCCACCCAATACTCACACCAGAACCCTGTATCGAAATTAGGTCACGGGGTTATATAAGGCCCAATGGGAAGACTTATTAATGGACTTTTGGTCTTTTTCTGCCATCACTATCTATGTTTCTCTGTCTATGTTCTATGGCCACCAAAAAGCCATCAGGTTATAATGACTACCAACCACTACTGACCAGGGCCAGTTTCGAACCAGTGACCTGGAAATGCAAGGCTCTCTAGCATCCTGTTCCCAAACAGCAGTTTATTTTGCTGACTTTGTGCACCTGAATGGTTGTCATTAAATTAAATCTTTGGATTGACTCCTAGTGTATATTTGTACACATTTCAAACTGTGTCTTGTCTATTATCTGTTGCATCACTTGTGTAAGCCAATGCCACAGGGCCTCTAGAAAACATGCTGTGAAACAACTCTGTAGATATAGCTTCTAAATAATAATATAAAAAGTATCCACAAGAATTTTAATTTCGGTACCAAGTATACACGATTGGAGGCAAATTGTGAATTCTATATACCAGATGGAAAACATCACAGAGAAACTAAACAACCAAACAGATGGATTTGCCACTCTTTGGCAGAGTTGGTCAATCTATCAGGCAAGGGTTGATCCTGATTTCTGCCCATAGTGGGTGGGTTTCGAGGCAGGGAGAAGAAAAGAGAAATGAGTGGGGTCACAGAATTGTTTGAATTTATTACAGAAAAGTGTGGACCAGTTTTAGTCCTAATCTGTAACACATGTAAACGATATTTATGCACTGTGTACCTGTATAACAACAAATCTGAAGTAAGCATAGAAAATGTACTGATTATAAAATGTCTCCTGATATAAAAGTAAGAAAATATCTAATAAAAATAAATAAAAAAAAGAATTTTAATTTGGCAGTGCAAGGATGGTGGTACAGGGGAAGGGGGTGTTCTAATATACTGCAAGAGACACACTTCATAAATCAAATATTTGCTTACTGGTTTATTCCTTTACTGGAAGTGATGCCTGCTGTTGAAATCTTTCTTGGAGGTGGAAGGAGTATCTGAATTAGTTGATGACATCATCAGTGCCACTAGCCATGAACTAAAGCTTAGCATGTGCCTCCGATAATGGCAGAGCATGAAATCGAGTGAGGAAAACACGAGAAGCTGGAGAGCCTGGCTTCAGGCACTTTGACAAATGAGAGGCGGTACTCCTCGTCTGTTGAATCAAGGAAAAAGGGTTGTTTAAGATTAGCAGCAATAAGAAATCAAATGGGCATAATAAGGAACAGGGGAACAATACTTGTTTTCCAAAAATGCAGACTGGCATGGGTACTACACAGAGAATACTGGATGAGGAACTATGCACAACCAGTGTGTTCTTCCACAGAGGGGTTTCTGATTTTCTCTGACCTCGAGAGTGAAGCTCGGGGGTCCATAGGAATCAGAAGCCCGAGGTGGCAGAACACACAGGTTGTGAATAAAGTTGCTCATCCTGTATTTTTTATAGCGTATAGCATTATGTGAAATGTGCGCACAGTGGTTCTTTCACTTTCAGAATGAAACTGACTTGTGCAGTGTCTAGAAGTTTAAGAATTTTGTTGTACCACAGAAGAGTACAATTGCATTCCATGACCTTTGAACTGTAGTACAACAGCATTTTGAAAGGGATGGAATTCTATAGAGAACAATGCTCTACTACACACTATTATATAATTTAAGTGCCACTTCCAAGCCTCAGTACCTCTGTCATGGGCTAGATGCTCCAAAAATGCTATCAGTAACTACTTAAAAAAAAAAAATCTATTTCAGTTCTCTTGCCGTTAAATGGCAGTCTTACGTATTTGTTTACTGTACGTCTGAACGCTTGCTTTTGCCATGTTAAGACACTGATTTGCAGCTTTGCATTATTTTGCAGTTGTTGCTTCAAACTGGGATGACCGGGGCTCAGTTTCCAAACGGTGACGCAAGACTTGCGGCAAGCTCTGGCCAGGCCCTTTCTTTGGTGCAGCTCTTCCATCAGCCTGCTCAGCAACCACGCCCGACGGTAGGTCGAGTGAGTTATTACCCTTACCCAATTCCCACGGCAGCCTCGCCCACTTTTGACACAAGCCTCATGAAAAGGGTCCCCAGGATTACTGCAAGGTAGACCAGAGAAAGTTGGTCTAACTTAGCACATGGGATTGAAATTCCCGACTGAGCCGGGTGACTGCCACAAGCCCTGTGCGCCACATCTTCAGCACACCTTGGTTTTGCAGTGAATGGGAGCTTATACAAATCAAGCCCCCTGAGTTTCTACAGTATGCTGCTTTTCTACATACTATAGTGTAGATCTGACCAATAGGACATGGCACATATTTTGAAAATTCACTTTGTTTTCAGTGTTGTCCACTAACATGTGACTCATAAACAGCTCTTTCCTTGCAAATTTTCTATATTTCTCTAGCTTGCTTTTATCTCCAAAGATGTAACTATTTGGTGAGGGGCACACTATCCCAGTGTAATCTTTTTTTTGTTTTTAAACTCAGCTTTATTAACAAGTTCCAGCTAAATATAGTGCATTCAAGAACATGGTAAAAAATTCCATATCAGTAACAAAAAAAAAAAAAACAACAACAAACAATAAGTTAATGTCCATGTTATTACAGTTTACCATTCTACTCAAAATAATGTTTGTTTTCAAGTCCATAGAAAAGTTGATGTGGTACTGCTGTATAGAATCATTAGAACAGCTGTTAAATAAATAATACAAATGTAATAAAACAAAACTTCAACCAAAAACATGTGTGTGAATGTCTGTCTCCTCAACACTGCTATTACACTTGAACATGTTAGACTGAGTAAGGGGACCCCGACCCACAAGGTCCTGTCATGTCAGGGACTCCCTCCCCTCCCTGACTTTCTTCCTGCCCACCACATGCCATGGAAAAACACCACATTATGCCTTGATTCAGGAAGTCTCTTGACCTATTGCTGGAATTTACTGAGCACCGAGCTGAGGTGGGATGCCATCACCCCCCGGTGTTGCTTCACCCCGTGGTGAGTTGTAGGCATCCCATCTACACCATAACTCTATATGATTTTCCTGGTTTAGTGACAGCATAGCTGTAATGTGCTTCGTCACCTGAAGCTCTCTTACCTTTAACCTCCACACCTCTATCGTCAGCATAACATCTGTTCGCCAGTTCAGTTTGATTCCTTTCGTTGCGACCAAACAGAGGGCCTCAAATAGCATATGTTGAGGTCGGCCGCCATATTGAGGTACTTTCTTCCCAAGGAACAGGTGCACGAACATGAAGGGAATACTAAACCCTCAGATAACTTCAAGAGCTTCATGGATCTCAAACCAACATGGTTGTATATGAGGCCAGCTCAAAAAAATTTGTACTGTGTGCCCACCTGTCTGCACCCCCACCAACAAAGGTCTGAGCTTCTCACTACAAAGTGATTCTTTATGGTTGGGGTGTGAAAGAACCATATAAGGCACTTCCATTGAAACTCCCTCCACATTGGGGAGGTCATTGTACGCCAGCCTGTTTCCCATATTGTTCTTCAATTCTTCTCACTTATAGTGACCTGGAACTCATACTCCCAGGCCTCCCTGATTGCCTGGAACTCTGGGTGCATTGTACCCTGTAACATTTTATATGCCAGCATTATGCTGCCTTGCCTACCAACCAACACTGTGGCCCAGTAGAGAAAGCCTTCTAGCATTGTGAGGTACCAGTCAATGAGGGCAGGTCTCCCTTCTGTTTGCAGGTTCCTTGTTCTAATGTTTCCTACAAGTTCAGTTGAGGTGTTGTTTGTTCTTGGTGTGGCCGTCTGTCCTTTTGGACTGTTTGAGGGGGAGGTGAGGGGGTGCCCCATAAGACAATGTAGACCGTATCGGCCCCTTGTGGCTTGAATCATTTCCAAAGTTGTTTTCAACCCGGGGTGTCTTGAGAAAGTAGACCAGTCACAGACTTTGGAGAGATGAGGCTATAAGCACTGGGACTGTCTTATCTGTCAAGTTTGCAGTGAAATGGGAAAGATGGGTTAGTTATGTCCAGCTAAGTCTACACGCATGCTGCCTAAGGTGTTGGACTTCAACAGCAACCTAGATTCCTCCAGCAAGGCAACTAAAATGCCTGTGTGTACCCCACTAAGGCTGAAGCCAACCTAGGAGTAGCAGAGTTTCACCCATGGTGAAAATGTGTACAGACTGTGCTGGCTAAAAGGACAAGGTTTTAGGAGAGATGAGTGTTACCAACAATACTGGTGACCTCACAATGGAGGAAAATAAATGATCCCATTGGTTTTTAGAACCCCTTTTGGATATGTAGCTTTGTTCTGCTCCAAGTTCTGATAACCCCCTTCTTTTGCAGCCCTGATCACCCTGATGGGTGCCAGTGGAGCCTTGGAGGTCAGTTCCAGGCTTGGAAGATCAAGTAAGAGTCCTTGGTGTTTTATGTGGGTCCCTTCCCGGGAAAAATGTGTTGCTATCCTTTTAAACCCTAGACCAGTGAGGTAGGCTTACAGGCAGAAATAAATGGAAGAGCAAAACAAACAGTAAAGGACAGAAACAAAGACATAGTGCAGATGATCAGCATAAAGCTGAGGAGATGCATATTTCAAATGTGGATAATGGACCAAATAAGATATAAGAGCTAGTGAAGGATAACATTTTGGATCTATTTTATGTGACTCAGGAAATGATGTATTTTATTGATCTATCATGTTACCAGATACAGATATGTATTTGTAAATGTGTTTCCAGTTGTTGTTGAATTTACATAAGGTATTTCTGACACCATGAGATATTTTTTCCAAGTCCTATAGATTCTATAAATTCATTGTACCACTCATTGGCTGCAGGTGGTCTATTGTCAATCCATAGAGCGGCAAACAGTTTTAGTCTACCCAAAATCTGGGACAGCTTAAGTTGCCACCTGACATGACTAGCTCCCCAAACATATACACTTCCCAACAAAGCTTGAAACAGCACTTTGTCCATTGCTGCAGTTGCCCAAACTTACTTGCTTTCTCCCTTTTAATGTCTATAATAATTGTATTTTACAGCACTATTTACTGGTGTAATGCTATATATTTTGACTGTACAGTATTTGGCTATTTTGCTACTTCCTATTTCCATATTTCTTTTTTTCTTGCCCTCTCCCCTTATTCTTCCCCATATCATATGTGTAAATGAGACTTGTATAATTACTGTATTACTAACCTGGTGCAATGATTTCAATTAATCAACCAATAGATCAATCTAGTTTGTACTACACCAGCCTGGTGGTGCAGAGGGCTGACGCACCATGCGCCTAACATCTCACCATGCCAGTGACCCAAGTCTGGGAATGAGCTCTGGTCACTGAGGGGGGAGGGCTGGGAGAGGATTGAGTGACAGTCTGTCAACTCTCCTCTCCTGGATTGGGGTGGTGTGCTATCTCAGATCTTGGCTGCCACCAGATGGAGGCCTGGTGGTAGTGCCAATGCATGAGCGGCAGATGTGAGGCAGGGAAGGGGAAAGCTGGGTTCTGGGACATATGTGCCTCCATGCACAGGCGCAAGCCTGAGTTGTGGTGGCTAGGGTAAGGGAGACAATAGAAGGAAAATACGGTGAGACAGACATCAGTGACACTCTGCACACTGCATCCTCACCCTTCTCACCACCAAGAAGTACCTGACAGCCTGCTGGATTATGAATTCTGGGGAAGATGACCCTTCCCCTTCTGACCCTGCCACGGGAAGGGGGGCAATCTGTTGGGGTAATGGCCCTGTCAGGTAAGTCTGGGGAGGTGGTGGACAGTGGGGCAGGGCATAGAAACATAGACGTTGTTGGCAGATAAGGACCCCTTAAAGTCTGCAAAGCCGGAGATCAAGTAGGGTTTATGATGTGACAGTAGGTAGGGAACATGGGCAGACTAGGTGGGCTAAGTAGTCCTTATTTGCCGTCAAATTCTATGTTTCTTGGCCCACCTAATCTGCTCTAATTTCTCTACCTACTGTGCCACTGCAGACCCTACTCAGTCTCCAGTCTTCACTCCTCCTTACCTTATGTCTAAGATCCCTGTGTCTATCCAATGCATTCCTGAATCCTGTTACCATTTTAGCATCCATCACCTCTGCCAGGAGGTTGTTCCAAGTGTCCCCCACCCTCTCCTTGAAGAAGAACTTCCTCACATTTCCCAGAGCCTCCCCCCTCCAGTTTCATAGTGTGGCCCCTTGTCCTCGATCATGTTTTTGTTTGTAAAATGCTACATTCTTGTACCTTGTTTATATCTGTGAGGTATTTGAACGTTTCTATCATATCCCCCCTTTCCCTTTTTTCCTCTAGGGAGTACATATTTAATTCCTTAAACCTTTTTTTGTAGGGTTTTTGATTCAGGGCCTGAAACATTTTGGTTGCTCTCCTTTGTACTGCCTCCACCCTATGTCTTTCCGGAGATGGGGCCTTCAGAACTGGACACAGTGGGGTCTCACCAGTGATATATACAGAGGAATTATTAACTCACTTTTTCTGCTGGGGATACCTCTCCCTATGCATCCGAGCATCCCGCTAGCCTTTCCCACTGCCTCGTCACATTGTTTAGCTACTTTCCGATCACCAGACATGATTACTCCCAGCTGAGCCGCAGAGGTTCAGTTAATTAATTTTTAGTGACAGCCTAGTAATTCCATGAGTCAAAATTTGGAAGCCCTTCCAATTTTATGGAAGTCAAAATACTTTCCAGATCTCACAGTTTAAATGCCAGTATTCTATGAAGAATACATTTATGGATGTTAATGTAAACATTAGTGGTAAAATACAGTTTCTTTTAGAAAAATCAATCATTTTTTAGCTTCTAAGCCTTCAATTTTGGAAGTCATCTAATCTTGATTTTGACATTTGGAAGTCAATGACTTTCTCACACTTTATTTTGGAAGTTTTTCCCTTACTTTTTGAAGTTAAATACTCCCAAAACTGAGATATCTAAAGCCCTGCCCCCAGGTCCCTTTCCTGTTTTGTGCCTGCTAATACTTCCCTGCCCAGTTGGTATGTTGCCCCCCTTGGTTTCTGTGCCCCAAGTGCATGATTTTGCACTTTTTTTGCGCTGAGACTCAGCTGCCAAACTCTTGACCAGTCTTCCAGGTTTTTTAGATCATCCCTCATTCTTTCCACCCATCCCCCAGGGTCTGCTCTGTTGCAGATTTTTGTGTCATCCGTGACTAGGCATACTTTCCCTTCCAATCCTTCTGCAACATTGCTAATAAAAACACTGACGAGGACAGAGCCCAGTACTGATGCCTGTGGCACCCCACTGGTCATGTTGCCTTCTCCAGAGTGGGCACCATTAACCACCACCCTTTGACTCCTGTTACTTAGCCAGCTCTTTACCCATTTTACTACTTTAGGATCCACTCCTAGGCTCCCCAGCTTGCTCACCAGTCTTCTATGTGGAACGGTGTTGAAGGCCTTACTGAAATCCAAGTAGGTCACATCTACCGCTCCTCCCTGATCCACTTCCTGGGTCACCCAGTCAAAGAACTCGATCAGATTTATCTGACAAGGCCTTCCCCCTGTAAAACCATGTTGCCTCAGATCCTGTAGACCACTGGTAAGAAGGTAGTCCCCAATCCTCTCCTTCAGTAGTGATTCCATTACTTTACCCACCACTGAAGTCATCAGGCTGACAGGTCTGTAATTTCCTGCCTCCTCCCTATTTCCACTTCTGTGGAGTGGGACCACATCTGCCCTCCTCCAATCTCCCAGAACCTCCCCTGTTTCTAGTGACAGGTTGAACGGGGCTGTCAGAGGTGCAGCTAGCACCTCGAGTTCCCTCAGTAACCTGGGGTGCACCCTGTCTGGTCCCATTGCCTTGTCTTTTTTTTTCCCAGTTATTTTTCCCTCCCATCACCGTTGGCTGGGGCCCCTTCAGTTGACCTGATTGTTCCCCTCCTACCTGAGATCCTCTCAGCTGCACCTCGGTCTCTCATTCACCTGTGACACACCCTTGGAGCAGTCCCCCTGGAATATACCCCCCAGAGTGGGGCCACCTTCTGCTCCTCTGTGCTTTCTTCCGGTGCTCCTCGGGCGGAGGTGACTAGCAAGGCAAGGTCCCAGTGGGCAGGGTCCGGTGCTGAAGGCGGGGGGTAGGCAACTTCTACCCCCCCAGCCAGTGTGTGTTTTCCTGTGCTCGTGAGCATTCCCCTTGCAATGATGTCCAGTGCAACTGGGCGCGCTCCCACACCCTTCCCGCGTTTGTCTGCCATGGCTCCTCCCTGTACCAGCATGATCCCTCTGGCTGTTGCACTCCCAGCCACCGCTGGGAGACACTCGTGCTGGGGAGTCATCCATCCACCCTCCCCAGGAGAGGAGAGCAGACTTCCGGACCCTCCATCCTCTCCTACCCCACCAACCCCTAACTGCTCAAGCTCGTTCCCGAACCCGGGTCGCTGGCGTGGCATGAGGTGTGCCGTCCAGCGGCTCAACCCTCAGTGCCACCGGGCTGGCGCCTTGTCTACCTTTTTTTTTTAATTCAAGTTTATTGAAAGTCAAGAGGCAGTGTACAGCCATATAATTTCATCCTGAAATAACAATAAACAGTGCACCCAGTGATCACCGCACATACATGCATTTTTGTACATCAAAGTATTCCCTGAGTTACAATATAACACAGTAGCTCATTTATCTACCACTATGTTAATACTCCTTCTAGTGGATCAGAAAAAATTAGTTAAGTCTCATACTTTACAATAAATTAAATTGAGGATAAGGGGATTTCTGTTCTCCCATATGTCCTTATTCGAGACCCAGTTCTGGGCATTCTCTTTCATAGAAACATAGAAACATAGAAGTTGACGGCAGATAAGGACTGCGAGGCCCATCCAGTCTGCCCATTTCTTTTTCTACCTTATAAATGTGCCATCGGCCTTTGCTCTGTCAGTGACCTATCTATTCATAGTCATTTGTATTGCTCCCTTATGCCTATCCCATGCCTGTTTGAAGCCCTGCACTGTATTCATAGCCACCACTTCTTGTGGTAAGCCATTCCATGCATCTACCACCCTTTCTGTGAAAAAAGAATTTCCTCACATTCCCCTTAATCGGCCTCCCTCTAATCTCATGCTGTGTCCTCTTGTCCTGCTATTTTTCTTATATTTAAACATGTTAGACTCTTTTCACCTTGTTTATGCCCTTAAGGTGTTTAAATGTCTCGATCATATCACCTCTCTCCTCCTTTGCTCAAGGGTATACATATTGAGCTCGTTAATCTGTCCTCATATGTCTTCTGATGCAGTCCCTGCACCATTTTGGTTGCCCTTCTCTGGACTGCCTCAATTTGGTTAATGTCCTTGTGAAGGTGTGGCTCCAATACTGCACGCAGTACTCCAGATGGGGCCTAACCAATGTCTTGTACAGAGGATTATTACCCCTCTACGACTTGTGATACCCCTACTAATCACACCCTAACACCCCTAGCTCACCTACTGCTTTAGAGGTCTGCTTGATGATTTTAGGTCATCAGTGATGATGATGCCCAAGTCTCTTTCTTCCTTTGTGACTGCTAGCAACTCCTCCCAGCCTATAAGTGGCTTCAGGGTTTCTCTTCCCTATGTGCATGATTTTGCACTTCTTTGCATTAAATCCCAGTTGCCACTCTTCTGACCATTCTGCTAGTTTATCCAGATCTCTTCTCATTCTGCCCACCCCATCTGGATCATCTACTCTGTTGCAGATCTTGGTGTCATCTGCAAACAGACAAGCCTTTTCCTCTAGTCCATCTGCGGGTCACTAATGAAGATGTTGAATAGGACTGGCCCCAGGACTGATCCCTGAGGTACCCACTTGTGACTTGCATCTCTTCTGACTGTATATCATTTACCACCACTCTCTGTTTTCTGCCAGTCAACCAGTTTGCCACCCAGTTGACCAACTTCTGACCCACCCGAGCCTACCTAGCTTATTTATCAATCTTCTATGTGGAACAGTGTCAAAGCTTTGCTGAAGTCAAGGTAGGCGACATCAACTGCTCCCCTTGGTCCACCACTCTGGTTACCCAGTCAAAGAAATCTATGAGATTAGTTTGACAGGACCTTCCTTTGTAAACCCATGCTGTCTTGGATCCTGTGCCCCTATGGATTCCAGGTGTTGCACTATCCTTTCCTTAAGGAGTGCCCCATAATCTTGCCCACTACTGAGGTAAGACTGACCGGTCTGTAGTTCCCGCCTCCTCCTGCTACCACTCTTGTGGAGTGGGATCACATGAGCCCTTCTCCAGTCTTCTGGGACCTTCCCAGTTTGTAATTATCAAACAAATTCTAACGGCTCTGCATAGTTCCTCCTTTAGCTCCTTAAGTACCCTGGGATGTATGCCATCAGGTCCCATTGCCTTATCCACCCTGAGCTTAGCAAGCTCTTGTAGGACCCTTTCTTTTGTGAAGGAGTAGTGCTCACCTCCCTCCCCTGTGTCCATGATGCTGAGCTGTGGGCCCTGCCCTACCTTCTCTTCAGTAAATACTGAGCAAAAGTATCTATTTGGATAGATGCCTTTACAGGGTCCTCCTCCTCACATGCTCCCTTTTCTCCATTAAGCTTAGCAACACCCCTCTGGACTTTCTCCTTTCACTAATGTATCTATAGAAAGTCTTGTCACCTTCTTTTACTGTTTGTGCTAGTGTTTCCTCAGTTTGGGACTTTGCCTGCCTTACTGCCTTACCTGCTTCCCTTAGGGCAGTTTGGTATGCCTCCTATCTTCATCCCGCTGTGTTCCTTATATTTTCTGAAGGCCAGCCTTTTGGCTCTGACCTTTTCTGCTACTGTATTTGAGAACCAAAGTGGTTTCCTTCTTCTTTGCACTTCCTTTTCTGTCTAACACAATGGGATGTTGCTTCAAGTATTGTATCCTTAATGCTTGCCCACTTTGCCTGTACCTCCTCACCTGTGTTTCTTTTTGCCAGGGCTAGCTTAACTCTGTTGGCCATCTTATCAAAGTCAGCTCCTCTGAAGTCCCATATTTTGCTTTGGAATGGGATGATTTTAGATGTAGTAGCCAAATTGAACCATACCATGTGATGGTCACTGGCCCTCAGGTGACCTTCTACCTGGAGATCTGTGATCCTTCTTTGTTAGTCAGTACTAGATCTAGGATAGCCCTGTCTCTTGTGGGTTGCTGTACCAGTTGTTTGAGGCCCTCCCTGCAGGGAATCCACTATGAGTCTAGTTCTGGCAGATGTTCCTGCTGTATTGACCAATCTGTATCTGGCATGTTGAAGTCTCCATTATCAGAACCTCCCTTTAGCTGTCATGTTTTGTATATCTTCTAACAGTAATGTGTCTATGTCCTCCTCTGGTCTGGGGGCCTGTAGACAACCCCAGTTCTTATGGCTGTCCCATTCCTGTTTCCAGGTGACCCACAGTTCTTCTGGCTCCTTATGTGTATTCTGAATTTCTGTAGCTTTGATTTTTTCATTAACATACAGGGCCACCCTCCCCCTTTTTGCACCTCGGTCTCTTCTGAACAATACATAGCCAGGTACTGAAGTCTCCCAAGTGTGGTTACTGGTAAACCACGTCTCACTAATTGCTACTATGTCCAGTTTAGCCTCTGACATTATTGCCTGCAGGTCTGGGATCTTATTTCCCAGGCTGTGAGCATTGTGTACATGATTTTCCATTGGCCAGATTTTGGTGTGTTAGTTGTTGGGTGAAGTTTGGCATTACCCCTGTGCATCTATGGGAGACAAACCTTTTCTTACCTGGTTGATGCAAATGAACGGCAAACACACTGAATTCCTGTTTGACCACTAGCTGAGGGGAGGGGTGTTCTTCCCATTCGACGATGGGGTGCTGCACCTCTCCCCATTTGCTAGTTTAAATATTCTGCAAAGGCGTCAAACTTCTGCCCCAATGCACTGACTCCTCTTTAGTCAGATGCAGTCCATCAAATTTAAAGAACTTCGCTCCCAGAACTGTTGCCAGTTCCCTACAAATCTGTGTCCTTTTCCTGGCACCAGTCCTTGAGCCACGTGTTTAGCTCCCTATCTCCCCTTCTCTGACCTTCCGTCCATCTGCTCCCTTCTCCCAGACTGGCAGGATCTCAGAGAAGGAGATGCCAGACGAAATAGATGATAGTTTGTCACCCAGCCTAGTCAGGTGTTCCTTGGTCTCCACAACTGACCCGGCTGGCGAGATCGATAGTCCCTATGTGTACTAGGACATCAATGTTTTCTCCTGCTTTGTGAACAATTTTAGTAAGCGGTCAGTGTCTCTCCATGCTGATGTACCTGGAGACATCTGACCATCACCCTGGCTGGAGATGGGTATCAACTCCCCGAATCATGGAGTCTCCTATGATCAGAAGTTTTTTGGATTTCCTTTGTGCTTGTTTAGTTTTGGTTCCTGATTTGGGTGAGTATTGTTGTGCTAGCTTCTGTGCTGCAGTGTCCTGCTCTGCAGTGTCTTCTGCCTCTTTATTTGATTTCAGAGATAGAGGCAGATACCTGTTTGTAGTGTTTATATGGTTTTTGGAGGTAATGTGTTGGAGAGCAGAGAGTGATGGGGCACCTGATTTGCTCCTCCTAACCACCTGCCAACCTCCTGGACCAACTACCCTCTGCGGTCGAGGTTTTTCTGTTGGATGCTGGGGAAATGGCGGGTGGTTCTTATTATGTATTTCCTCTTCAATATGAAATTTGAGGCGTGCAATCTCTGCCCATGCTGCCTGGAGCTGAGACCTAAGATCTCCAAAGGCCCAGCATGTAGGGCCTTTGGAGATCTTAGTTTCAAGTTAAAGCCTCCTCTCCTTTCATGTCCTCATGCCCACCCTGATGTAATATTTGGGGATGAGTGAGTTCAGATCCCTCCCCCCAGGTCCTGGTCTACCAACATGGACCACCTTGTCCACTTCCTGGTGAATACTGTGAGTCTATTATTTATCTTGTGAGTCAGTTCCTCCATTTCTTTAATTTCTTGAACAGTGGCGATCCATTGTTTCCTGTCTAGTGGGTCAGGAGAGAGCCATTTTCTGGTGATTGATTTATGGGCAGCCACCAGGAATGGCCTACTTTGGATAAATCCCCTGCCTCTGTCAAAAACATGTATAGTTTCTCGCCTGGGGGTACTTTTCCCTCCATATATCTAAAAGACCTGTCACTGAGAGAAGTCTGTTGAAAAGCTTCACAGTTCTGGACCCTGGGGAGGGAATCTGTGAGGTGGTGTCCAACTGCCTGTTCAGTACAAGGTTCCAATCCTCTCCTATAAGCAGAATTCCCCTAGCCTTTTCCATAACCAACTTGATAAGTTCAGAGTAAAAAGCAAAGGGGGATCCAGGGGGAGCACACACATTGACTAAAGTTACCTGTGTGTCCTGCACCTTTCCCTTTACAATGACAAACCTCGCCCCAGGTCTGCAACGATCTCTTCCTCCTTGAATGACAAGTTGGCTGGCATGAGGCCCACCACCCCTCTCTTTTCCCCCCTTCTTGGGAGGTGTAGTTGACTTTGGGGAAGATTTTGGTTTTAAGCTTCTCAGCTTTCTTGGGGGGCAAGGTGTGTCTGTTGCAAAAATACTA